>JACDJE010000084.1:2524027-2549490 GCA_016647715.1 Pavo muticus | reverse complement strand
TTTTTTTTCTTAATATATTGAATTCAAATGGTTAAAGCAGTTTCCTGTTCATTTGGCGAGGCTAGGACCAACTTGCAGGAAGCAATCATGACGGGCACAAAGACATAATATCTCATTATGACTTTTATATGGTAACATAGCTGTATTTCCATTCTATATAGTACTATTACACTCTAGATTTAAGAGTATTTTGTAGCACATTTGAAATGGATATGACTGGTGGCTACCTAGCCTTATCCCTACTGTTCTAAGCTGGGCAGTAGTTCTGTTGGTACTGCCATATTTATTGATATATTTATGTCCTGCATGTCTCCATTGCATCCTGGCCTCTTACAGGTGTTAATAGAATTTGGCTGTGAAAGTTGTTCTAAAATACGGAAGTCCTAATTTGCAAACCAAATTCTGTAAAGAATGTCCAGAGTAACATGACAAAACCAGCAGGATTAAGATTGTCATTTAGCCTACCTTCTTGACTATACTTCCATCATCACAGCATAATCTCTGGTTTAACTCTTTCATTTAGTTTAAGTGCAGTCAGAATTGTTGATTCAAAATGAGTGGTCAGAAAGTAGGTGGAACACCTCAGTATTCATGTGTCTAAATGTGAGTAAGAACATGAGACCAACACTCAAAGAAGTCTGAAGTAAAAGCAATTGAGAACGGAGTATATGAAAAAGGGAAAACAGAGAATAAATAAATAACTTATTCAGCAAAGAGTGAAGAAAAATAGTCTAACAGTGAAGACTTCTATTTCTCATCAAAAAATGAAGTCGGAACACAATACTCACAATCTCCTGTGATTATTTTATCTGTCTTTAATAAAAGCATGTTTTTACAATTAAAATGTACAAAACTTAAATGCAATGATTTTGCTGTTTACAGATAGACAAATCTAATTAAACTATATATAAACAGTTTCATACAGTTTAATACTTGATGATTTGCACAAATCAATAAATGATTTATTTTCTGTGTACAAGCAAACAAATTTTATCTTATAGAGCATAATAAGAAGACATAAATTTGTGACCTGCTGCCATTCGCATGACGCAAGATGCTATGTTTTATGTTGACAGTATTCAAGTTAATGGCTGAACTAAATTTCTGTAGAAAAATATTACTCAGAATCATCTGAGAATAGTACTTTACATTTGCTTTAATAAAACAGAAGGCATTTCTGCTAGGTAAAGCTTTAAGCTTTCTAACCTTAGTAATTTTTTTTTTTAATAGAAAGTGTGACAAAAAGGCTATGTTTTTATTTATATCAAAATTTGCAAGTTGTCTAAAATACATCAAATAATTCTGCCATTATTTTTATTTGAACATGTAGTATTCCTCCTAACATAAGGCTCAGGAAAGCCAGCAGAAAGTACAGTGAAATTTCTTATGCTGTCTGAATTGAAGAATTCTATTTTTCACTCTCTTTCATTGCTGCTCCACTATTTCATTCTACTCCTTAAAACATCAGTTCCAGCAGGGCTGTTTTAGTGCACTTACCAAACAGAAAATTAGGTTAGGGGGACTCTACTTCTCTTCCAAGGTAAATTACATTAAGTGCTGACCTGGAGAAAATTTGATATAATAAGAATACTTTTGTAACTTTTTCCCCATGTAGCCATAACCTGATTTTTCTTTAAACACAGAGAAACCAAGGTTATAACTTAGGAACTGAAGTACTAAGCCTTCTAGCAGTCTGTTTTATTTATTTTTTTGTTTTTCAGATGTTGTGTTATTTTAGAGAATAACGTAAATAATCTTATTAGGAAAAATAAAAGGAAAAATATTATTTCTTACTTTAGAAGTGAAACTGAATATTATAGATCATCATAAATACAGCAAAGAAAATACAAGACATATTTAAGATTTGATTCAGAGTTATTAAGACAGGTGCTGGGTTAGGTGCTTTTATGATGCTTTCAAGAGATTAACTTCTTCCCTGGCATTATACCAGACATAGAGGCAAATAAATAGGTGCTGAAAGTTTTACAATATTTAACATGTTCTGGAATCTTCTTCTTTATGGAGTAACTAGTGCAAAATTCTGCGCAGCAGAGTTCAAGACATAATTTATCTGTGGTTCTGGACATAGAAGAAATTATTTAGAAATACTACTGCATGTTCCCCTTTAAGTTTTGCAATTCATAAGTAATGCTAGAAGAAATTTTAGATTAAAAAACAAAGAATCCATTTGGCACATACTCACTGGCTAAGAGGATTGTCTGTGTCATGATTATTATCTGTTCTCTTGTTTTCTTTGTGTTTGCGAAGAAAACGATTTCAAAAATTCTCTCTTTATAAATGATTTAGTATGGCTCTTTTTTTATCCACGCTGAAGCCAATTTCCCTCCGGTCTATGAGCACAGCTTTTAAAGTGGTTTATTATTTTTTATTATTTTTTTTTTCTGTCTATCTATCTACCTATCTGTCTGTCTGTCTGTCTATCTATTTATCTATCTATCTATCTATCTATCTATCTATCTATCTATCATTTTCTGCAGGAATATTGCAGCTATGTGAACATATTTCAGAATGTGTAGAATTTTTCTCTCGCTTGTTATTTCTCTGTTTTTGTAATTCTTACATGTGGTGTGTTGCCTTTTGTGTACCTATCGTAGAAAGAGATGCACACTTTTTATTTTGACAAGAAGGCCTTTTCAGTAAATCAGTTGATTCCATTCAGCCTGCACTCGACAGACTGAAGTCTGGGTATGTGAGGGGCCCGCAGTGAGTATCTTCAGACTTGATTGTCTCTGCCTGTTGTGCAGGTCCTTATTTTCTGACACTGCAAAAGCTTTTGCTGAAAAAAATATTAAGGTCATTAAGTGAAAGCATGGATTATTTTCTTTGGTTTTGCAGTAAGTAAGTAAATGTTAAATGTTAATATACTAATTCTTCTGGTACCTGCAGACTTCCTGAGAAGCTGATTATAATTATAACCACTAGTTCCAAATTTAGTCTACACCTTTCTAGTCATCAGATCTTTTTTTTCCACAACCTTTTAATTTTTTTCACTGGTCTTGTTTGCAAAACTGGGGATATGATTTAATATTCAATTTGAAAGAAAGAGATTAAGAGTGACTCCTTAGCATCCACTTGCTTTGTCTACAACTTGTGTTTGTTTTAGTAATGTCTACGTATATCAACCATGGAAAAAAATGCTTGCTGTATGTACAGAAAAAATCAATTAACCACTCAAATACAGGTGTCTGCTTGAACGTATACACAATGAAGCAATCTCTGCAGGTGAGCATGGTACTCTCCCTTAATTAACTTAATTTAAAGTCATTTTTGTCAGTTCAGAGAAAGCTCTGAGACAATTTTCTCAATGGAATAATTTCAGATTGCACCACATTCAACATATTGTTTCTCTGACTACGCTGAGTATGCATAAAGAAAATTAAATAATGCAATGTTAGTTTCTACGCAATACAATACAGTTTCAAACTTTGTTATTTACCAAGCTCATACACTTGAAGGCAATGAAAGCAGTATTTAAATAATAAAATTGACTTCTGATAATAAATGTAGTTACCATTCCAATCAATATACATATCAGACACACATACAAAGAAAATAATCTACAATTATACGTAGAACATATGCAATATAATCAGATAAAATTCCAGTATATGAAAGTCACAAAAAATTGTGATTTTTTTTTTGTACTAAAGATAAATCAGATGAAGTAAAAAATATGGCCCATTATTTTGATAAACTAAAATAATTGCATATCATATCGGAGTATAATTTTGACCTTTCAATAAATATCATTAATCATTTAGAGAGATAATAAATAATATCTTTTGAAAAAGAAGTGCATGTATATAATCCCCATACGTGCATATGTGAGAGGTGCAGTGGTAGAGTATTGTTTATGAATGAAATGATATAATAATATTATTTAAAAACTGTAAAAATGCCAGAGAGAAAAATATGTGAGCCATTCAATGCAATAAATGGAAGAAAGAAATCTAAGAACATATTTTAGAATTCTTTCCTCCCTAAAAAATATATAGGTCAGTTGTGTCTTAATTAAAACTGATTTTTTTCTACCAAAAAAACCTCTAATTCCTAAAAATATTCTTAATCTGCATTTAGAAATTCAGAAAGACTCAAACTTGCAAAATTAAGGCCAAAACACAGTTAGTATAAGAATTCCTAATGAAAAATTTTTAAAATTATGCTACAATATATGTACTCAACGATATATCTTTTTTCCAGGTCATTTTGCATTGAAATTCTTATTTATTTATTTATTTATTTTTAAATGTCATCCACATTGACTTCTTCATGTAAGATATGACTCCAAATTCTTTTAAGCTGCAATGCATAATACTGATTTTTTATTTACAGTAAATCATGAATGTTAATGACCATATTTAACATATACACTTGCTGTTTATATAATAATGTAGACAAACAATCAGTTTTTATAGGAAATCCTTGAGCAGAGACATGGCTGAAGATCTACAGTATGTCTTTCCTCTGACAAATATTATTAGTGGTAAGTTAAAAGTTTGCCTGCTGTCACTGTGACCCTACCTGACCTCTTAATTTCTTGAGTTCAAGTCCAATTAACCTTTGGAAAGAAGCACAACTGCTCTAACCAGACAAGTCAATAGAATCCAATAGTAATCATTTCATTTTCTGGTTTGTCAAAGGGCAGTGGTCCCACCTCAACCATTTCACACAAAGGTGGTAATTTATCAATGTTTAGAATGATCTGTACTGGACCATACCCAGCCCTCTCTCAAGTGAACTAATCAATTAAACATGCTGTATCTTAGTCATGCCACCCTGTGTGATGCCACAGAAAAAGGCGCCAATTGAAAAATTACTCTCCTCTTGTGATATTTGCTGGTTTAGTTTCAGGACTGAAAATACTGATATACACTTCAAGATGTATATGAAGTCCAAGTTTGCCACAAGAATCTTGGATTAGATATATGAGAGCATGGTGGAAAAATGTGTCTGATGTGAAAAATATCATATCATTGCCTCTCTACCAGGATGTCTTTGGATACTTGTAATTGTTGTTGAGTTTATTGAGAGATAACTGTAGCATAATGAAGAGGCAGAAAAGAATCCCAGGAGAGCAGGAGGAAAACAAGGTAAGCTCCAGTATTAAGAACTAGAAAAGAGAAGCATGACAAAAACCTAATATTTCAGTGGTTCTTTCTATCTTTCAACTCTGACCCAGGCAGAAGAACACGTTTGATCAAGAACAAAAATATTACCACTAAAGAATGGCTCAGTAGATATCAGAGAGAGAGGCAGTGCACTTACACAGGTGGCAAGCTGCACTGATAATTCAACAGCTATCTAATCATGGGTACCAGAGTCAATACTTATTTAATCATGGATATTTGGGTACTGTGTGTAAATAGGTGAAGACAGGCTGCATTGTAGGGGCTGGTCAATAAAAGGAAAGAGCTGAGGGAGTCTGCTAATAGATTCAAATCTGTAAGTTCAGTCAAAACTTCCTAGTGCATCTCTTCTCTAAAGTAACAGTCAGGTTCTGCTGCAGTCATGTGAAAATAGTAGGAAATATGGGTTGAGATATAAGAGGGCTGAAATTAATTTCTTCTTCGCAAAGCAGGCAAAGATGAGTGGAACTTTGGATGAAGAAAAAGAGCAGTAAGCTAGCTAATGAAATAGGGGGTCTTTGGCTCAATGTTATAGCTAAAAGAAAAGTCCCCCAAAAATTCTTCATTGAACAAGATTAAGAGTTAGTTGTGGGAACATGTCTTTGTGGAAGAGGCACCCAAATAACAGAAATGAGAAATGTGCTGAATTTTCATTTGTTTTTCCCAACCTCATTGTAGTAGCACAAATCAATCCACTTTCTTAAGAGCAGAGCCAAACAAAGAAAGAACTGGATTTTACAGTAAATGCACTATAAATGAATTTATTCACCAGATGTTTGCTTTAATAAGAAATTTAATTTCTATTTAATTATTTTCTGCTTGTCTAATTTAAAGAGGATATTTTTAATTCTTCACTAACCTCACCAATTTCTCATTGTCTCATTACAACATTAAATTAGAGCTGTATTTGAAAGATGTTGGATAGACTCTAAGTTCTTCATTCACTAAAAGCCAAAGAAACATTTTAATTACCAATGCTATTTGAAATCATAAGAAATCTTTAAAATACAACTAAAGCTATTTTTAATTCACCTCTTTCTTGACTATTCTCATACAGAATATACAAAGAAGATAGTAAAAGAAAAAAGAAATCCTTTTAAATTAGTTTTGCAGTTTTCTACTGTCCAATATTAAAGGCAGCCTAATAGAATTTATAGTAGTAGAACCCTTTTAGGCAGCACTCTTTGTATTTTTTATTAAGTCCATGCTTGCAGAATCTACTTAATGTCAATTTTCTACAATGGTTACACTGCACAGTGTATTTTATTTTAAACCTGCAGGACACAATGATAAATTGATAATTGACCCCAAGGCCATAGCAAATAAAGAAGCCCTGTTTTTCATTAGTACAGTATTACACAGTTGTTAGGGGAAAGGAGAATGATGCTAATTGAGTACTGAGGATTTGCACAATTAAGAAATCATCTATGGTTTTAAATTTACGTGCTTAAGGCTGCAAAATTTCTAATTGTGACCAGTAAAATAAAAGAAGATTAACGTGAAATACAATTGTATAAAACTTCATGATCCAGTACAAACTTCCAATCCTTTATATTTGACTGAGTATTCAATAGGGGAACAGTGAACTGTACTTCTTCTTTTGTCTCTTGGCTCCTTTAAATCCATACTATTTCTCAAGGCTTCAGTTAGCTCTCCAGAGCTGGAGAACAAATACTCTGTTGTCTGTACAAATGAAGATATTTGTTTTGAAAAGGCCCTTCAGAATCTCCCATTGTAAATAGTTTATTTTGTATCAGCCTCTCTTCTGTTAAGATCCAGGCTCTTTCATATTCCAATCAGCACTGGGCTAATTCTCTGATGAAACAAGATGGACTCATTCATATTGTGTCATTACCTGTTAGTGTTAATTAGTTGACTGTGATGTTTGCACAAGTTTTTCCAACATCCAAAGTTTTAATACCTTAATGCATATAAAATTAGCTGTGAGTCCCACATTAAGGATCAAATACTTCCTGATTATATTTCTCCCTCTCCAGCACTTCTTGATTCCTTTAGCTGATTCCTGCAGGTCTGCCTTGGTGCATATTAAAATTTCCTAAGCTCTGAGCTTGGCTGTGTTCACTCTTGAGTAACGCTTATCTTCCACTAAAATGGTATGGTAGCGATTGCATCAGCACAAGGTTCCCACTTCCAATGTTGCATCACAATCAAAGTAAGAAAGAAGTGAAGAAAGGAAACTGCCCTTATTAGGAAAGCTCCTGCTTCACACTGAAAATTTTAATATTATAACAAGTAAGCAATTCATAAATGCAGTCTAAAATTTGAATCAGGCAGTAGTATTTTCAGATCAGCCAAGAACTGATAATGCCCTCCCACAGGAGTAAAAGCTCATATGGAATTAATTCCGTAGGTTCTGGGAAGACAGTCTAACCTTTGTTGTCACATGGGGTAAGGCAGACAATCAGGATATATGCAAAGTACCATATGAGTTTTCCCATGTGACCTACCCCAATCAACAGGTATTAACTGCAAAATGCACTAGGAAAGAAGTGTCATAGCTGACACCTGTAAATGAATAAATAAAAGTAAAACATTCTTAGAAATTATTTTTGGATGGTTCAGTCAAACAAAAAATGATTCAAAAATAAAGTTCAATCATGACTAGTGAGTTTTTTTTTCAAATTAGATAATTCACACAAGGGTATAAATCAAATCTGTTTTGAGTAAAATACAGCTTCATAAATTAATCTAGAGAAACGCCTATCTGAAAAGCAATAATATTTTACAGGTTAGTAAATATTCCTGTATTAGTTAGTGGTACTTGCACACAATACAGTGCTTTTGCTATTTACTTCCCTAACAAATTCATACCTCATGAGTCTTTGCCTTCTCTTTTGCTTCTGAGCAAAGCTTCTTGGTCTAATCTGTGAGACATTTAAAACAAGATTTCGAATATGAACAGTGTCTTTTCCAACAGCACCTTTATAATACTACCTCCTTTGGGATGATAAAGAACAATATTCAAATCATGAAAGAAAAAACATTATTTTAAAATAAATTAAAAACTGGGATAAAAGTTTGGAAATAGTACACAAATCTTCTGGCTAGCTCAAAGGTGGTCAGCAAAATCACTGGCTGCCTGCTACGTCGTTTAGGAGGCTGGCATTGAGGCGAATCTGGCCTTTGATGGTCCTTCACTAAAGAAGCCCAGAGTGCCAGAACAAGAAAGTTAAAATCCAAGAACCAGCTTGAGTCCTTTCCCAGCTGCCTACCCACAAAGCACGTCTTGTAGGGGATGGGAAAGATAAAGGACGGAAAAGCTGACCAAAGGAGGAAGGGAGCTTGGAAGTCCATGGCTGTCAGGAAAGTAGAAACTCGCTGGAAGATGATCTGGTAGGAGTCTCTGATAGGTAAAAAATCTTGTGTGAAAGAACCACTTCACAAAACTCTGAACTGTAACCAGGAAGCAGAGTTTAAAGCCACTTTTCCTCACTGAAAATAGAAGTGACCATGACCTTTTTCTTGAAAAATCCACTGATGCAGAGCCCTGGTGAAACCCTTAACCTGTGATAATCTATGAATTTACAGAGTCAGTAAGGAAGAGTACAGCGTAAGTCACTTGAAGTTTGGGGCTTTGAACAGTTAATAAATATTTCTGTATTTTCTTTTATTTTCATGATGACGTCATTAACAACAAGGAAGTTTTATTAGAGCCTTAGGAGCAGCCCCTGATAATATTACATTCTTGGTGAATTATGTGCCTTCTTCTTTAGGCACCCTTTGTATTTTCTGAGGATGTGAAAACTGTTATTGGCTAAAAGAATGTAACAGTTCAGCTGGGTCTTAAAAGCAGACTCATTGACCGCAAGTGGAATCTATTTCAGTAAGATTTTGAGAAGTTGGCTCATGCTAACAGTAAAGACAGTGACTGAATGCTGTAGAGAATGACTTGAGGCACTTCTCTAGGACAGATGATCATAATTACAAAAAATTAGTTTTAAGCATTTAATTCTAATGGAGTAGCCTAATATGTAAGAGTAATAGGAATGGTAATGGAAGTCATTTTATACTGAAAAAAAACCCTCCCTTTCTGACAAGCATTGTTTCAGTTTTATGCAGTCTAGTTCTGATCTAATCAAGTAAGACCGTTAGTATCATACCATTTGCTATTTGGATACTGAGATCCCTGTAGCAGTTCGTCATATCTGTGGAAAACTGTACAGAAATGAATGTCACCAGTACACCAAAGTCAATAGGGATGGTCTCAACACCTATCCAAGTCTATATCATGAAGTGAAGGGAAAATGAGATGAGTCTATTCAAGATGTTCAAAGAAAAATACAGCAAAGAAAGAAGTGGAGCTGCTGGAGCAGATGCAGAGAAGGACCGTGAAGATGATCAGAGGTCTGCAACACCTCTCCTTCAAAGAAAGGCTGAGGCAGCTGATGAAGAAGGCTCTGGGAAGGCCTCTTTGGTGTCTTCCCATATTTGAAAGGAGCTTATAATCAGGAGGGAGATAGACAGAATTTTTACATGGCCTGATAGTGATAGGACAAGTGTGAATGGTTTTAAACTAAAAGAGGTGAGATTTAGGTTAGATTTTTTACTCTGAGGATGTTGAGGCACAGGAACAGGTTGCCCAGAGGAGCTGTGAATGCCTTATTCCTGGAGGTATGTATGACCAGATTGGATGGGGCCCTGGGTAATCAGATTAGTGCCTGATTTAGTGGTTGGCAGCCCTGACCACAGCAGAGGGTTGGAACTAGATGGTCCTTAAGGTCCTTTCCAACTCAGTCATCCTATGATTCTATGAATTTATGACTTGACTCAAGTAGGAAATGGATATTTATACACCACTAATCTCTGAGTTTCTCTTTGCATTATATTATTAATACTGGAAATGTCTTGCACTATTCCTATAGTCTCAACTACCTTTAAAACCAAGGGTAGCTGAAGACACATAAGTAACAGAAAACCGGCTCATGTATATCACGTGCAAACATGCAGTACATTGAGAATTAGAGACCATTATTTTTTTAATCACAAGTTACACTTTAATGTAAAGACAACATGTAGATGAATAACTGGTAAGTAGGGAAATTTTACTGGGTTCAATTCAATTACCAGTATTACGTATTTCCCTAGAGTATATTTTCTGCCTTTTGCATTTAACACTCTTCATGCTCTCTATTCATAGGTTTAAAATGACACCATGTACAATAATGATTTTCCTCCAAGAGTATTTCAATGCTTTGCTAGCAAGCTTTCAAAATGCTATAAGGATACTAATGGAAACTTAACAAATGCTGATAAATTTGTATTGAGACAATAAGTAACTAATGAAATGTTCTTTAGGTTAATTATCTTTGCATTGTAATTGAAATATTACAGAACATTGCAAAATAGACTTGATGCGATTACTAGAAACACTTATCTTTACAGTGGTCTGTTCAAGAAAAAGTTTGTCTACGGCTCATTGTCTTCGAGGATCAAAGTGCATGACATTTGAGCCATGGAAAGCATGATAGCTAAAAACAATTCAGTTACAGTTGGCAGATTTTATAAAGCAGCCCTCTTTACTAGACCTACACCTTTGCTAAGCAGAAAAAAAAATGCCAAAAATCTTCTGTCCTTGTCTTTGACTAATCCGTTGTCACTATAATAAGTGTGAAATCTCTAAATACACGCACATTTACTACAAGCAAACAAGCTGTCCAGAATCTAATTAGACAAAAATCTGCCCATCTGTTCTGCATTACCATGGGGCTTGCTCACATGCGTGTTGTCTCATTACTAAAAGGCAGATAGGCAAATTGAATTGAGCTGGACTTCCTCTTGAAGTGCGATCAGGACATGAAGTCAGCCCCTTGCTGTGATCCAACAAAGCACCGCTGTGAGAAAGTGGGATGAGAGAAGTTTCCTTTTTTCTAAAGCCACATGTCCAGTGCTTACTATGAGGCCTAATGAGGTGCTAATGCCATTGTTGTGGACAATAGAGCACACGCTACAACCATATAAACCTTTTTTTCAATGAAAATTATTTGGTTTTTGTCCTTAGTCCCCTGTGTCCCATGCCCTATTATTACTAGCTGTATGCCATGGTATGCTGCGTTTCAAATTTAAAGCTTGTTTAATGGAAGGTAAGAAAGTTTAATTATAGCAAATTTTATGTTAAGAAAAGAAGAAAAATATCTATTTTTCAATAATTAATTTATATATATGTTTTTAAATTTCACCTTAGTACCTTTATCAGGTTTTTGAAAGTGTTACTCAAGGCCACATGATTCTGAGAGTCATTCCGTATAGAAATAGGAAATTTTAAATGAACATAGTCATTTGCATATTCTAAAATCTTTTGTATTATTAATGCCTAGTCCTTACAAATATTTATGTATTCCTCCCTTATAAGCATTTTGTGATGGTAGTGAAAGACCATTGTTTCTGAGAATGGGCTTCTCTAGTACAATGTCATTACATTACTCTCACCGTAACAAAGAAGTTTTATTTATAGTTGTGAATGCTATAAAAGAACAAAGACATAAAAATTGGTTGTTTCTGATGATTAAGAAGAGTAAGTACAGGATTGGTGAAGATATGCATTCATAGAGCAGAGTAAGCATGGAAAAAATGGGATAGATTTCTACCTTTTAAGCAGTTCTTAGAGTATTTGAGTAAATCATGAACTTTAATTTGACTAATCTCACATTGAAAAGTGTAGGATTTGTGTGCCGGATCATCCCCAGCAGCAAGATGAAACTCTTATTTTCTTCTTGTTCATGAGGACTGGTTTCCCAGATGTACTCCCTGGAGTACAACTCATTTGCTTTCTTCTGGCTCTGTGACTTTTCATTGATCAGATTCAGTAGATCAAATGAAATGGAAAGCAGATATACAAGGGATAGTATAGAGATTATTTGCATAATTTTTATACTAATAAAAATATACTGATAGGTTGACAAACCTGGATGCAGAGAATGGTATATAACATTCAAGCTTGGAAATGCATTTCCTTCATTCTTGTGAAAACTTTTACCTATATGCTGCATAATCTACAATCTCACATAAGGACTTCATACTGTTAGCTGTGCCCAGCCAGAGCAGCTCAGTGCTAACTGCATTACTTGTGCACATATTAGAGAAATGTAGGATAACAAGAGAGTGCTGTCTGCAAACAAGGAGGTAACTAAGGGTTAGAACAAAGGAAAAAGGGGAGGGAACGCAATGGAAATAAAGAGCAAGAAAAGTTAAAAAGTATAGGGGATTTCCATGTATAGGTAAAGAAATGGAGACAAAAGATAAACTCAGGGAACAATCTGAGTTTTGTTCTAGGTGAAATTCTACTTTAACACAGAAACAATTTAGAACTTCTCTTGTATATTTATTTCTGTATACCTACATTTACCTTACAAATATGGCTCTAGTAATAGATGATGTGGAATAAGATATTCAATTAGTAAGATGACTGCAAAAATAGATGCTCTTGTCTCAAATTTTTCTTTCATAATGTGATTTTCTTTACGCTCTCTATAACGAACATATTTAACACAGTTTTGTCACTCTATGTATTGAATCAAAATATACTATGCAACACTGGAATTCATCTCACATGCATGCTCTAAAGCTATTATTTATCCATCAGTAGTTTAATAAATACTTGTTTTTTCAGTTCTAACATGGCCCCTTTTTGATTCTTGCAGCTACCCAGAGTCCAGCCAGGGCAAAGGTGTCGCAAAGCCCTGAACTATGTGTTCAGTATTTCTCAGCTTGCACAATATAAAACCTAACGGTGTATTTTTCTGTCATCTACATGGGATAGATTTCTTATGCATGTACTGTGCAAATCATTGTAGAAAAATTAAATAATAATGACTTCCTTTTTTAGCATCTTATCATTTTCTCTTTATTCTCAGAGGTTGGGACATGAAGAAGTCTACAGCTTTTCCATAAATAATCATTTGCCTAAAGAAAACAAAATATATTTTCCATTTAGACAGTACGCATTGAAATACTGAAATAGCAGGGAAGGGGAAAAAAAGCCCATAATGCTTCATTAGTTAATTGTGCAGAGTATAGCTCTTTAGGGGTAAACAAGTGAAGGGCATTTGCTGAATGGGCTATGCCCATCATGCATATTATGGTCTAATGGTGCTAGTAATGGTAGGAGGCTCCTGGAGAGTCATCTGTCAAATTAACACACTGAATTATTTATTGCCTCAGAGTAAAATTGTGGAAGGGAGCAGCTGAGACCCATGTGTAAGAAAATACAAAATAAAGAAAGAACCACTCCCCAAATAACTAGTACAACTACTTTTCATGTTCAATAATGTTACTGGTATTTGTAAACATCAACAATGTTTTGATAATATGTGAGTGTAAAGATGCTGGGAGATACATATGGCTTCTAATAAACAACAAACAATATACATTATCTTTATGCTTGTAATGCAAAGACATGAAAGTACATACTTATAATTAACATGGTGATGATTATTATTTGTACTAAAAAAAAAGTTATTATACCAACTTTACTAAATATATTGCATACTACTTATGTAACATAAATTATATTGCATATACTATAAGTTCTATGTCTGTACATGCAAGTCAAATTTATAAAATGAAATTGTATAAATACAATAAATAATGTAGTTCAGTTGGAATCACTTATTCATTCTTTGCAAATGTCAGAATTTCAGTTCACAATGAGTATAATTTGTTAAAACTAATTCATAAAATCATGAAATAGTTTCAGTAATCACTGTAATCCCTTATTGAAACTCTATCTGAAGATTATGAAGGAAGACATGTAAGAATTTGCAGTTTGTGATGTGATAAAAAAGTTGCTGATAAAGTTCCCCACTTGAAATAACTTTAAATTAGTATTTATTGCTCAACATCTCCTTTTCATTCCTTTCTATCTTTATCCACAATAAATCATCTATGGTCTTGAAAATGTTTCCACCTCAGTTATAAACTCAATGAATTTCTTTAAACATATGACTCTTTCCTCCTATTTCCTATCTCATCTTTTCTTTATAACAGAGATAGATTTGAGCTTGTGCACATATGAGTTGTCCAATGCTGCCATGTTTATCTATATTTATGTGCTGTTTTTAAAGGTCAGTAAAAGAGCATTTTAGAAATGAGAGTATACAGAGCAAACAGCACATCTAAAAATCTTGTTACTTACATATAGGCTTCCATTTTTTGTTTTACTATATATGATTTGTATATGGAGTAAAATTATCAACTCTAATTGGACACAGAGAAGAAAAAAACCTAGTAATCTGTATAAACTAGGAGAATCATTTCTCTATTTTTCACATTTAAATGAGTTGTCTGCTGGACGATTTGAATAAAGTTTACAAAAAATGTGATGAGATAATAAAAACTGATTTTCTGAAGGCCAAAGATCTTTACTTGTCAGTCTAAGGTATCTTTGAAAATGTTTCTCTCAGAGAGAGAATGAAATTATACTTCCCCTCATGTTCACTGCCTAGCAATAAAGAACTGAGTTACCTATAAGTCCATATTACAAGCAGACAACCACATAAGCGCTGGAAGATAGTTAATAGTTGGCTCTTCAAGTCTACCTAAAGCTTCAAGAAAGAAACCCATCCCCTGAAGTGAGGAGTCATCATTGCCATTTATTGCCCACTAAAAAGAAAAAAAAAAAGAAAAGAATTTCAATGGCAAAACACTAGCTCCAACAGAGCAGCTGATGCAGCAAAGGACAGTTTGCTGTACTTTGATTATCATCTTGTGAGCTGATCAGTCCCCCATAAAGATCTAAAGTGAATGTGCTCTGAAGATCTGTTTATGTATGTTTGCAACAAACAACCTGTGCCTTGTAAACAGCTAACATCTGCTCAGGGTCACACAGGAGCAGAGCCTACTTGCATTACATTTCAAAACTATTATTCCAGGGATAAAAAAGCCAAATGAAAACAGAACAATAACAATTCAGAATTATGCTGAAAATCCTTTGTAAAAGAACTGGAGTGTATAGCTTGACTGAGGAATGCTATATGAACCACGAGAAAAAGACAAAGCCTGTTTATATTTTTAGCTGGAATNGATTATAATTTTCTTCTATAGCCTACTCTAGCAACACAATGCCAAGATTGAATGAATCATGTTCTGCTGTGAGTTAAATATACTATGCAATTTAAATGAAAAATATTGTTAAATGTAACAAGGTCTCTGGTTTAAATTATGCTGTATTTGCATTCTTATCTTCTTTTTAGTAAAATGTGCCTTATATATAAATACATTCAGAAGCAATATAATCAGATTGATTAATAATTGTGATTGAAAACAGATATTCACTCAGCCATAAATAAACTGCAGATTTGCAAGCAAAAGTCTGTTTTGTAGCAGAGATGTCTCTGAGACAGAAATTGAGAACATTAAAACACTATTATCTGCAAAGAATAATTGTAAAGCTACCAGAGTAGAATATGTACAAACTATTAATTAATTCCTGGTAGTTTATGGGGGGGAAAAAAAAAGAAAATGCTGTCACTGCTAGGAATTGTTAGTAAATGCTTAATTTAACCAAGTGATTAGAATAAAAAACAAAAGGTATTTAAAAAATCACTTAGACATTCCATTGTATACATATTCACTTGAATATTAATTTAGAGCTTTTTCACACTATTTAATCTAATTTTAGTTAAAATTAAAAGGAAGATTATTTCAGTGGTATCTTATTTTGATTTCCTATGTACTTTCAAAAAATGTGCAAGCAGAAAAAAATATATACTATTTATTTATGCATTTAGAGGCATGCTATTAAGAATTATATACTCTGGAACCCTTCTGAAATAGACATTATTATCAAGAGAGTATAAAGAAAGGTGTGAGTCAAGTGGGGAAAAAACAAATAGTATTGTCACTTCCAATACTGCAAGATCCCACATGACATTATTTCTTAAACCAAGGATTCTCATTCATTGAACTGCAATAAATGGGTATTTCATCTGTTCAGGTTATACTGTTGTAAACATTATTGTTATCACTCTAACTTTAGGCCTTGTCCTGTAACCTATTATAGTTTTACCCACTTTGCAGTGTTCCAAGTCAAGTGTAGTCACAGCACTAAAATAAAGAATGTGTACATCTACTACGCCCTAGGAAGGCCACATTTCCAAATGAAAATTGAAATTCTTTTACTGGGCTATCTCAAGATTTTTTCTTTCACTATTTTGTTTATTATTACATCATCAGAACACATAAGAATTGAGAAAATTTAGGAATGACAGCAACATAGCCATTCTCCTCATGAATGAACTGCAAATGAAAACACATTTCTGCTGAAATTCAGCAGGTCTCACTGGAGAGAAAACTATACCCTCATTGTAGAATTATAAATAATTCACAGTCTTGTTTTTTTAGCTTCCTGAAAAAAATAGTTCATGAAATGCATTTGTCCTCTAAAATTCATGTTAAATAAGAGTCAGTTTAATTTTTTTTTCATTACTGGGGGAAACGAACAGGGAGAAAATGAAGCCCGAAAATATATATATTTGAAAATGTTATGAAAAAATGCAAGTTTTTTTTTTTTTTTTATTCTGCGTAAGTGTTTGGTTTTGTCCTCCTCCAGCTAACAAAAAAACAACTGCTTTTTGTGTCATTTAACATATTTCTTATTTCATTGCTATGATGTTTTTTAGCTGTCATACCAGGAGTTCAGGAATTTCAGATGTTGGCAAAATTTACAGTCCACTGCTGAAATCCTGGAAATGCATACTTACTTAAAATATCTCTTTAGATTTTCTCTTTAATAATTTATTTGATTGTAATATGCCTTAAAATAAAAAAGACTAGGGTAGGTTGTAAAACCTTAAATGTTCAGATATCACAGCAATCTATGAAACAAATTAATCCAAATGAAATGGGCCTGTATGACTGAGAAAGTAATAAGCCATGATTAAACATAGTAAGTATTGAACAAAGCAAGTAATTTCTTCACATATTTCAGATGGGCTTAAAGTGATGCCCACAACTAGAAACAAACTAGATATGTTCTGGTCTACATTCAGTAAGTTATGTCATGAGTTGGACAGAGAACAAAACTGTTCCATAGTTGTTGCTCTTGTTTTGACCCCATTAACTAAAGGCATTATTCAGTTTGCCATGAAGAGGGAACTTTCTTCTTTCTTTCTTTCTTTTTTTTTTTTCCCCCACCAGAAGCACANAAATTAATTTCATTTTGTTGCTACAAGGACTAGGTTCTGACACCCTTTATCCGGCAGAAGCATTGGCTGGAATCAATCAAACTTTTGAAGGTTATTATTTTGCCTGGATTAATGAATTTTCTTAGAGCAGATATGGATCTTGGGGAGGCTGTATTCTGATGACTGATAATAAAGGATCTCTACTCTACTGGATCATGCAGTGACATATGCTTGATCTGGATTAAGTATGGACACATAATCACATCACTGTCAAAAATTAAGAGAGCATAAGGCAAAGATTATACTAAATTCCTGGTTTTGAATATCCCCTGAGAAAGAGACTCCACAACCTCTTTGGGCAGTCTGTCCCAGTGCTCTGAAACCCTCAAAGCAAAGAAGTTCTTACGCTTGTTCAAACAGAATTTTCTGTGTTCCAGTTTCTGCCCCTTGCCCCTTGTCCTTGTCTCTGCGCATCACGAAAAAGAGCCTGGCCACATTCACTTGACACCTCCTCTTTATATAGGTGTTGATAAGACCCCTCCTCAGTCTTCCTTTCTCCACACTGATCTCTCAGCCTTTCTTTATAAGGTTGATACTCCAGGCTCTTTATCATCTCTGTAGCTCTCCACTGAAGTTTCTCTAGAAGCTCCCTGTCTTTCTCGAACTGAGGGGCCCAGACCCAGTCACAGTACTCCACATGTGGCCTCACCAGGACTGAATAGAAGGGGACACTCATCTCCCTCAACCTGCTGGCCACGCTCTTTTTAATGTCCCCCAGGTTAACACTGGCCGTCTTGTCCACAAAGGCACACTGTTGGCTCATAGTAAACCAGAACATACATGACCTCCTTCTCTGCAGAGAATTGATCCTTCTTGCAATGGTAATATTAACTTTTCAAACATTTGGATGATATTTGAGTATAATAGATCTATGCTTTCTATCCTGAGGCTAGACAGCTTTGTTGAAGATCCAGCTAGCCATAAACTATTACCTGGTTACTGTTGCAGTAAATACATCTAATTGATACAGTTTGCATAAATAGAAGCCTGCACCGAAAGTTTGTTCTTAGATGGCAGCCGTTGCACATCCTCTGACGTATACTGCTGCTAAAAGTTGGGCCAAACCTAGGTATAGAGAAATATGTACACAGCTGGAATAACATCTTTAAGCCTATTCTGTCTATGTATTGTGGGTATAGTGCTGTTAGGTTAGGTTTCTCTCAGTCATCAGTGGGTGATTACATAAGCTTCTTCTCTGTTGCACTTCACCACACCACTATGTCCTTGCAGCGCATTACAAAAATAAAACAAATATAAGATTAATATTTCTGATTGTTATGCCAGCTCTCCATGACTATTAGGAGGAAGACTACAGGATACAAAACATGACCTGAAATTTATTAGCAGCTGAGTGCTTCTCTATTGAGTCCTCATAAATTAGCATATGTAGTGTTGTCTAACTGTTCAATATCACTATAAAATTTTAGATGATCTGTTCTAAAATGAAAGACTGTGTTATTCTTACTGTTAAAATTCTGGGAGAGTGCCACAGGACACTGATGGTTCTTAATAAAGAAATCGTGGGCAAGGACAAAAAAAATTCAAGGCATTGGTAAAATATCTTTTCCTGGCCTGACATGCAGTCTTCTTCTATGTCCCGACACAGAGTAGTCTTAGGGGAATGAACGTCTGCTGCAGCACAGGAGCCAGACTCTGTGAAGGTGGTTTTGTTTAAATGCTCCATGGGACAGTGAGGAAGAAGGGTTTCATTAAAAAAAAAAAACAACAAAAAACGCAAAACAGGTGTCAGGTGGAGTGCACTCCGGTCATGGCATAAAGGACAAATGATATTGTAGGTAAGAATGCTTTTAAAGACAGATCAATCAAGGGTCACGGTTGCATAAGAGGCCTCCTCCCATCCACTACTCTGGGATGACACTGGAGGGCATGGAGAAGGAGAACTCTTTTTTGTCAGAGTTGTGTGAATGCAGGAAGTTTGTAAGAGCTGTGCACAAAACAGAAGGATGGGATGTACACAAGATGGTGTACTTTGTTGAAAGATCGATAGAGGGCCACCATAGAAAAGCCTGAGCATATTGGAAGCTTGTGCATGGTCACAGAATCATAGAATCATAGAATGGCCTGCGTTGAAAAGAACCACAATGATCATCTAGTTTCAACCCCACTGCTATGTTCAGGGTTGCAAGCCACTAGACCAGGCTGCTCAGAGCCACATCCAGTCTGGCCTTGAATGGCTCCAGGGATGGGGCATCCACTATCTCCTTGGGCAACCTGTTCCAGTGCGTCACCACCCCGTGTGAAAAACTTCCTCCTAATATCTAATCTAAACCTCCCCTGCCTCAGTTTAAAACCATTCTCTCTTGTTCTGTCACTATCCACCCTTGTAAACAGCCATTCCGCCTCCTGTTTATACGCTCCCTTCCAGTATTGGAAGACCACAATGAGGTCTCCCTGAAGCCTTCTCTTCTCCAAGCTAAACAAGCCCAGTTCCCTCAACCTTTCCTTGTAGGAGAGGTGCTCCAGCCCTCTGATCATCTTAGTGGCCCTCCTCTAGACCCGCTCCAAGAACTCCACTTCCTTCCTGTACTGGGGGCCCCAGGGCTGAACACAGTACTCCAGATGATAGTAAGGAAAGCAGTAGTTTGGGCTTGAAAGAGGACGGACAACTAAAGTAACAGGCAGGGAGACAGGAAGAAGGGGTGAATGAATGAGGAGGTTGTGGATAGGAAGGTCTGAAACTGTGGAGAGATGTCAGTGTATCTGGCTTCTTGTAGCGCCCTTTCTATAATAAAGCCAGCCTCTGTGGCTAGCATTTTGTGTGTTGATTCTTCTTCCTCTTGAGTCCATACTCTTTCCATGAGCACTGTGAAGTGTTCAAAGACCTCTGCCTGGCCATGAGCCACCACAGAGCACAGTCCTGAGTAGCCAGCAAGTGCAAGTCCAGCTCTAGTCTCTGTGATAGCTGGTACTGTCCTTCAGTAGACTCAAGGCAAGAGCTATGATAGGAAAAATAGGCCAGTCTCCCAGACAGGAGCCTATTCTGGTGTACGGAGAGAAGATTAAAGTGAAAATGCACAAGAGGAGATTTTTCAGTGGCAAGGGACATAAAGCTTGACCAGTCAGTTAAGTTTGGATGTAAGCAAATTTCTTACAAGGATTATGCCAAAGGATTATAGGATATGCCTAGTCTGGACAAGTCAGGTAAAACATGGTCTAGAAGGGCACGAATGCAGCTGACACAGCAAATTTCCCGTGAAAAGTAAAATGCTAACTTTTGGATATGCAGTAACAACACTTCAAATTATAAAAACAATAATATACTGTGAAACAAGTACAAAAAGTAAAATTTCTAAGTTGCTTGATCAGCCATATGTATATGTATGTATACACAACTTTAAATTGTTTCTGAAAAAAGAGTCATTACAGCCACAATATTTTACTTTCGTAAATTTTATTTAGAGGGAAAAAAGGGAAAAAATCCTTAAAAATAATTGTAGTTTCTGATTACAAACTTTAGAATTTGTTTGGTTTTTATTAAAGGTAGGAATTTTAAAATGACTTTAAATTTGAATTCTATAATTATAGCTCATGTTAGTTAAATGATCAATGTATTTTTTATTTGTTAATTGCACAAAGCCATAATTTCATTTCTTTTTTAATATTAGTAGGAATTCTCATTACAAGAGCCTTTTCTTATAAACCTACTTGTTTACTTTTCCAAAGTGTTTTTGAGTAAAAAGACAGCAGCACTAGATAATAAATATAATCTCAGTTCCAGTTTATTTTGTGTGACTGGTAATGATTTTGGATGATTAATCTGGCATATTTCTTTCTACTTTAGTTTTTTATCAAATGAATTTATATTGCATATTTCATTTCTTCAGCTAGCAAGAATTTGCCATGTAGAAATTACCTTAATTTACCATATGCTGTATAGTTCTAGTGAGATGTGATGTTGTAACATAGAAACTCACTTAATTAGAAATAATTCTGTTGTTGAGCACATGTACAATGCTATAGATGTTTAAGAGGGCTATTGCAAGTGTATGTAAAAAATAAATACAAACAATCTATTAGAAAATTCTTTGATGCACTGTATTCTTATGATTACAGCTACTTCACAGAGATATTTTATATTCTTAATGCTTCTATTTTAATTCTACTCATACGTAAATCTTATTTATGAAATCCATAATTTACAATCTGCCTCTTAAATGACACAGTATTTGAAGTGTTCCTCTTAATTTCTATGTTCATAGGATTACGATAGCTCTGTAAATGTTTTCTAACCCAGCTTATCTTGGACTGTTGAAAATTTATATTTCTGTGAAGATAAAAAGATGTCTTTGATTTTTTTTTTTTTTTTTCTCCCATGGAAGGCCACCAAGACTATCTGTGTTGAGATTTCTAGCATTTACTGCTTGTCTTTGCTATGTGCCCAATTCTGTTTATATAAAGTGACCTTTAAGTCTCTAGTCTAAAGCAATAAAATGAAGGCTTCCTGTCTTATTGATTTGGTGAGGCCTATTTTCACACTAATAAAATGGAACCTAGTTTACTAAAATACACTTTTAGCTAATGTCTGTAAATGAATCTGAGTCTTGACAATTTTGGAAGAGGTCAGCCTAGAGTAAGCAGGTCATATCTGTGGTAAATCAACTCCCAGGAACAGATCACTGGACACTATAAAAATCAGGAGTGGTTTTTTAAGAGACCGACTTGAACCCTCCTTAACCAGAGAATAACATTTGACCTTGGCAGTGAAATTTATCACAACATTTCAATTAAAACTTGGCAGCCACATAAGCAATCCATTGCTCGGTTACAATTGACCTTATTGCAGGATACATATATGGCAAAGGAGACTCAGGTGGACTGCCAGCAGTTCTACAACCCTGAAAAATACATAACACATCACTTTCTGCTGTTATCTGAGATTTTCTAAGAGCCTCATTAGCATTCTTTCTCAATAAGGAAATTACTGTTTACTTAAAGATGTTGATAATCATTCAGTATATATTTTTTCATTTCCAAGTCCATGTATATTAATATTAATATAGCTCTACTTACATCTTTTGCTGCATAATGAATAGAAACTGCCTTATAAAACAGCTAGCTGTTCAGTTCCCTAGAGTATTACGTCTGAAAAGGAAAGGAGCGTAGTATTGTCCTATTTTGTAGTACCTTCCCAAAAAAGAGAAGGAAATACCCAGCCAGACATTTGACTTGCTAGGTAAAACTTCATTTCTTACTTTATTGTGCTGTCTGTCATGGCTTTTCCAAGTGGAGCATCCACTGTCAGGTCAACATGGAGCTAACAGTGGGACAAAGTCTGAGAAGAACCAGAGCAGGGCAGCACCTTGAAACAGCTGAGTGCAACTTTACTACACCATTCCACAGCTTTAGGAGGTTTCTGCTGGCCACGTCCAACAGGGGCTTAGCTGCTGATGAGTCAGCAGCACTGAGAAGGCGGAGTGAGAAATACATCTATCTTCTTGTAAACAGTGACAAATTATATTAGCATGCCTGTTAATTAGAAACAAGAGTCCGCCTTCTGTTGTGGTCTGTGGAATAAAGGACCAAGAGTAGAGCTTGGATCTGTCCTCTGCTCCTTTGAGATCCCTGCCCTGTCAGCATTTTGAAATGTGTGACAACTTTAGGTCTCTTTCTTAAGATGCGCATGCTTTTCTTCTGATAGACAACTCCTAGCAAGGCTAGTTTTAGATCTTATGAGTCATAGAACTAGATTTTCTTCTGCAATTTTTTTTTCAATAGTTATTCACATTTTGAGCTTTTACTTCAGCAGTTTTTTGAACTGGTCTTCAAAAACTCCCAGCTGTTCATTCAATGATACAGAATCCCATGTATAGATGTACAGTTTCCAGTACTATAGAAATAAACTCACTATGAGCAATTTTCTGTAGTTTCTATTGTTATTTTAATATCAACATTCAGGCTGTGCAGCCCAGATCCTCCCTCCATCCCTCCCACAGGCTATATTCTGCCAGGTGCTTGCAGGCAGCACTGCAATGAACAATGGAAAGTGCATCTCTCAGTAAGTTTGGCCGTGCTATAAATCAAGTGTCTGAACTACATATTACTTTAAACACTTGGAAACGGTAGCAGCTAATATACCACAGGTGTGCAGCATGTAGTATTATGGGAAGCAAATGTGTAGGCAAAAGGGATGATCTCAGTTTCAGGTCAGTGGAAGTTTGTTTGAGATGATTTCTATTACAGCTGAGGTGACTATACAAAAAGCCAGAATCTCAGGACTTGCATTTCACCATTCAGACCAAAGAAAAGGCAAGTTAAATTTCCTTATCCACGGCAGTGCTTCATCCTTATTTGTGATCAGGCTATTTTTATCTAAAAAAAAATCTTGTTATATGAGTTGACACATTATGACTTGAATTTTCTAGTGTCATCTCCTTCAATATGTACAAATATTCTTTTGTCATTAGATTTGGGAATTCACTATGAATTTTCAAGATGGCGACATATCTTCCCTTGCTCCCTACACTAAGGCCAGTCAGCACCTGAGATTCCATGCCTTAAGGTGTCTATGTTGTCTAACTTTTCTCAGAACATGAGTATTCACCTGCTCATCTAAGTAACTGGATTAACTCCAGTTTAAACAGAAATTTAACAGAGGAAGACCGTCTGGGTTACATTATTTAGTGGTTCAGATGAGCTGACTGGAAAGCACCTTCTGATTTTATAATCTATGCACCTGTAGGTCAGATACACTAAATGAAGTCTGAACTCGTAAGTTTCTTCCTCAGGTTGGAAGACACAGGGGAACTAGCAAGAGTGTGGCACCAAGAGGTTAACAACAAGACTAATGGGATTGCATAGCACAGAAAGATCCAAGCACAGAGGTACCATTTTTATCCCATACACAGCAGACCACAGTGGCCGTCATCTGAAGCAGAGATGTAGACGCTATGCAGATATGTAGCATGTTCTCCTTTCCGAGTTAGACCAACCTGAAAAAGCATGAAGGGGATGTTGATCTGTTGTGCCATAGGAAGGTTTGGACTGCTGATGCTATGGAAACTATCTTTTTTAGGCCATGCAGTATAGTTCCTTCAACTTATTTTTTACCTGAGAGATTAAACTGGAAATATTCAGGAACTGGATACTGGAACGTACCAGCAATTTGTCTAGATGCATTTCATGAATTAGTAAAAATTTATGTCTGAATAAATACACCCTAAAAGGCAAAGACCAAGAAAAAAGGAAAGTAATAAAGAGATGCACAAATAATGCCTCATTGGTGGACTGGGCTTATTCAGTTGACACTTATGACTAGCTTCAGTTCTTTGCTGCTCCATTTCTGTAAATAAAACTGGATAACTTTGCAAGGCAATGCAGAGGCATGAAGAGAGTCTCTTGCCAATTTGATTCTAAAGTAATTATTATCATTTTTGTAGGTTTATTTTATTCCACCTAGCTGTGTGCTAGTCATTTTTAAATGGAGTTCTGCTCTACTGTGAGCTTCATGGTAAATGCATGTATGTCTAGTTTTTATTTTTATTTTAACAGGAAATACTTATCATTCTATATCGAAGAAATAATAAGTCAAATTCACACATGAAGCAGAATATTTTTTCAGGGTCTAGTTTGTAAAATCATTCTAGAGTGGCCTGGTTCCCAGAGAAGTCATTTTGTGGAGCATAGATACTAATATGCCATTATTACATTGGGTGCAATTATTATTGCACATATTCTGCTCGACCATCTGGTGTACTGATGGGAAGGTAAGGGATAGAAAATAACTTCATTATCCTTACAGAGATAACATAAAAGCCAGCCCTCACTCTGGTGAGCACAAGATCTACTTCCTTACTTGCTCTCCTGGGCATGTACATCCATTAAGTAGTCATTGAATAAAAATACAGAAGCAGTTCTGGGAGCAGAGCTGTGGTCCCTTCCCTCACAAGGGAGTGCCCTAATCATCGAGCTAGAGCACTACACTAGCTCTTGTGAGTTCTTTCTGGCTGAATAAATCTTGAATTTCTTCTGCAGAGTGGTACATCTTCAGGAGGAGGGGTTTTCCTGCCTTGTCTCCCCATGCAGCTTGTAACCTTATGGCCTTAATAGAAATTTGAACACCTAAAGTGTGAGGTAGGATTGAATCTCTGTTTCACTT
>JACDJE010000084.1:2510250-2523969 GCA_016647715.1 Pavo muticus | reverse complement strand
TTTTTTAATAACAACTTAATCTGCAGAGCAGAACAGGCAGCTTCTGCTTTGGCTGTACATTAAATCCTAATGTTTGACTCAACAGGACTTTGCAAAGATGCAAATCCTGCTGGTGTGTATTAAGTTCACTCACTAAAGGTGCACACAGGTTTCAGCCACTCCAAAGGGAATCCAGAAAGCTGGGAAACTTCAAAGTCACAGAGTAGTTCATGAGGTTTATGAGGTTTAGACACCCCCCATGTTAGCTGACAACTGAAAGGAGGGTCACAATTTAGGATTTAAGTGACTAACTTATGACCAAACCTTGCTTACTTTAAATCGTTTATTGGATTTGGCCCTAATGCAGTGTGGCCTCTCTCAGGATGGCTGTGATTTTGCAGTAGGAGCACATTGGCACATACTTAAACCAATATTCCCTTCAGATGAAAATAGCTAGTTGGAACAATCCCTTCCTATTAAATCTTCAACCTGATTATAATTTTCTTCTATAGCCTACTCTAGCAACACAATGCCAAGATTGAATGAATCATGTTCTGCTGTGAGTTAAATATACTATGCAATTTAAATGAAAAATATTGTTAAATGTAACAAGGTCTCTGGTTTAAATTATGCTGTATTTGCATTCTTATCTTCTTTTTAGTAAAATGTGCCTTATATATAAATACATTCAGAAGCAATATAATCAGATTGATTAATAATTGTGATTGAAAACAGATATTCACTCAGCCATAAATAAACTGCAGATTTGCAAGCAAAAGTCTGTTTTGTAGCAGAGATGTCTCTGAGACAGAAATTGAGAACATTAAAACACTATTATCTGCAAAGAATAATTGTAAAGCTACCAGAGTAGAATATGTACAAACTATTAATTAATTCCTGGTAGTTTATGGGGGGGAAAAAAAAAGAAAATGCTGTCACTGCTAGGAATTGTTAGTAAATGCTTAATTTAACCAAGTGATTAGAATAAAAAACAAAAGGTATTTAAAAAATCACTTAGACATTCCATTGTATACATATTCACTTGAATATTAATTTAGAGCTTTTTCACACTATTTAATCTAATTTTAGTTAAAATTAAAAGGAAGATTATTTCAGTGGTATCTTATTTTGATTTCCTATGTACTTTCAAAAAATGTGCAAGCAGAAAAAAATATATACTATTTATTTATGCATTTAGAGGCATGCTATTAAGAATTATATACTCTGGAACCCTTCTGAAATAGACATTATTATCAAGAGAGTATAAAGAAAGGTGTGAGTCAAGTGGGGAAAAAACAAATAGTATTGTCACTTCCAATACTGCAAGATCCCACATGACATTATTTCTTAAACCAAGGATTCTCATTCATTGAACTGCAATAAATGGGTATTTCATCTGTTCAGGTTATACTGTTGTAAACATTATTGTTATCACTCTAACTTTAGGCCTTGTCCTGTAACCTATTATAGTTTTACCCACTTTGCAGTGTTCCAAGTCAAGTGTAGTCACAGCACTAAAATAAAGAATGTGTACATCTACTACGCCCTAGGAAGGCCACATTTCCAAATGAAAATTGAAATTCTTTTACTGGGCTATCTCAAGATTTTTTCTTTCACTATTTTGTTTATTATTACATCATCAGAACACATAAGAATTGAGAAAATTTAGGAATGACAGCAACATAGCCATTCTCCTCATGAATGAACTGCAAATGAAAACACATTTCTGCTGAAATTCAGCAGGTCTCACTGGAGAGAAAACTATACCCTCATTGTAGAATTATAAATAATTCACAGTCTTGTTTTTTTAGCTTCCTGAAAAAAATAGTTCATGAAATGCATTTGTCCTCTAAAATTCATGTTAAATAAGAGTCAGTTTAATTTTTTTTTCATTACTGGGGGAAACGAACAGGGAGAAAATGAAGCCCGAAAATATATATATTTGAAAATGTTATGAAAAAATGCAAGTTTTTTTTTTTTTTTTATTCTGCGTAAGTGTTTGGTTTTGTCCTCCTCCAGCTAACAAAAAAACAACTGCTTTTTGTGTCATTTAACATATTTCTTATTTCATTGCTATGATGTTTTTTAGCTGTCATACCAGGAGTTCAGGAATTTCAGATGTTGGCAAAATTTACAGTCCACTGCTGAAATCCTGGAAATGCATACTTACTTAAAATATCTCTTTAGATTTTCTCTTTAATAATTTATTTGATTGTAATATGCCTTAAAATAAAAAAGACTAGGGTAGGTTGTAAAACCTTAAATGTTCAGATATCACAGCAATCTATGAAACAAATTAATCCAAATGAAATGGGCCTGTATGACTGAGAAAGTAATAAGCCATGATTAAACATAGTAAGTATTGAACAAAGCAAGTAATTTCTTCACATATTTCAGATGGGCTTAAAGTGATGCCCACAACTAGAAACAAACTAGATATGTTCTGGTCTACATTCAGTAAGTTATGTCATGAGTTGGACAGAGAACAAAACTGTTCCATAGTTGTTGCTCTTGTTTTGACCCCATTAACTAAAGGCATTATTCAGTTTGCCATGAAGAGGGAACTTTCTTCTTTCTTTCTTTCTTTTTTTTTTTTCCCCCACCAGAAGCACAACTGGGTTTTAAAGAGAAGAAAATCTCTCATGCCAGCATTCTCTTGAAAATGTTATATCTCCATATTCTAGTATGCTGGTTTTGGAATTAAATTTTCATCAAAAAGTATCAGAGGAAAATATGCCAACAATTGCCATGTCATTTTGCCAGATTATTAGTTGGAAGTGATTATGAGTCAGGCTAACTATGACCTAGCTGCTAATACCGAAACATGGTGGGACCACTCCCATGACTGGAGTGCTGTGATGGATGGCTACAAGCTCTTCAGAAGGGATAGACAAGTAAAGAAGGGTGGTAGTGTGGCCCTTTGTATTAAAGAGTGTTTTTGATGTTGAAGAGCTTGGGGTTGGGAATGATAAAGTTGAGTGTTTATGGGTAAGGATCAGGGGGAAGGCCTGTGGGGGCGACATCTTGATGGGGTCTGTTATAGACCGCCTAATCAGGATGAAGAAATGGACAAGGCATTCTATGAGCAGTTCGCGGAAGTCACGCAATCGCCAGCAATTGTTCTCATGGGAGACTTCAACTTCCCTGATATATGTTGGTAATATAATACAGCACAGAGGAAGCAGTCCAGGAGGTTTCTAGAGTGTGTGGAAGATAGCTTCCTTATGCAGCTGGTACGAGAGTCTACCAGGGGTGGTGCCCTGCTAGACCTGCTCTTCACTAACAGAGAAGAACTGGTGGGAGATGTGAAGGATGGGGACTGTCCTGGGGAGAGCAACCATGAAACTGTAAAATTCTCTATTCTTGGAGATGGCAGAAGAGTGACCAGCAAAACTACTATCTTGAACTTCAAGAGGGCGGACTTTGATCTGTTCAGGATGCTTGTAGCACGGGTCCCTTGGGAGTTGCTCCTTAAGGGTAAAGGGGTCCAGGAAGCCTGGATGCTCCTCAAGATGGAAATCTTAAAGGCACAAGAACAGACTGTCCTGAGTGCCGTAAGGCGAGCTGTAGGGGAAGAAGACCGGTGTGGATGAGCCGGGAACTACTGTTGAGACTCCAGAAGAAAAAGAGAGTCTATGTCCTCTGGAAGAAGGGACAGGCTACTTGGGGAGATTACAAGGAAGTTGCTAAGGTATGCAGGGAGGAAGTTAGGAAGGCAAAAGCCCAACTTGAGCTCAGATTGGCCACTGCAGTAAAAGAGAATAAGAAATCCTTTTATAAATATATCAATGGTAAAAGAAGCACCAAGGAGAATTTTCATCCTATACTTGATGCAGTGGGGACTGTGACCACTGAGGATAAGGAGAAGGCTGAGGTCCTCAACGCCTTCTTTACATCTGCCTTTAATAGGCAGATCAGTTATCCTCAGGGCACTTTATGCCCTGCTCTGGAAGTTTGGGATGCTACACAGAATACACCCCCGGTGATTCAGGTGGAGACAGTTAGAGAGCTCCTCCTCCATCTGGACTGTCACAAGTCCCTGGGACCGGATGGGCTACACCCTCGGGTACTAAGGGAGCTGGTGGGGGTAATTGCTGAGCCGCTCTTGGCCATCTACCAGCACTCCTGGTTATCTGGAGAGGTCCCAGAGGATTGGAGGCTTGCCGATGTGACTCCCATCTACAAGAAGGGCCATAAGGAGGATGCGGGGAACTACAGGCCTGTCAGCCTGACTTCAGTACAAGGGAAAGTTATGGAGCAAATCATCTTGGGTGATATCACACGGCATGTGCATGGCGTCCAGGGGATCAGGCCCAGCCAGCACGGGTTCATGAAAGGCAGGTCGTGCTTGACCAACCTCATCTCCTTCTACAGCTGGGTGACCAGACTGTTGATGTAGTTTACCTAGACTTCAGCAAAGCCTTTGACACAGTCTCTCACAGTATTCTTCTGGGAAACTTGCTGCCCATGGCCTGGACAGGTATACCCTTCTTTGGGTAAGGAACTGGCTAGAGGGCCATGCCCAATGGGTAGTGGTTAATGGAGTTAAGTCTAGCTGGCTACCCGTTACAAGTGGTGTCCCCCAGGGGTCGGTACTGGGGCCCATCTTGTTTAATATCTTCATTGATGACCTAGATGAGGGGATTGAGTGTACCCTCAGTAAGTTCGCAGATGACACCAAGTTGGGAGGAAGTGTGGATCTGCCTGAGGGTAGGGAGGCCCTTCAGAGGGATCTAGATAAGCTGGATTGCTGGGTTGAGGTGAATGTGATGTGCCAGGTCCTGCACTTTGGCCACAACAATCTCATGCAGCGCTATAGGCTTGGGGATGAGTGGCTGGATGATTGTGAAGAGGAAAGGGACCTGAGGGTGTTGGTTGATGCTCAGCTGAACATGAGCTGACAGTATGCCCAGGTGGCCAAGAGGGCCAATGCCATCCTGGCCTGCATTAGAAATAGCGTGGCCAGCAGGAGCAGGGAGGTAATCATCCTCTTGTACTCAGCACTGGTGAGGCCACACCTCAGATATTGTGCCCAGTTTTGGGCCCCTCACTACAAGAAAGACATTGAGGCCCTGGAGCATGTCCAGAAAAGGGCAACAAAACTGGTGAGGGGTCTGGAGCACAAGTCTTCTGAGGAGCGGCTGAGGGAGCTGGGATTGTTTATTCTGGAAGAGGCTCAGGGGAGACCTCATTGCACTCTACAACTTCCTGAAGGGAGGTTGTGATGAGGAGGGGTTTGGCCTCTTCTCCCAGGCAACAAACAGGACCCGAGGAAATGGCCACAAGTTGTACCAGAGGAGGTTTAGATTAGACATAAGGAAAAACTTTTTCTCTCAGAGAGTGTTCAGGCACTGGAATGGCCTGCCCAGGGAGGTGGTGGAGTCGCTGTCACTGGCAGTGTTCAAGAGGCATCTGGATGAGGAGCTACGAGATATGGTTTAGTGCTTGAGGTAGCAAAGGTAATGGGAGGACGGTTGGACTAGATGATCTTGCAGGTCGTTTCCAACTTTGTGATTCTATGATTCTATGAAAACAATTAAGCAACTTTATGCTTAAATGCACTATTAACCAGAACATTAGAGCTTGTTATGACAAGACCCTGAAAAGACTTAACATATATCCAATATCACAACAGATCAAGTCACAGGTTTCTTCTTTATGTGCAATCCAAATGTAGCAGTAGGCAATAGAATAATGACTTGACCAGCCTTATTTTCAATTCAGTTGGGTACATGAGATGTCTAATGTACCCCCAAAAAAATGAGAAGGGTGCAGACTCACACCTGAGTCTGACACTATTTCCCAATGACTGCAAGAAATACATGAAGAGTGTGTGTACTACCTTTCTAAGAAGATACTTACAGTGCAAAAAAGGCAGAGGAAGGGAGCTATTTTTTACAGACAGACAAATGGCCTGAAGATTATTCAATTAAGCTGTATACAGAATAGAAGAAATCTAGGATAAAATCAAAGATATTTTATTGTATGTATATGCAAACTTTTTCCTCCTGACAAAATTGTATTTAGGGGATAATTTTTTTGCGAATTGTCTATTTTGCATTAAGTTCCACTTCTTACTAGATATCAGATTTGATGTGGATACACATTTGCTTTGAATTTTCTTAAAGAATATGAGACATATTGAACTTTGAATGTGGTTCTTGTCATGGTTAAATACAAATTACAGAATACTTTCAAATTCTCATTGGTTTTAACAACATTAACACGTTCATGAAAAACACGAACATTTACTGGGAACTTAGTCCTTTTAATTACAGATTACCCTAATGACAAATTACTAACAAGAAAACATTCCCTGTGATTTTAGGATTTCCTGTGATTTAGGATAGGATATGTCTTAAAGTTAGTTCCCTTAGTGACACAGTCTTTGATCATTATTTTGTGATATCCAAGTCTCTTATCAACCATGATAAACACCTATAAATGAGCAAACGCTATGATCTTGTTTGACTGATCTCCAGGTAGAGCAAGATCTATTGAGAGCCATGGGAAGTCAGGGCCATGAACATCAGCTCTAGAGGGATATCTAACTAAAGAAGCCTTTAGAGTCCTCTGGTGATAATGGAGAAGAAAATTTTGTTTTGTTTATTGGAATAACGATAAGAAGGATGACACAAAGGAAGAATATAAAAAATATACATATATACACCTTGGTCATTTAAATCACATTGAATTTTCTTTTTCATTTATTCTCTTTTTATGCCCTTTACTAAAAAGGAAACAAATATACAGGAGATGGTTCCTGTCCTTGAAAGGATAGATTCAAACCTAATTCTCTTTCTTTGTAGTGGCTGCTGAAAGTGAGGAATTTCTGTCTGTTTCTCCTCACTGGAGAAATTTGAGGTCTTGTCACTACCAGAGAAATCTGAGCTGCTGTCACCCTATCATGGTACATAATTGAGGGAGATTTTTAGTGCAGCTGCAATGTACTAATTTAAAGCAAGTCTTAAGTCAGTAAAAAATTTATATAATGTAGACTGCGTCTTAGTATCTACTGTTTACATCACATTACTGTGTACACTGACTGCTGATCCCTGCAGATTTTGATTGATGTGCTGCTGATGCTGCTATTCTACTTGACAGTCAAGATATCCCATAAAAGTATAGCGTAGAATTGGGGCAGTAACACTGTTTAGAGGGAAATGGCATTAGATAAGTGCTCATGAGATTTGGCCACCTCCGAAGCTTCTCCATCGGCAGAACTGAGCTTCTGAGTGTTGAGTGGTCCAGAGAATAAGGCATTTGATATGCTGACCTTTTCAACAAAGGTCAAATGCATCATTTTGGTAGTGCTGAGTGTTTCTTCCCACCTGCCTCACTCTTTTTTTTTCCTTTCTCTCTCTAACCTGATCTTCTAGTAGGCATCTTGTTTGAATGTGTATTTCAAGAGGTCAAGGTGGACAAATTTCAATGACTAGCACATTTTTGAAAATGTCATCCACTCTTACTTTCATGCATTGACTAAAGTCAGTGGTAGTTTGGACGCTGTGGTCAGAAACCTTATATCATTTTTACATCTTCTCCTTCATATGAAATTAAGGAGAGTTGATCAACTGACTTTGTAGAAAGTCTTTAGCTACCATAATACTTTAAGGACATATTTAATTGGATCACAGCTTGAAGTGGTAGCAAAGTGAGTTTGCCCTCTGCCTTAGCCTACCTAGGAATTCTGATCTATATTCTTGATTGCTATTGAATTTTCTAGATTTCATTATAAAATCAATAACCGTTGCACATGGTAAAATAGTTTACAAGAGCTGCAACATATTGTGGACTTCTGAAAACATACTGAGCTCACTGAAGCCACCCAGGCAGCCAATTAGGAGAAAACATCTATTAAGGAAAAACAGGGCAGTCCCATTGACTGCTATTGATTTTCTTAGCCCTGTGAAAAGACAATCAATTAGATAAAGAAGGCTAATGTTACAGCTGCAATTCAATAACCCCCAAAGAAAGGAGGAGGGCTATTGATTCCTGACATGGAATGCAGAGCTTATTGAAATATACTGAACTTCACCTGTCTTACAATCAGGCCTCGAGGAAAGAGGAAGGTCTTTTGGGGACTGAATGTAACTTGTGGCATTGAATCTCAACTATTAAACTGGCTCAGTGATGTCAGACCTAAGAGATGCAAATGAAACAAAACTTTAGAGGAAACACAAGCCCAGGGTTGAATACTAAATCACAGGAGCTATTGACAGAAGCTGTCTTGGTGAAGGTTGTTTCTCTTTTTCATACAGAAAGCACCAGAGTACCACCTGTCATTTTCAAAAGCAAAGTCAGTTTTGCCAACCAGCCGTGAATGACAAATAAAGCTTTATATGAAACACAAGGGCATATTATGTGCTATTGTGTGTTCTGCTAAGTGCTAATTTATCTGGCTTGTTCTCTTCAGCAAACACACGCACAGACACATGAAATAATCCATCTAATTATGTAGCTATTTAGGAGAAAAACAAAGCAAGGTGTTTTTGCCTGATACAGAAGGTACATGATACAACAAAGGTTTCAACAAAACCTAACACAGTTAATGAAAATAAATGAAGTGCTGTAAGCTGTAACAATTTTAGAACAAATAAACTTTTGCCAGTTTTATATTTAGGGTAGACCCAGCTGCTTTTCATAAATAGATGAGTGCTTTCATTCATTTTTTGATAGTCCCTAATTGGAAATGGCTAATAGGCCTTGTGGCTTTCTACTATAAAATTTGGTCTAAAATACCTTATATATTTTCTTTATGCTTTTTTTTTTTTTCCTATTGCTTGTATTTGATCCTTTCTCTTTCATTATATATATGCCTTTTTTCTTTTTTTTCTTTTTTTTTTTTTTTTCACAAGCAGACAGCTGCTATTCACAATAATTGCCAGGGCAGTCAATTATACTTTAAATAGGCCTACTTGAGGGCAAATGAGCGTATGGTGGTCTAAGTTGTGCTGGAGACATATAATACACAAAGACTGTCATTTCAAGCATCTGGAACATGACAAATATTATTTTGAATCTGTGCAGAACCTATATAATACGTATGCTCATTACTGTATCAGTACAGTGATACTCAGCAGCCTATGCTTGCATGTTTTGTAATATATGTGTTTGTATATATATACATTTCTGCGCGTGCGCACACACACACACACACAAACATATCCATACAAATAATAAAAAAGCACATGAACAAATACCCAGACTGTGAGGAAAACATGCTATTTCCCAAAATACTTGCTTGTCTTTACAAATGAAGAGAGGACAACATAACAGACTTTTAAAAGATTTAGTTTTTCCTAAAATTTTGAAGTATATTCCTGTATGCTGTTACAAGAATACAATAAATATGTCATTATTTTTTTTAAATCAATTAGTAATTTTTCTTGTGTGTTTGCACATTATAAACCCTCTTCATCTACTAAGGTAATATTAGGTTCCGGGAAAGTGACTTAGACTAGAATGACATTAAGATTAATACAGCTAACACTGCATAAGAAATGTGCTACTTAAATGAAGATCAGCATGTACAACGTAGTATGAATAAAGATGAACCAGAAAAAAATATAAAACATCAGGATAGAGCATTTGGACAAATGCAACAAATGACCTAAAAGATCTGAAGTTTATTCAGATTAGTGAGCTATTTTTTATACTGAAAATTATTTTAAAAATTGCAGAAATGCAGTTTTTAGTTAAAGAAATAAAGAAAGGAATAGATATACAAACTAGAATTAATTCTTACAGTGCCATTCTTGTAGATATGACCATTTACAGAGAGGACAATTCTGAGAGATACAGAGCATTTCCTGTTGATTCCCCTGGGAGTTCTGAGTATTCAGCTCCTTTTAAGATCAGAATGCTCTTAATGTTTCAGTTCTGTGGGTGGAAGTCATAAAATCCATCACTGCGTGGATGCAATAATACAGATAAGATGCATCTTAGTATATCCATTCAGAAAAGGAAGGATGAATGCAATAAATAGTCAGGCTAAAAATCGACTCTGTAGATGTTTTGTTATTGATAACTGAAGCTGTACCTCAAAATGGCCTCTTATTTTTTATGTAGAGAATTCAGCTAGAGTAACATCGTACAGGTAGCGCAGTAGGAAAGAGGAAAACAATATATACAGGCAGGCAGATACATTTTTTGAAAGTGCATAAAACCAAACATTGTTGGGTGTAAGAACTATAAAGAAAGTTTCATTAGGTAATAAAAAAGTTGTAAAAGGTAATTCAAAGCCCACAGAAATATTCTATTCAGCAACAGAAGTTAAATAAAAATGTTCTTTTGCAAACTTAATTGCACCATCTTTGAAATATCAAACCGTATTAGAAAAGTTGAGACTTTCAAAGGATCATTCTGAATATAGGTGAATTTCATATGCCTTTAAAGCTTTGTAAGAACTCAAGGTTTCTTTCTAACTCATTGAATATTTTACAGTTGGAAAACAGTCAGTAAACATTTCTTTTTCAATTTAAGGATGGATTGTTTGATTATTTAATTGTGTATTTCATGCACAGCAAGGGTTAGTTTTAAGAAAAGCCTCAACTGCCTGTGTCCAAAATGCAATCATAAAAAATCTTCCACTCTGCTATTAACTGATCCTGCAGACCAGAAGTCTGCAGTCCCAGATTTGCTGTCCCAGATTTGAGTTTCTATTTCTGATTCTATCACTTCACTTCCAACAGAACTGAGCAGCTCAGTACCTTTGCAATGACCTAAAATTGATTAGAAGTAAAACTGCAGGTACTCTTCCACTGGTGTTACCTGAAGGCCTCCATCTGTTTATATTCTGAAAATTCATCTTGCATATACCCCTAGTGTATAAACAACCAGCAGGCAGGTTCGGCCACAGCCTGCTTTTAGAGCACAGTCATAGACTTCCTCATAGCACATGTACATAGCGATTGAAGAACCTGTTCAGCATGCAGGAGACACTATCTGAGCAGGATTTGCCTCCAACTTCTCTTGGCTAGGATTGAAAGCCAAGCATGAAATAATAGCAGTTCTGGTAGGATAGTAATTCCTCAAGCTGTCTTGTATTTATAATGCTGCATACATATCTTCAGGATTTAGCATGCCAGAAAGTAGACTCCACTGAGTGTTATACATCAGAATTGAGGTTTTTGGCATGGGAAGAGGAAGACCTTGACTGTGATCTCTGCCCTCAGGTTCCCTTGTGTATTATAATTGACACAGCCACTGAGGGAAAACAACCACCCCTCAAAACCATAAATGGTAGTGGGAGCAAAAGTTAGTCCCAGGAGATCTCTACAGTTACATGAATGCCATAACCAATAGTCAGTGAATGTCTGATTACACATGCATCCATCTCTCTCCCAGAGCTTTTGCATAGCTCAAACTGGAAAGGTAAGCATAAAAGCAAAAAGAGCAAAAAGATTTTATTTCAGGAAAAAAAAGCTATTCTTCAGTCTCACCATAAATAGTTAATATGGCAAATAACTAAGTGCATTCACTGATATTGCTATGTTGCATAAAATTTGGGAGAAATTTGTTTTGAAAAAAACCTCTGAGTACAAAGAGATAAAAGTATTAGGATGTCTGCATGTCACAGTCAATTAGAAAGGTACATTCTTATCATTACTGCTCATCATAACTGAAGGAAATGGGCCCTCCCAATTGGCAGAAATTAGTTAAACAAGCTTAGACTAGATTCAAGTGCCATCTGTTCACTGCACTAGAGAAGCAGAAAAATAAAATCTGTATTTATAATTAGAGATAAGGTAACTAAAAGGTTTAACAAAGCTACTCTCTTTATAGGAAAGATTCGGTTCTGAATCTGAATAAAGCTATTCTGAGCATAACATCTTCTGGACACCTGTCTTTATAATTTCTCTTCTGCATGAGTTTTGTTTTCTTCTTTACATTATCATCAAACTAGAAAATTAGTATAAAAAATGTTAGTGTAGGAATTTTCAGTTGCTAAAGAAGAATCATAAAACACAGAACAGTAGTTCTCAGAGTTTGGAGGTTTCTGAATCTCATGGAGGGAGATTTTTCTTCAGATACTAACCAATACCCAACATAGCAATGAGTAGGATAGGACTGGAATTAAAAGATGGTTTATTTTTCTTATACCACCAATGTAGAGAAGCTACAAACACTGGGGCAAAAGATAATTGTAGTTTAATAAACAACTAAATAAGACAAAACACAAATATTCAGGTAGGTGTTATTTAATACAAAATCCAACTTTTGAATAAGGTGGAAAATGTAGATATGTCTGGTTCTCAGTGCTGCTACGCAAAGCAATTTGAAGTCAGTAATCAAAATGTCAAATCAGTGAAGATATATTGACCATGCAATTAAGGCAGGAAAGTAGCAGCTTTAGTCGACTGCAACACAAAGCACTTCATGTCTGTATAACTTAGAGGTTCACTATATGTAACACAAATTTAGGTACACAGCTAAGCAAATCCCTATTTGAGCTCACTGCTTTCTCTCTAACTACCTGCAGAAAGAAATAGTAATACCATGGGTGCCAGTTTGCTCTGCCTGAGCAAACACACCAGACCTGAAGGTTGCTTTAACTCAAATCCACATCAAGGCATGGCAAGAAGCTGGATGGACTAGATTTTTGAAGCCAATTGTTCCATTAAGGCAACATTGTGGGTTGACCTCAGCCAGCATCTAAAAACCCACACAATCCTTGTAGAGGGACAGGGAGAAAGTAGGAACAGCAAAACCAAAAAAGGGTGGTTTGCTCATGGGTAAAGATATGCGCAGTTTAATAAAGGAAAAAGAGAGGGGGAAAACAAACAAACAAACAAACAAAAAACCCAAGACAACTATGTACCAAAAAAAAAACAGAAAAAAATCAGTGATTCAGTGGCAATCTCTTATCATTTCCATCAAGCTGAATGATGGCCAATCTCTGAAAAGCGGCTCACAAGTTTGAATTGCAGAGCACAAGGTTATACAGTATGGCATATATGGATAGTTTGAATCAGTAGTCCAGACTGTCACCTTTCAGCTTCTTCCCACCCCACCTGTTGGGAGAGGAGAGAAAAAAGAAGCTGCCTTGACACTGATCATCTATAGTAAAAGTACCAGTGGGTTGTCAATATTGTTTTAATACAAATTCAAACCACAGCAACATATGGATGCTAGGAATAATGTTAACCTCATCCCAGCCAGACCCAGGGCAAGTTGTCAAACAGTTTCAGGTGAGGGCTGCCTCTCAGAAGTAGGTGATGTGGAGGAAATGCATGCTGGTTGCCAACCAGGACATTTTGCATTTGGCTTTAAAAATATCTCCTTTTTAAAAAGAGGACATCTCTTCAAAATCCAAATTAAAATTTAAGAGGAAAAAATTCACAATCTGTGAATCAAGATCAGCAATTACTCAGGTATTTTGACTCACATTTTTACTTATTACAGAATAAGGAGAAAGACAGTTGATACTGTACTTATGGAAAGTGAGGTATGCATTGTTAGTCAGTAAATATTTTTCAAACAAACCTTAATTTAAAAAGGTAAAATTCCTTCGAACAGTATGGTATGCTATAATGAAGAAAAATTTACAATTGTGACTTAAAAGAATGTTTCTGCAAAACTGTCATGTTTCGTCTCCTCTTTAGAAGATGCAGGGTACATCAATGAATCATTATCCCAGTAGGATTATCTGTTGAGTATCAGACCATTTCTCAAAAGTATATCACAATGAAAAAAACAGCTGATTGTTCAGAAACAAGCAAAAAAAAAAAAAAAAAA
>JACDJE010000084.1:2497296-2509731 GCA_016647715.1 Pavo muticus | reverse complement strand
AAAAGCTTATTTTCATCTCCGCCATAAATATTAAATACTCAGATGCATAAAGATCATAACCATTTTAAATAAAGAAAATGATGAACATTCTTGACATTATAGACACTCTCTGCACTCACCCCTCATCCCCTAAATACCTGCACAAATTTGCTTCAGTGATTGTTTTTCTCACATCCATTTTATGTCATAGAATCATAGAATGGATTGAATTGGAAGGGGCCTTAAAAACCATGTAGTTCCAACCTCCCTGCCATAGACAGGATTATCACCCAACAGATCAGGCTCCCCAGAGGCCCATCCAACCTGGCCTTGAATGACTCCAGGGATGCAGCATCCACACTTCTCTGAGCAGCCTGTGTCAGGACCTCACCGCCCTCTAAGTAAAAAACTTCCTCCTTATATCTGATCTAAATCTCCCCTCTTTTAGTTTCTTCCTTGTCCTACCAGTATCAGCTCATGTAAAAAGTTGGTCTCCCTCCTGAATATAAGCTCCTTTTAAGTTTTAAAAAGCCACTATCAGGTTTCCCCTGAGCCTTCTCCAGGTTGGACAAGCCCAGCTCCTTCAGCCCTTCCTCATGGGAGAGGTATTCCCACCCTCATATCATCTTTGTGGCCCTCCTCTGGACCCTCTCCACAGTCACAACTTTCTTGTGCTGGGGGCCCCAGGCGTGGCTGCAGTACTCCAGGTGTGGTCTGACAAGGGCAGAGCAGGGTGGGACAATCACCTCCCTCTCCCTGCTGGCCACTCCTCTTATGATTCAGCCTAGGTTACTGTTGGCCTTCCAGGCTGCAAGTGCACACTGCTGGCTCATGTCCAGCTTTTCGTCCATCAGGACTCCCTCAATGCCTTCTTCTCCCAGTCTGTACACATACCTGGGATTAACCCAACCCAAGCACAACACCTTGCAGCTGGCCTTGTTGAACATCATAAGATTTTTGAGGGCCCACTTTTCAAGCCTGTTCAGGTGCCTCTGGATGGCATCCCTTCCTTATATTGTACTTACTGCACTATTCAGCTTAGTATCATCAGCAAAATTGCTGAGGGTACACTCAATCCTTCTATCCAGGACATTGATATAGATGTTGAAGAGCAGTTAGCTTACTTGTATTATTCAAAATCATCAATTTTTTCACAGGCTGACACGATTTCTATGAGATTGCCCACATTGTTTGTGCTTAATTCTGCTCATTACACATGAATTTTCTTTTACATACATTTGTTTCGACATAATCAAGCTTTCTGAGCCATGACTAGCTACTCTAAAAAGGGTGAAGAATTTTTAGGGCCAGTAAGACTTAGCATATTACTAATTGCACAGCATATTCAAATTTTGAAGATGATACAACTTGAACAAAACATAATAAAAATAATTAACATATAACTCTTACTTGAATGTTACTTTAATATGTATTTGGTTTAAGTGTCAAGCTTTTGGTAGTGCTGACTGCAGGAGTGAACTCTGTGAGCGCAGCAGCTGTCTCATGTCAGATCAGAGACAGCTCCAGGTTTTCCAAAAGGGACTCAATAGAACTGGGCAAAGCTGAGACATGACGAAAGCTGGGTGTGCTCTGGGAGAGCAGATTTAATGAAGTGAAAAACTGCCGTGCAGCAGCAGCTGGGAGAGAAGAGTGAGTAAAGTGAGATAAGCAGTCCTGCAGCACCAAGGTCAGTGTGGAACGAGAGTAGGAGGTACTCCAGGCACAGTGCAGCAGCTCCCTGCAGCCCAGGAGAGGCCCATGACAGAGCAATCTGGCTCGCTGCAGCGCATGGGAACCACACAGAGCTCCCCATGCAGCCACAGAGGAGCCCACAGTACCACAGTAGATGTGGCCTGGTAGAGGCTGCATCTCAGAGAGGAACTCAGCCTGGTTGGAGCTGCTCGTGGGGTCTGTGCTAAAGAATCTAATTCCTGAAGGACTGAGCCACATGGTATGGACCCACACTGTAGCAGATTTTTGAGGAACTGCAGGTTCTAGGAAGCCCACACTGGATCAGTTTGGAAAGGATGCCATCCTGTGGGAGGGACCGCATGCTGGAGCAAGGGAAGAGAGTGAGAAAGGAGTGACATGAATGTAGTGTTGTAGTCTAAGAGCATAAGCCATTCCAGAATAACAAACAAGAAATCAGTTTCTAAATGTAAGTTGCTCAGATCTTAAAAAATAAAGAATGAGAAACCTGTGCAGAAGCCTGGAACTCTTCCTTTGCAATACGAAGTCATTAACTTAATATTTACAAGAGAAATAGGTTTTTTTTTGTTGTTTGTTTGTTTGTTTGTTTTGTGAAAAAAATTGCATCCCTTTTACTAAAATGAAAACTCTAAATGAAAGTTCAAATTCAGAAAATTTCAGTCCGCTATTGCTAATAAATGAACTTTTGAAATATTTACATTGTTTTGGCCATTTGCTGGAAGTTAAATGCCAGTAAGACTTAGCATATTACTAATTGCACAGCATATTCAAACAATGGATTAAGCAGTTGTACACTTTTTTCTTTTAAGACATTTGGTCTTATCTAAGACCTCAGGAATTTTCCTTAGTAATTTCTGTTACTGCTCATCCATACAGACTTCAAAATTTACAAATAAATGTTTTAAGCTATAATAATTCCTAAATGACGTTTTCAATAGACATTTTCAAATGCCTAGTAATGACATTTCTTGAGGAGAGAATATTTAAAGGCTATTCAAGAAGAAAATATAATTCTTTGAGTGCGGTTGTTTTTTTGTTTTGTTTTCTTGCTGTTGTTGTTTTTGTTTGGTTGGGTTCCCCCCCTTTCTGATCTAGCAGATAAGCAGGAAGGAGATTGTTTAAATCCTTTTGGATGTAATAGATTATTCCTTGAATTTCACCTGGAAAGTCACTCCCTGTACACGTGCTGACAGGGGAAGAATATTATTCATTAAGTCTTGGATTCACTCTTCTCTGGTGGCCAGAGCCACAATTTTCTTAAAGGATGGAGAAGTGGGAAAGGTCATTCCGTCCTACTTCTGAGCACAGCTGTGTCAGTACTAGAGACAATACAGATCCTCATTAGCACCTTGTTCAAGAGTTATAGATCTTTTGGCCACATATTCTATTCAGACTTTCTTATGGGGCCATAAGAAGATATCTAATCAATGCAAAGGTTTGCTTTCAATATAGAGGCTTCCTGGGTGACTGATGATACATTTTCAAGGCAGCAGTACCCTATATTATTGGAAATTCTAATGTGGTCATCAATAAATAGGATTGAATGAAGACTCATGTTTCAGACAACTCTCACTACAAGAGGAATTATCACAAGTACACTAATTAGGATTGAAGAATTACTCATTTCTTGTTGACTAAAATTCAACTTACAGAAATGAAGAGTCATTCTATTCAGTTACACTTTCAGAGAGTGAAAGGGAACTCAGTTTGCTCATCTTATAGCTTAAAAAAAAGGCAAACTGAGAAATGTGTTTTTTTTTCTCCTAGGGTAACGAAACTAAATGTCTTTTTCTGAGAGAGCTTTCAAAAATGTAAAGAAAAGATAAACAATTAACCCTACTACACACAAATTCTGCAGGGAATTCCCCAGAACTTTTCATACAAGGGTAAAGCTTATTTTTTTGTAGGTATGCTTTCAAGCCCTAATTGTGGCCTTATCTCAAAAGCATAGTGATAGAGAAGAATATTGGAAACCTGGATGTAAGATATGTAGAAAATGGATGCTCAAAAATTATCTGTGAACACTGGGAAATTTGTAGATCAAAATTGCTGCCTGCCTTTGTAGAGATCAGTCAATTCAAAATGATAAAGAAAAAACACATTCTATGGGATTACAGAAGTTTATTCTTTAAAGCACTGTGATGGAACTGGCAACATGTCTTCCAGGCCCACAGACTTGTACACATTCAGTCTTACGAAGCAGTCTCGAACTTGCTCTGCCCTTACAGTAGGGGGCAGTTTGCTCCCCCAGTTCATGCCAAGAGGTTCAGGGATGTAATAAATATGAAAACCCTGGCTGCCAGTGAAGACTGAAGCAAAGAACTCATGGAGTACCTCAGCTTTCTTCATGTTTGTTGTAGCTAGCTCTCCTTTCTCATTTATCAGAAGAGGTACAGTCTTTTTGGCCTGCCTCTTCTGACCAGTGAACCTACAGAAACCCTTCTTCTGTTTTTAGCATCTCTTACCATGTTCATTTTCATCTCTGCCCTGTGTCTCACTCCAATATACAGGAAGGAGAGGAGATTCTTTTAATATATGTATACCTGACAGCAAGATTAAGACAGAATGGGTCAAATGTTGGTCTGACCAGTTTATTACAAATCCTAGTCAATCAGGGAGATGGGAAAGGAAAGGCTAGCGATTATTACAAATTAGGGTGATAGGAAAGGGAAAACGGGTGATAGGAAAGATAGGAAAGGAGCAAGAATTATGTAAAGCAAGGATAGTCACCACCAAAGATCAAAGATCCAGCAGCATCCCGTTGCATGCTGTTCCGATGGTCCAAGATTGACGCAGGAGCAAAAGCACAGGGGAAAGCAGCAGCAGAGTGCCGACCGTAGGTGGCAAGCGGGTGCAGCAACAGGAGAAACAGGCAGGTCTCAGGTAGCAGGCCCAGGAGAGTCCGGCAGCAGGAAGATATCACATCAGGAGGTATCTGATGTTAGACACACCTCACTTGGTTGTAGGTCCCTTTTTTTATCCTCTTCTGCCAATGTGGCATTTCTGAGAACTTAGGTAAGAGTCATGTGCAGCACCCCTAGGCATGCCGATATGGTTATCTCCCTCGAGATGTGCCCACACAAAAGACTGCTTATTGGCCATTAAGCTGCTACTTATCTCTCCTTGTCCCTGGCCAAATCTTCAGACAAAGGATTTCTTGAACTTTGACCAGGACTTGCCTGAACTTGTCCATGTTCAACAGCAAGCTTTGAGACAAAGGTGCAAAAAGAACAAACAAACAAATGAAAACCACTCTCTCTGCATGTACAAAAGGCATCTCTATATTCTTCCAAGCTGACACATGCTTGTTTCTACTGCCTGTACATGCCCTTCTTATCTCTCATTTTGATCAGCTGGTCCTTCCCAAGCCATTGTGGTTTCCTGACTTCCCTGTGTGTTCTGTACAGTGGGGCAGAGAGCTCTTCCACTCTCAGAAAGGTATCCTTAAAAAGTATGCAGCTTTGTTCCACTACTTTGTCTCTAGGAACAGCCTCCCAGGAGATCTCATCCAACAATTCTTTAAACAACCTGAAGTTTGCTCTCCTGAAGTTTAGCGTCCTTACTCCACTCTTTGCCAGACCCACATTCCTCAAGAGCGTGGTCACTGCAGCCCATGCTGCCTCTGATCTTAAGGTCTTGAATGATCTCTTCTGTATTGGTGAATGCTGCTGGACCTGGTCACCAGGTCCAGCAGTGCTTCCCCTCTGGTTGGTTCTGTCCAATACCTGAACCAGAAAGTTATTGTTGATGGACTCCAGAAGTCTCCTTGATCATGTGTAGCTTGCCATTATGTTTTCCCAGCAGATATCTGGATGATAGAAATCCCCCATCAGGATGAGAGCCTGCGAGTGTAACAGCTCTTGCAGCTGAAGCAAGAAGACCTCATCAACAGTCTCTCCTCAATCCGGGGGTCTGTATTATACCTTGACCACCAGCTGTCCTTTATTGGTTCCCTCCCTAATCTTAACCCACAGGCTCTCCATCTTTTCCTATATGTTATTCAGAGGGATCTCCTTGCAGTCTGTTCACTTTTGTAACATAGAGGGCAATTCCCTTGTAAAAGATACCTCAGTTGTATCAGTAACTCGGTAGCCTTTTAAAATTCTAATTCTCCATTTTACATATGTTATTGGTTTTTAACAAACATATTAGTTAGCAGATGTTGGCAAATATGCTGTAAAATCACGTAATTAAATCCTAGATCAATGCAGGCTGGAGAAAAGATTGTAACTTGTGATTTTCTTCTTATAGGTCTTTCTTGTGGGCTTTTCCATGGTAAGTGTTATCACCTGCATCAGTATAAACTGTCTTTTTCTCTCTCTATGTATATACTATGCAGAATAATTTAAAATAATTAAGTAATTATTGTAAAGGGAAATTTTAGAAAATTATGCATGAGAGTTTAAGCTCCAACTTTATACTGCCTTAAGAAAACACTAACAGAATCATAGTAATCTATGGATTTTGTGAAATATACAGCTCATATTCCATGGTATACTAAAGACCTTGAACCCTTAAATAGGACACACAGAATACAAAATTTACAAACACAAACTATACTATGTCAAACAGAGACTTTTCCACTGAATTTATGGAGCAATCATAGAGTTTATGAATTAAAGCAAAGAATATATGAAAACTAGTATTGGAATTTCACAGAAGACACACTGAAGACTAAAATAATTTTTAAGACTTATCCTACTTTTATTCCATTATTCTGCTTTTATTTCTTACAAATTGAACATATTTGCGTATATCTAAATTTTGATTGTACACAATTAAAAGCAAAACAAAACATACATATTTAAACAAACTAAAACTAAACTTTTATTTATGTATTTGTGCAAAGGAGTTTGTTCAAGAAACTGCAACCAACTGCATAGGGAATAATTATAAGATTATTACATAATCAAATTAATTCTGATTTATCTTTTCAGAAACTAGTCAAAATATATCAATGGGTTTTGCTGATGTTAAAATCCACAACAAATTCCTTTTTCAGTGTTTTTATTATTATTATTATTATTATTATCTTATATTATGTACCTGATTGAAAAAATCATTTAGAACTTGTAAAGAGGAAGTTCTTTCAGAAAAGTATTATAAAATAAACTATGAAGCCATTTTCAAACTTTGCAGCTGTTAAGTGAGTTAATTTGTTTTGTTGCTGTTAAGAATATAGTCATTTCCTATAGTTTAAATGGTGTCTTTTGAAATACTCCTTGTCCAAAACATGTATTTAAAAAAATACACTATTACATATTTTTAATTATTTATAAGCATAGATTTATCACCTGAATAAACAATGATCGAGAAGTTAAGAAAGAGGATGCAGAGAACTGCAGGCTGTTTATTATCAATTCAGTCTATTGGACTATGAAAACTACCTGTCAAGCTTTCCCGGAAGAAATTTCCAGATGCACGTGTTAGTATTTGACTCCCATACAACTCTAGAAATGTCTAGATTGTAAGAGATCTTGGGACTTACAACTTCTTGAGTCCACTGCTTAAAGCAGAGCCAGATAAATCAGGTTTGCCTGTGGATACATCTAGTTGTGTTTTGAATATCACCAAGGATAAGAACTTCCACTGCCTCTTTGAGTCTCTCTTTCAGTATTTGACCACTCTAATTGCAAAATACTTTTTCCTCAACAGTGTTGAATTTTCATTAAAATTCAAATGAAAGGAAAGGTGTCTAAGAACAGCTAGCACAGACTTTCTAACAGGCAAATCATATTTAATGAACCTGATTTCCTTCTAATAATGAAGTAATTGTCTTCATGGACTAGTGTGGAGGAAGTTTTTTCTCTTTAGTAACAGTTTTAACACTATATTCTACTGTGTCCTGGTAGTAAATTAGAGGAGATCTGAACTGGATGATGGGCTACAGGAATGTAGTTAAAATGGTCTATCAGAAACAAAGGAGTGTGGCAAACAGTTAAAATACAACCTGGAAACTGGCTAGAATTTGTATTCCGTAGGGTCTGGAGGGATTAGTACTTTTTAATATCTTTATCATCAGCTGGGATGATGAGAACAAACTAAGTGAACCTTTTAGTAGGTAGAATTTTGGGATTGCTGCTTAGAGGGACTTCAACATGCTGGAGTTGACGAAAGAAAAAAAGAAAAAAAGAAAAAAAAAGATACTTCACATTACCATTTTTCCTCTAGAATAGACTGTCAGAGAAGGTACAGATATTTGGGATAAGAATAGAAACAAACTCAGGTTCAAAATAAAAACTCCATAATCTTGATATTTCTGTAAAAGCTCTCTGCTTTTTAAAATACATAAGATAGAAAATATTGAGATTATTAATGAGACATCTTTGTTATTGTTAAGTTTTAATTTTTTTGGGAGTGGGACAGTAAAGAGGAAGATCTGTTCAAATAATTTGGATGTGTCTGAAGACCTCAAGATACTCAGTTTACATATCTATTATTACCATATCTCTTTCTTATGTACAATACACAAGAGTAATGGATTGTCACAAAAGGAGAGAAGACTTACTATGTAATTTTACTCCTTAAAATTCTCTCATTAGGTCCTTTTCTGGTCTTCATTCTGATAGTATTTCAGAATTTACATTTCAAGCAAAGGTACCATGTGAAGATCTAAATCCAAAGAGATAAATTTTCTGAAAAAGCTGAAAAAGAGGAAAATGGAATTCCTTTATTGTTTCTATTTATAGGCAGAGAAAGGCCTTTGTATATGAGTAGGTTTAAATTTACATTAGCAAATTATTGGTGTTTGGATCTAGTGGCTATTGCTCTTTTCCTAATCTTTACTTTCCCCTTCAACTCACAAATGTTCCAAGCAGTTATTAAAAACATGCATAACTTTCATGACTTAGAAAAACTGATCACTTGCTAGAATGAGGCTGAAAAAAGTAACAACATCAACAAAACAAAAACAAAAACAACCTGAAGAATAAAAAGCAACATCATCCATTCAAAATCCATTTTCGTTTCCACTCAACAAAACAGAACATAACTGAGAACACTTACACCAGTTCTGCATTTCCTCCTGGATCTTCCAGAAATTATCTGAAATAACCACAATAATCCTAGTTTTGTAAGTCTGTTGCCCAGAAAAGTCTCTTAATATCTACTAAGAAAACGAACAATGCTTGAACAGACAAATAGAACAAACAGTTAAATAGAATTAACAGTTGTTATTACAGCAGGAGAGTAGTAGGCAAAATTGACTGCATGTCTTCCAACAGTATCCAGCCAGGAAGTACAGCTTCACAGGCCAGCACCACGGTGTACTTCGTACAGTGTCTTTTTGGGGCACTAATCCTTTCTTCCACATTTTTGACAAATTGCATGTTTACCAGAGCTTCTAGTAAGAAACTATAAACAAAAATTCTGGAGAATTTCAGTCTGAAATGATGGAAAACAAAAAGAAATCTATCATAAGACATTAAGTAGGATTCTTGAATCTAAATACCCTTTGCTTTACATTTCTGTTTCACACTATGGTCTCCAGGTGTTAGTGGAAAATACAGACAACTTATTTATTTTTACATAGGTTTTCATTCTTTAAGCCTTTCTGTGTTATATGTTTTGTCTGAAAAATAAAATGAAGCAAAACTACAAAATGATACCTAGCAACTATAAGAAAATGCATTAAATACATACAATCATGATTTTTAACTGTTCTTCAGTAGTCACAAACTTTCTTCTCTAGCTAATATCATGCAAAGCCCCCCAAAATAGATTTTAAAACCTATTTTGAAATAATTAAAATGCCCAGTGGTTACAATATATTTGTGAACATCCTTCTTCTGTTTTTTTGTTTTGTTTTGTTTTGTTTTGTTTTTCCCTAAGCTAATAGTTACATTTATCTCATTTCTTTGCTCGTTGGCATAATTTTATTTTGTAATTGTCATTAAAAATATTATCTATTATAACAGATATTTTTAGACTGTCTTCATTATTTGACAGTTTTGACAGACATTATTGATTTGGCCAGCAACTGTGGCTAACCAGAAGGGGACAATGTGACAGTTTTATGTAACAAAAGGCACAGTGTCATGTCAACTGAACTAAATGTTGTACAAAGTGACAGCAGGACAAAAACGCCTTTCAGACTTAATTTTCTGCTTCATTTTTTCTACCATCAATACATAAGGCCGTGCAGTAGGTGACACAAATTAGCAGGATAGAGCAAAAGGTCTATCCCTGCTTCTGTTGCTATACTTGACTTCTTTCTACTAAGGTAACCAGCAATTATTTTTAAGGTGCATGAAAAAGAAGAGCAGCTTATAGTAATCAACCTACCCCTTTAGGAGAAAATATATCCCTTATCAGGATTCTTTATATGTTTCTCCTAGGTGGCTTTTTGGAAAAGATGAAAGAAAAAGTCCCCCATCTGCTAGGTCATGCCTACAAGACACGTTCTGTCAATTCTTAAAAGCAACAAGAGCTTTGCCTGTGGGATACCTATAATTATTATGTGGAACGGCCTTGCGCCTGCTGTAACTCATTGTTCTGCTAACACAACCCGAATGAGAACAGTGGCTCCAGGCTGTGAGTTGATAAAGTGTAACTTTTCGATTTTGCTCTTCTACATCTCTAGCATTGTGCAGAGTCCATAAGTGACATCTTTGGCCTTCCTTTGGGCTGAGCAGATTGAATCTGTCACGCTGCGTTAAACAATGACTAGGGGACACAACCTTAGCATGGCCTGTCATTTTTTCCTACTAATTCAATCTACATTTAATCAATGAAAGTAATTTCTTGTTTGTTTAAGTCTCATATCCAATGGATCTTCAGGATCTTGAAGTAGTGCACCTCCACCCTGACCTTCTCCTCTTTTTGAACTTGGCCTAGTATATCAAGAACAGAATTAGTGAAAACTGCACATTGCAAAGTTGTCATGCTACTCACTATATATATAGTCTCCTTTTCAGTTTACATATGGTTATCAGAGCATCATTTTAGAATTCAGCTTTCCCACAGATTCATTGGGAAAGAAATTAGCTGAAGCTGAATTTCCAAATAACAGTAGTAAAATGTTAATTATAATGCACTCACTTACAGAAGCATATGTATATAATCAGTGATCTTCCATATATGTTTTGTATGTTAAAGTACAAATGCAAGGCTATTCCTTCCTAAGTATAGACCATCACCATTACTGAAGGAAGCCTATAGTGACTTATGCAAGTTCAAGGACTTTATTGATCGTTTTAGCTGGTCTTAATCAAAATCTGTCTTTCTTTCCACTCATAGTGATTAAATAAGTCTAAGAGAGCCTGACATCAACTCTCTGACTTTTTATTAGTTCTCAGCAAGTGCTGTGCTCAGCATTTTGGTAGCCAGCAGCTGCAAAAAAAGGAAGTTAAAAATTTGAGGGAAATGTCTGGGAAAAAGAAAAGAAAGGGAGGGTTATTGAAATCTATGCAAAAAGTTAAACATATCAAGAAGAAGTAAGAACATACAGCTTTTTATGCTTCTCATATAATGCTTTTCTTTGTTTGTTTGTTTGCTTTTTTAAATAAACAGTATCTTCTGAATAGTCTAAGGGGATGTCAGTAGTTACCTGGTCTTAAATGAGTGGAAAGAAGACTAAATTTTCAAGTTATATCAAATATCTTAAATTATTGTCAATAAAAATGCTTCAGACACCATCCTGCTACATTTGATTTAAATTCAGTTTTTTCCCAATATACATGAAGAAAAACAATGCAACAAAGCAATAACCTATAGCATTTTAAGCAATTCATATACAGTCTCTCTATAAATGAATTATAAAGTCTGTGTGTTTTAGGTATTTACATATAAAGGTATCTTTAATATTCATAAGCCACAAGATGCTGAAAAAATGCAAGACAAATTAAAAGGAGATTGAGAAAAACAATAATGACTAATTACTTCCATTTCATAAAACTTGACACACTATTATACATATGTATGCATTAATCCCATTATGAAAAGCTGTACGTAGTAAGAAAAACAGCAAGCAACAAATACAATACAAGCAGCAAATACATATTTAGAAGGTGTTCTGCTCACTAGCATGCTCAATTCTTTCAGTTCCCAGCTTTTATTGGTAGTGGAGGTTGTCTCAACTCAGACTTCAAATAATATGATCTATTTTTTCTCTGAATCATTTGTAATCTCAAGTGTATATTTCAGCATATGCATGTACATTTATATAAGCAACAAGAACATTTACAGGATTTCAGAATCAGAGGATAGTTCAGGTTGGATAAAGCTGCCTGGGCTTTTTTTTAGCTGCTTTTCTCCCAGGAGTTTCAGACAGGCAGGGAAGAGATCACAGTCCAACTGCAGTGATGCTTCATGCCAAAGAAAGATAAATGTGTACTCACCTGTCAGTCAGCCTGCAAGTACTTTTGTGAAAAATGTTAAATATACTCCAAGATGTGCCTAAGTATTTGGATGATTTGTGCCTACGGTGAGGAACTCTTACTGCCATAGCTTGAACGAGAGCAGAAGCTGGAGAGGTGGGATGGAGCACCAAGGTGAGACACAAAATGTAAAATTTGGAGCAGGATCTGAAAAATGTTTTTCAGAATGTGCTTATTTGAATTTTGTTTCAAGCCTATCTGTCTGAAAATGCTTTTTCCATTTCCACAGTATCATTAGATCCATTCGAAGTAAATATTACAGCAACACGTTAAAAATTAATGCTGTGCCAAAGAAGGCTAGTGAAACTTAAATGGTAAACAGGGCTGTATTATTCAAGAACATCCTTTTCCTAAATTCCTACCTTTTTTT
>JACDJE010000084.1:2470448-2497235 GCA_016647715.1 Pavo muticus | reverse complement strand
GGAAATAGTGAAAATAAATTGTTACTTTCTGGTGCACACCGTTAGGGTAGATGAGCAAGTAATTTCTGCATTTATATTAAACCACGCTACACCTTGGTAATTCTGAATAGTACTTGCACCTTCAGAATACCAGCAAAAATGTTAATATATTTTCTTGTAGTCCTACATCAGACATTTCTGCAGGCTCTGCATAAGAGCATTTGAGGCACCAAGGAATGTAGAATAGGTGGGCACAGGGGAATGGTATAAGGAGAGCTAGTACTTTGTGTTTCTTTTTTCTTTTTTAACATGCCCGTAAACACTTAGCACAGTAAAGTGCTATGATAATGTGAATAATAAAAGCAGCAGCAATAATGTTGGCACAAGGAGAAAGTAGGTTATTTGCTGGCTAGGTGCTAGCCAATGCTAATAAGTGTCTTGAGAAAATTCCCACTGATGTCTTTGAAATACAACTTTAAAAAAGAGATGCAGAGATTCTGCAATGTTAAAAGTAAAAGAAAAAAGAAAAAAAAGGCCACAGGAGAATTGCCAGAAATAAGGAATGAAAATTTTGACCACCCCAGAGCAGTCCTGTTCCTTCTACACAGTATGGAAGGGCTCATCTATTATCCTCTCCATGCCTTATATAAGAGACAATTGAAACAGAAAAGTGGTCATGCTTTGTGCCTGTCAGACATCTCTTTCTGCAGATAAAAGATAAAGCAGAGTTTTAAAGTTTTCAGTGATTATAGCAAATTTACAGAACTTACAGATTTTACATAAAAGCCTTGCTGAGTTTCTGGTTCTACTTAAAATTTCTCAACAAGATCTATATTTGCATGAAATAAAATGAAATATCATTCTCTTAAATGTAATAATTCTGGTCAACGAAAACAAGAAAGAAGGTGGTAAAAGCTGTCTTTCTACAGAGGCTCTCGTAGAAATAGTTTTTCCATGTTCTGGTACTTCTATGTGAAAATCCAAGATAGAAATCAGATATAAAAATATATTTAATAAATATTCCTTAATAAATATTTGATTCTGCTCTGATTCTAGAATGTCAGTTCTCAAATGGCTTCCTTCTTTTACTTTTAACTAGCTTTCCAGACTGTACTAGATATATTCTGAATATGAAAGCTGTTATGAACAACTTCTACCTCTGCTAGAAGATCATGATAATAACCAAATTTAATATTCGTTCTGAATGTGTGTGAAGATGGTGCTTGAAAGGAAGCTAACTGTATATATTTCAACATTTTAATAGCTCTGATTATTCTTAGTAGGAACAATAGATATTTAAATGTCACATTGAACTATTTCAAATATCAAAGACCACTTGAAAGAAGGTTTATGAAAGAATTGCAAAATTTGAAAGTAATGAGAAAGCTGATTCAGGGTGTCTGCAAGATTTTATTATATTATAAGTATGCTGCATTGGTAGCATGTTTTTAGTCCAACAAAATAACTTTATGACTGCCACTCAGTGTATAAATTGATGAAGACTCAATATGTAAAACAAACATCATACTAAATATGAATGTATCTGTAAATCTTAGCATTCCACTGAGAATTAGTTTAACCCTCTAGTTTTTCCCTGTTCTGAGTAACTTTTTAATAAAGATGGTTATAAAGGACAAAAAGCAAAAGAGAAACCTGGTTTAAGAGGTACTTCTTTGCATTCAGCACTGAGGTACCTGGTGAGAATAGGAATGAGGGTTTCTAGGAGTGACCTTAATACAAGTAATGCTAGGAGTTCTGCAGCAGAAGACTTCTTCTAAGACTTGTCAGTTCTTAGTTTCTTCACCTTCAGTCAGACAAGGACTAGGGTTCAATAAACAGAAGTATCACCTGTGTAAAAAGACAGGCTCTCTCCATCATTTACGTAAAAACTCAAGGCTGCTACTTCTCACGGGAAGGTAAAGTCAAAGGAGGTCAATATTAGGAATCAGAAAAAATAACCTCTATTTCTATTCTCTTTAATTATTTTTTTCTTTTGTCTTTCTTTCTCATACACTGAACACTAAGAGTGCCCTCATTTAATTTCTATCTAGCTTCATTTCCCAAATCACTTGCCTGTTTGGAAGATGCAGAGAGGTAGCCTGAACGTTATCAGACAACAGAAGCATTTCAAAGAATGTCACAGTTTCACTTTCATAGAGACTTTGGCACTCTGAAGAAATACTTTGTCATTTATGTAAATAACATTAAAAACATCCAAGCTGTAACCAGGATATATTCTTTTTTCAAACATGAAGTTTGCGCTGTGCTGGTAGATCAACCACTGTCTTTAAGAAATCTTTTTAGAGCAAAATCTCAAGTCTTTTTAAAGTGTTATTTTCCTATGAAGCATGATTTGATTGCCTTTGAGCCATCATTCTGATCCCTTATATTAAGTCTGTATAAAACTGTTTATGGATTTAAATTATGTGTTTAGCATTCTAAACAGTTATGTACTATGAACTAAATGTAATACTATTGAAAAGAAAGAAGAAATGCATTTTTTTTTTTAGATAAAGATCTGTCTAATACATTTATAGAATAATTAGGAATGCTAAAATATGGGCAGTTAAAGGATAAAATCTCAGAGGGTTAAATATAGAAAATAGTCATTATTGCCAGATGAAGCTAGAGAACCTGGCTTTAAATAAATTTACTGGGAGAAAGGGAATGGAATAATCACAGTAGGATTCTTTAGCACTCGTGACCTCTCTCTTCTATACTGTACTATTAACCTTATATTTACACCAATGCTGATGGTACTCCACACTGCATCTCATGTGACATTTTTAATAATTTAACATAATTACATTTTTCTATCTTATGCAGACCGTCCATCTAAATATCTCCAAGATGACTGCAAGAGAAGAATCCTCATTTACAATCATACCAATAGCCTCATTTGCCAGCTCCCTGTAATCTTCACATTAAGTTTGATCTTTAAGATTTCTTCACCATATATGTTACGTACTACTAACTTTTTATAGAAAAGTTGTTTAAATGACTAGCTTATTAATTTTCTTTATATGTAATTTAATAACTGGATTTTCTGCAGTCTTCTCAGTTTAGAAGACTCAGCCCCAGCAGATTAAGGATGCTCCTGTCTACATTCATTAAGCTATTAAGACACACACTTTTCCATCTGCACACCTACATGCCTAGTTTGATAAATACACTATGAAGGGCCACCAGTATTTTTTAATACATATGCACTTGTTACTGCTTACCTCACTAATCTCTACATTAACTTCTTTACGGCCTCCATCTCCTTCAATTTCTCCAGCTTTTGTTACTCACACTAGATTTTGTCCATTGCTTTATGGAAGAAAATTTCTTCCAGCCAGTGTAGTAAAATTTTCATCAGCACAAGTCTCAGTATAGCAAGCAAGATTTAGATAGCTAACCACATCTTCTTAATGTTGGACAAGACATATTTTTGACTTTGGGTGTTCTCACAGGATAGAAAATATTAATTCTCCTATGCTGACTTAGCTAGCGTTATGTAACTACATATATACTTGTATATATACATATATACAAGCTTTTTATCCTTTGTTTAATATTCTATACAGGCAATGAAATAGGTTACTTTCCAGAGGTATCTTTTCCTCACTATCTGCTAAGACAGAATCAATGAAACTGATAGTTAGATGGCTGAAGTTGCAAAATAGAAAAGTCTTTTTAAGAACTATTGGTATCCAATGACCATAGTTCCATAAAGTTTCAAAGGAGAATAAATTTCCCATGGAATAAATTGACAGAATTTTTTTTCTTAATCTAATAAAATGAGAACCAAGAAAGATAGCTTTGAAACATTTTTACTTAACACAGTGGCAAAAAGCACTTACACTTCTGCTTCCTATTTGTAGAAATTTTATTAAATTACTACAGTAATCAACTGAGACCCATTAAGTGTTAGCTTGACCTGCATCTCAAGTATCTAAGCAGATGCAGCTGGAATGAAAACAGATGGAAGGTGTAAATGAGAAGATTCAATTAACATTTTTTCTCCTTCTCATATGAGTTTCAAAAAGAAACTCCCCCAGGACTGAAAGTAATCCCTTAATTTAAGAAATATCTTTTTTATCTATTCAAAATAAAATCTTTTAACATTATTGTAAGTCCTTTGGTTCCATTCTGGGAAAATGAGCACTCAGAGTTTCATGATATGACTAATAGAACTGTGAAGTCAGACCGAGTCAAAAGTCTGCAATTACCATCAGAATTAGAAGGGAGAGCCTGAGTCATATATAAGTAAACAAAACAAAACAAAAATTAAAAAAAAAATGATTGGTACAAGGATTGACTATAAAATTAGAGATTTATGTCAAGTTTCCACTCTTTAACCTAATAAAAACAGTTTTATGTATTAATATGGTTATTGACATGCAAGAATTTAATCTCATTTGATGTTGTCTGTTGTTGAAAGCAGAGGCTTTCAGAGAAACTACGCAAATATTCACTAGTGGTTCAGTACCAATGGCATTTCAGAAGGCACTGGTGAGGTAGAGAAAAATATAAATATCCTAATTCTGATTAAATATTATTCTGATGAAAACATGGTACTTAAAATGGAGATGTTGCCTCAGCTTATGCTTTACTATTGGTGCTGAGTGTGCTTATTTTGCCATGTAGCACACTTTTTATAACCACGGACTTTAAGAGGACAAGCTACATAACTAGTAAGTTTGTAAGTAATACCTTGCATTAGCCTTAAGATAAAATAATTACATCATATTACAATACACTGTATTAACAATATCCAAGTGTGGAAAAAATCATCAAAGGAAAAAAAAATTATAACTAAGACCACTTTAATCACACCAGCACTTAGGATCTGAAAAGGCAGTTAAAACTTTAAAGTAGGAATGAATATTGCTTTTCTTTAGTCACTGAGCAAGAGAGGCAGTATTAGATGTTTTCATTTTCCTAAGTTCTTAGTATATTCCCAGCTCTCTATTTCATAAATCTAGGAATTTTCAAAGCCTACCAAATATTCTTCTGAATTTGTCAAAACAGTCCTACTGTATACAATACTTTCAATAATAGTAATTATAGATGGCTGTTTCTCCTGTTTTTAATCATTGCTTATGAGTTACTTGCTGATGGTTCTTTTTTGAGTAAAAACTGCTGCTTGTGGTAAGCACATGCTCAAACCCCATTTAATCAAAGTCTAATTAATCAAATAATATAGCTAATCTATGTAAACCTGCAACAGTGAACCCAGGGTGTTCACTGTTGTACTATGTAGTCTCAGGGGCTTGAGAATGGTGAAGCCCTGGATTTCTGATTTTTTTCTATGAGTAGAAAGAGTTACTAGGGGAAAAAAAAAATACAGTGTGTGACAAGGAAGTGGAGGTTACTGCTAGAATTTTTAGAGACTGAAAAAAAACTGGTTTTATGGGAGCTCTGCATCTGCAGAGAAACTCTGTAAGTGCCTCAGACCTTCTGACCAAGGGTACCGCCTGTGGTGGGGGGGTTGGAAATTCATGATCCTTGAGGTCCCTTCCAACCTGGGACATTCTGTGATTCTGTGATTCTGTACCTGTTCCAAGGGCACCATGTTACTCTTTGGTTCTGCTAGCTGTCCAGGCTGCAGGAAATAAGTCTTTTTTCACACAGAGGAGATTCACAGCTGTATCCTGTGATTTAGTCAGCTGCCTAAACCAAGCCAGTGAGATTTATATTTTCTATTTTCTTGTCCTTTCCCACCTCCTCCTAAATATAAAAGACAAGATATCCAATTAAATTTCACAGGCAGATGAGTACATCTTTTTCCTTCCTTTCCTTTCCCTCTATCAGAGACATTTTCCAAAAGAAAACTGTAACCAGAATGTAAGGTATATGAAGGTATATGAGAGATATATGATTTTTTTTTCTGCTGCCTTAGAGCCAATCTTTATTAAAAAAACCTAAAATTAAAAAAAAAAAAAAAGTACTTTTCTCCACTGAGTGATTAAATGTTGTATATTGGGAATGCTCTTATACTTCAGGGGATGGCAGCCCTTAAACAAGAAAAAATCTGACTATGTCACCAGAGTACTTTAAATATGATTTGGTGAATGCAGAAACAGATAATGGAGATGCCTTCTGGATCCAGCCCTACTTCTTTGATCATGGATTTTATATTGCTTGTTTCCTGTGCTCAGATTTGGGAGTCATGAATATTTGCTATCTTGCTATCAGTTTTCATTGATATAGCATTTTCCCAAGCAGGTTTCACTGTTAAAGAACACTTGTAGGCTGAGCTCAAAAGAAAGTATTAATGTATTTCTTAGTTGAAATTTCTAAATAGACAAGGCAAATGTATGTGCCACGCACTCAGAAACACTGTAGAAATTGCTAACGTATTCTGAAAGGGAAATTTATGTTGTCTAGCACATGTTATTTTCACAATGAAAAGTGAAATGTAATAAATAATTTTATATCAAGTAGTGATGGAAGAAAGATCTATAATTGTTCCACCTGAAAAAAACATCTTTCAAAAGATAATTAAAGATGCAACTTCATTCAAGCAATTTTTTTACAACTTAGTAAGAATAAAAAGGGAGAAAGTTTACTGCTGGGAAACTCTCTATGGATTTTTGATAAAAAGAGATATGGATAGAATTACTATTTTAAAACTTGTATCTTTTTACTGAAGTACTTTTGAACTAGAATTGTTACTATTTCCAGTTTTTGGTAATTATTATACTGGTAATATATGGCTGTCTTTTTTTTTTTTTTTAATGGTGTCAATATTTTATCAAAAATATATATACAAAGAAGCTTTCATAACAAAATTCTTTCAGATTCTCAAACTTTAAACAAGCATATATGATGACTCTTTCTGCCCCTTAGAAATATAGGCATCCCTTCTCAAGAGGTGGCAATTGCTTTATATTACATAGCAATTCTCTTCAACAGTCCAGCAGAAGTACATAGCAGCCTTTCTTTCTATAAATATAAATATATACCAGTAGACCAGGCAAACAAAATGATTTCTTACAGTCAGATATGGTTAAGTATTAATGGCTTCCTACAAACCATTCTTTATCATGTTTTATAAGCATAAGAGGTCAAGTTCACAGTTATACCTTTTTGCATAAAGTAAATATACAGCACTTTCCACTTGCAAATCATTTTGGATGAAAAAGAAAAGTTAACAATATTTTCTAATGAACTTTGTAGTTAACTGGAAAGCAGTACTGGATTTTCAAAGTTGTTAAATCTTGAGTGCATGGGAGAAACAGAATAGAATATGTGACTGGTATGAAAGCAAATGGAACAGCAGAGATACAGGAGTAATAACTGCATCACTTGATGCTCAATTCTTATATAAAATGGAAATAGCCATGCTTCACCTGCTTGATCCCTGGCAGCATGCTACGAGGGGTTTCATAAAAAAGAATCATTGAACTCTTTTCTCTCTCATATACAAAAGAGGTGGACTGTACACAATAATGTATGTCTAGACTATCCTCTGAGAATAGTCCCTTACATGTAAGGTCATCCTTACAACAAGAACTGTTGTTCAAATGGACAGATAATGTGGAAGTAGAACCCAGGAATGCTAAGGCAGCAGACTTTAGGGTGCAGGAAAGCCAAGCTAGAGAAGCAGACTGAAGGCTGTCTGGAAACCTGCATGTTTGGAGAATGAAGCATAACAAGTCTCTCTCCTGGCAGCCACATACCTGTTGCTGCAATTGAGTTAGGGTCTGAAAATAATAGATTGAAAGTATAATTCTTATCATTAAGTTGCAACTATCTCATTAACTAATGCGCAACAAAACTGATTTCACTTGTTATTATTATTTTTATTGTTAACCTGCTTCATTTCTATATTGGAGTAACAAAAACATTCTTGTTGGGTTGGATATAAAATGTACATCAGAATATTTTTTTGTCTCTTCGAACGCTTTTATTAGGCTCTTAATAAGCAGCCACATTCAAAAGATCTGGCTCAAGTTTTTAGAACTGTATTTTCTTTGGACTAGGAGTTCCCATTTGGCAAATACTACTTGAGTTTCTCTTGTGCCTAGTGGGCAGACACATACCATTAAAAAAATTAATTTTAGAATTCTTATTTTAAGCTCTTCTCTCTCATCCTTTTCCTCCTGTTCTTTCTTAACAATAACCCAGTGATAACTGATAATGTGCTCTTTGAGACCTTGGAAGTATAACTGCTGAACATCATCTCAGGTGTTATCCTACAATAACCATTATTATTGCATTATGAAGGCAATGATGGATCAATACCAGGCAGCTATGGCAGCACTGGGAAATAATGAAAGTTTCTTGTTCATTTGGTGTTCACACTAATAGCAATATAATTAATGGCTACAAGAGAATGTGAATGTTACATTCACTTTTCATTAATATTATATAGTCTTGTAGATTACAGTACAGAAAGTGTAGTAAATGTCATGATTTGTTTTGTTTTTGAGTGTATTGTCTTTCTTCCAAAACAGATGTGACTGTGTCTTATGTTTAGTTGTGCCCAAAGAACTCCTGACCAAAAAACAGTCAGACATTAAATTCTAACTAACTCAGTAATTCCTTGTTCCTTTAGTTGTACTGAATTCTTCTTTTACTTCAGTAAAATCTTTTCAGTGCTACTTTTTGTCTAAAAGCTCCTGCATAGCTTTAGTAACAGCATAAATTGTTACTCCAGGCACAGGTACTACAATGTTTTGTGATAATCAGAGCAAGAACAGCCAAAAAAAAAATTATTTTATAATATCATGTGTTACAATGTGAGCTCCAGCTTGGCTTGTTCGAGTAAAAAGCCACTGTACACAGAACATTACTCTTTAAGTAATTAGATTATTTCATGCTTCGTCTCAGTCAGATAAAAGATGTACTGTCTTAATTCACGATTAATTTAGAAAAGCATAAATAATATTTCAATTGGGTATTCCAGTGTTCCAGCAGAATGAGAAGAGATTAAGAAAGAAGGCTTCTTGTTTCAGAAAGCCATTTAGGAGTATATGGTGAGACACAATGAGTTTTCAAAATAAAAAAAAATTGAAAAATCTCTGAAAGTATATTTATTATAATCATATATATTTCTCTAGCAAAGTTTTTACAGATGTAATTAGAAGCTGACAGAATCACAAAAACCATTGTTTTATGATTGCACCAAATAAAGGGAAACATTTTCCAAAATGGTCAAATGGTTCAGAAACTGAATGCCTGATTCTGAAAACAATTAATTAAAGGTCAGAATACTATTTTGACATCACTGTTGGAATTGGATATAGCAACACTACTGACAATTCCATTAGGTACACATTAGGAACATAGATAACTTAAAAATTGAATTCTACTAATCCTTCTTAGCAGAAAAAAAAAAAAAAAAGAAAAAAAAGCAGAAAGATCTTTCTGCTTTTAGCAAAACTTGAGAAACGGAGAGCCTCATATAATTCCAAAATTTTCCATACGCATCTGAGGTACTTTATATTTTTTTTCTTAGTGAATATAATATTGCACTTCCAGAATGCTTTAATATTTCAATTTTACTGTGTAGGTAAGGTTGTAAGGAAAAAGAGAACACATGTTGTTTTCTAGAACATATTATCTGCCTTTATTTTTTCCCATTTCACAATAATATAATCCATATGGAACAAAAATGGAATAAAATTATAATTAATACACATTTGCCCCTGATTACAGAAATCTTTGGTTTCCTTACGTTATAAAGAAACTGGTCATTTATGGGAATGGAAATGCTATTGGAACTGAAGATAGTTAGCTTCTTGGAAATTAAATAAATCTGTATCGGATAACTCAATTCTACTCGATCAGTGTGTTTGGTCCCTGGACACCTTGCTTTTTTATTAAGAAAGTACAATTCATCTACTCTTTCCAAATAGGAGACAGCAAGCAGTTCAAGCGACTCATTCATGTACATGGTAAGGTATTGATCAGGTGGTTTGTTATTTTGCCCATACGATGTAGCTTATATTGTCATGGCGGCTGCCTGAAGTAAAGTACTTCTTGTGATTAGCATTTATAGCTTAGGCTTTTCCCAAGGCCTTAAGGACGCTACTTAGTATTAAGCATTTTACTTTTTTTTTTTTTTTTACATGGCTACCTTTCATCCAGATAACCGCAAGGCTATCTACCATCTTATTAATAATGTAAAGAAAGAACAACTAAAATAAGTGGTGACCTAGTAAAACTTTGGGATCCAATTCTCAGGGTTATGGACTGTGTATGTCCAAGATAAATACTTTGCTTTATGCTTGTGTTTGTTTGTCTGTTTGTAAATAAAACTTGCAGGAAAAGTGCACTTTAGAAAATCTGCCCCTTAGCCCTGGAAACAGATTATGTAACAGCACTTTTCATTCATCATAGGGAAGAAACATCTTCTCTTTCTGTTTTGTTTTGCTTTCATTTCTGTCCTCAGACCATAAATAAATTGCATTATTTGCCTTTTATCTCTCTGGAAAATATTTTATAAAGCTTTTTATTCTGTTTGAGCTCCTCTCAACAGACAGATGGACTGGAATCCTACCTGCTGGCAAGGATTTAATTTGTGATGGGAACTCTACCAGCCTTTCTTACCTCAGGCTGTTTATGGAATAACATGAGAAACTATCATTTACACTTGTGATAGTATAGCAGATGTTCCCTTGCCCTGTGTAATCCCCACCTGGAACCATTTGCGCTGCCTATAGCTGTAACGCATGCAGTGAAGAGGTCAGCATGCTTGTCACTTGTGCTCTTTAAAATGGCTGAAGCCTGTTCTCCTTCTCTATTTTTTGCCTAGTATTGGCATGAAAAAAGAAAGCAGTGTATCAGTACTGAATGGAAATAAGAGAACAAAATTCTGCTGAGAAACCTTTGAGCTTCAGTGGAGACAGCAGGCAGTGCAAATATTTAGTTCTTTCAATCAAGTCAAGTTTGTGACTGAGTACCTTTTGGTGGTGGATAGCTGCATTAGAAGCATGGCCGGAGAGATATCAAACTATTGTGTGTAACAGTTTTTTTTTCATTTTTCTCTTGGTAGAGAGAACTTAAGCAGAGATGGACGCTCCACAGCCTCTCTGGGCAGCCTGTTCCAGTGGTCTGTCACACTGAAAACAGAGAGTTTTTCTTCATATTGACATGTGTTCTAGTTTGTATCCATTGCTCGTTCTCCTGTCACTGGGCAAAAAAAAAGCCTAGCCCCATCCACTTGACACCTGCCCTTTATATATTGTGGCCTCACCAGCGCAGAGTAGAGGTGGATGATCAGCTCCCTCAACCTGCTGGCCATTCTCTTTCAACACACCCCAGCATACCACTGGCCTTCTTGGTCACAAGAACACACTACTGGCTCATGATCAACCTGTTGTCCACCAGAACATCTAGGTCCTTCTTCACAGAGCTCCTTTCCAGCAGATCAGCCCCTATCCTGTACTGATGCACGCAGTTGTTCCTCTCCAAGTGCAAGACTCTACACTTGCACTTGTTGAACCTCACAGAGTTCCTCTCTCCCCAGCTCTCCAGCCTGTCCATGTCTTGCTGAAGAGCAGCACAGTTTTGTGGTGTGTCAGCTACTCCTCCCAACTTCGTAAAAACAGCAACCTTACTGAGGGTACATTTTATCCCTTCATACAGGTCATGGATGGAGATGTTGAAAAAGATTGGACCCAGCACCAATCCCTGGGGAGCATCACTAGCTGCAGGCCTCCAACTAGACTATGCTGTGCAAGTCTAAGCTTTGCAAGTCAGCCAGTTTTCAATCCACTTCACTATCCTAAGCTTACCTGTGAGAGTGTTGTGGAAGACAGTCTGAAAAGCCATGCTGAAGTCAAGGCAGACAACATCAACTGCTCTCTCCTCAACTACCTAGTAAGTCATGATATCATAGAAGGTTATTGAATTGGTCAAGCATGATTTTCCCAAGTTGCATCAGCGTTGACTACTCCTCATAATCTTCTTTTCTTCCACTTGCTTGGATGTGGAACATAAGCTACTCCAACACCTTCCCAGAGATGAAAGTAAAGCAGACTGGCCTGTAGTTTTTCAGGTACTCCTTCTTGCCTTTTTTGGAGACTAGTGTGACCCTGGCTTTCCTCTTGTCTTCAGGCACCTCTCCTGTTCTCCATGACCTTTCAAGGATGATAATTCTGCAGTCACTTCTACCAGATCCCTCAACACTCATAGGTGCATCCCATCAGAGCCCATGGATTTGTGCGTGTCAAGTTTGCCTAGAAGATCTCAGACCAAATCCTCCTTGACCAAGGGGAAGTCTTCAATTCTCCAGAATCTCTCTTGCTCCTGGGGTCTGGGATTCCTGAGGGAGAGCCTTAGCAGAAAAGACTGAAGCAAAGAAGGCATCCTGTAAATTTGCCTTCTCAGTGTCCTTCATAACCAAGGCACATGCCCCACTCAGCAGCAGGCTCATATTTTTCCTAGTCTTCCTTTTGCTATTGGTATATTTAAAGAAGCTTTTCTTGTTGTACTCGACATCCTCCTGTTTAATTTCAGGTGCACCTTAGCCTTCCTTGTTGCATTCCTACAGGCCTTGACAATGTTCATTTATTCTTTCCAAGTATCCAGACCCTTCTTCCACATTCCAGAGACCTTCTTCTTCCATTTGAGATTTTTCATGATCTCCTTGCTCATTCATGCAGGTCTTCTGCCACCTTTGCCTGATTTCATACTCATAGGAATGCACTGATTGTGAGGCCAGAGGAAGGGGTGCTTGTATGTTATCCAGCCCTCTTGGGTCCCCTTACCTTCCAATGCTCTAACCTCAGTCTGTCCAACCCCATGGCCTGCAGGCTACGTGTGGCACTGGACAGCTAGTAATGCAGCCCCTTAAAATCATAAACTTTAAACAGTACTTTAAACATTACTTTAAATATTATGGATGTTAGGAAAAACTTCTCTGAAAGAGTAGTTATGCACTGTAAGGGGCTGCCCAGGGAGATGGTTGAATGACCATCCCTGGAAGGGTTCAAGAAATATTTAGGTGTTGTACTAAGGGACATGTTTATTGGAAATATTGGTAATAGGTGGACAGTTGGACTGGATGATCTTGGAGGTCTTTTCCAACCTTGGAGATTCTATGATTCTATGATTAGTTTCCCAAAAACAAGGTCAAATATCCCACTAATTTTAGGTTTTTCTTTTTTAATGTTTTCATAATTCATACATACATACCATAACATAACAAGTTTTGTTATAAACATTAACCATATTATACATATGTCTTATATATGGCTCAAGACAATTCCTCTTCACTCAGTGTGGTTCATGCAAGACAAAAAAGTTGGACGCCTATGTTCTAACCTATTGGATACTTCCAAGTAGGTTCTTCAAGAGGTCAAAGCTGTCCTGAAATCCAAGGTTGCAATCCTACTTATTGCCCTGTTTCTTCCATGTAAAATCCTGAACTTCATTATCTCTTGGTAGCTGCAGCCAAGGCTGCCCCCCAGGCTTCACATCCCCACCAGTCCTTCTTTGTTTGTGAGAACAAATTAGCAATAGGATGAGAGGGAACAGCCTCAAATTTGCAACAGGAGAGGTTCAGGTTTGATGTTAAGAAGAACTTCTCTGAAAGGGTGGTGAGACACTGGAATGGGCTGCCCAGGAAGTAGTAGAGTCCCTGCAGGTATTCAAGAAATGTGTAGAAGTGGTACTAAGGAGTATGGTTTAGTGGAAAATACTGATGGTAGGTGGATGGTTGGACTAGATGATCTTAGAGGTCTTTTCCAACCTTAATAACTCTAATGATAAGCCTATCAGAAATCCTCTCTCATTGGCTTTCTGTTACCTGTGTCAGAAAGCTATCATCAACACTGCAGGAACCTCCTGGACTATGTCTGTGGGGTAGTGTTGCTTTTCCAGGAAATATCAGGGTGGATGAATTTCCCCACAAGAGCTAGTGTCTGTGATCCTAAGGCCACATTCATCTGTCTGGAGAAGGCCTCATCAGCTTCCTTCTCTTAATCAGATGGTCTGTAGTAACCATCCACAACAGTGTCACCCATATTGACCCAGTGACACCCCGCCCCTTAATTCTCACCCATAAGCTCATTCATCATTCATCCCTGTACAAAGTTCAATATTCAATACATTCCAGTTGTTCTCTGACGGAAAGAGGAACTCCATCACCTTGCCTTACTAAAAAGGGCATAACAAATCTTGACAACATTATAGTCATGTGAGCTGTCCCACTATGTCTCTGTGATCACAATGACATCATGGCCCTGTGACTGCACACAGATCCCTAATTCTTCCTGTTTATTCCTCATGCTGAGTACATTGGTATACAGGCACTTCAGAGAAGAAAATGGAGCAGAAGACACAGGTTCCCTAGAAGGATGCAAGAGTATTTCCCATAGCTATAAACATCCTTAAGCTAGCTGGCTTTATAGACTTCTCTGAGTCTGTCCATGTTTCTGCTTGCAGTGTCATTCACACCCACGTGGAAGGGCAATGCAAAAGCATAGTCCATGCTCTTGACAAGCAGTGACATGCTCTTGGCAATGTTCCAGATTGTAGTTCCCAGGAGGCAGCATACCTCCCTGTCTGGACAGCAGAGAAGGAGCTTCAGTACCTTTTAACAGGGAATCTCTCACTATAAGCAGTTGTTTCTTCTTACAGTATCCACTGCAGGCTGACAGTATGGTTTCTTCTTGTAGATCTCGGTCATGGGTGTCATGGGTGGTAGAGCTGTAACAGTTTCATATCTGTTTTAGGTGGTGAAGATGGAGGAAACTCCACAGACTCTCTGTGGAACGTATTGCCAGCACTCTGTCACCCACACAGTGCAGAAGTGCTTCCTTATGTTCAGAGGGAATCTTCTGTGTTCCAGTTTGTGCCCACTGCCTCTTGTCCTGTCAGTGGATACCACTTAAAAGAGCCTGACTGTCTTCTTTGCACTTTTCCTTCAGGTATTTATACACATTGATAAGACTGCCCCCTTGAGCCTCCTGTTTTCCAGACTGAACAGTCCTAGATCTCTCAGCTTCCTCTCAAAGAAGATGTACTCCAATACTTTGAGACTGATGAGCTGCAGAAAACTCTGCAGCATTCAACAAGGATGAATACTAGGTGCCCCACTTTGTTCATCACAACCTCATGCAGCAATATAGGCTGAGGAAGAGTGCTGGCTAACAACCGTCTGAATATGAGCTGGCAGTGTGCTGAGGTGGCCAATAAGGACATTGGTATTCTGGTCTGTATCAGAAATCATGTGGACAGCAGGATTAGGGAAGTGGTTGACCTCATGCATGTACCACACCCTGAACATTGTGCTCACTTTTGGGCTGCTCATTACAAGGAAGATAATGAGTTTCTGAAGCTCTGAAGTGGCATGCAGATGATGAAGGGACTTAGAATTTATAAGGAGTGACTGAAGGGATTGGGGTTATTTCATCTGGATAAGAGTAGGCTGAGAGGATACTCATCGCTCTCTACAACTACCTGAGAGGAGGTTGTGATGACAAGTATGTCAGTACCTTTGCTCAGATGACAAGTGATAAAATGTAAGGAAATAGTAAAATTGAGCCAAGAGTGGTTTAGATTGGACATTAGGAAGAATCACTTCTTGGATAAGGTGGTCAGTTATTGGAATAGTCTGCCCAGGGAAGTGGTGGAGTCCCTGTTCCTGCAGGTTTTCAAGAGACATTTGGATATGTGACTAAGGGACATGGTTTAGTGATGGGACTTGATAGGTCAATTTTATGTTGGACTTGCTGATATTGAAAGTCTTTTCAAACATAAACGATTCTATGAGTATATAAATTTTTGTGCATTCGTGTTTCATTATATATCTGTCTATCTAGTTTATTTTTGGGGAGAATAATTTAGGGCAAATTCTCTACCCATCGATTTTCCAGTTTTGTCCTATTTACTCTAGATGATCATCCTGGAAAAATGAAGTGAGAGCAAATGTTTCACTTTTACTCTGATGAGAACTGAAAACATGACCTTCCACTGAATCGATCTGGAAATAACACAATTAGAGATGTCGGAGAAGTTAGACATAAGCCTGTGAATTTCACTGGGACACTCATGAAACTGCAGATGATTATAGAAATACAGAAGATATCATACATGCTCTGTGTTCATTTTCAAGCAGGAGTCATTACCAGATGCTTCAGAGGAAGGTGTAGGTCAAGAACACCTAGAATGTCAAAGATCCCTTGCAAAAGTGAGCACAAAATGGTCTGGCACTATACTTAATGTTTCTTCACTGTTCACCATTTTAACTTAGAAAGTTGTTATAAAGAATCATAATTATGAAGTTTGTGTCCAATCCTGGGATACCCATTACAGGAGAGGTGTGGAGCTATTGGAGTGGGTACAGCAGAGGGCCATGAAGGTGATCAAAGGGCTGAAGCATATGGTTAAGTTGAGAGAGTTGGGCTTGTTTAGCTTGGAAAGAGAAGGCTTAGGGAAGACCTCACTGTGGCCTCCCAGTACTTGAAAGGATCTTACAAGCCAGAGAGGGACTGACCTTTAATATAGTCCTATAGTGATAGGTCAGGGGGAAAGTTTTTAAACTAAAAGAGGGTATATTTAGGTTAGACGTTAGGAAGTGGTGAGGCACTGGCACAGGCTGCCCAGAGAGATTGTGTATTCCCATCTCTGAAGACGGTTGGATGAGATCCTGGGCAGCAAGATCTATTTCATAATTTAAGGAATTAGAAAATTCCTAAGACTCTTTCCTAATTCTAAATATTGTCTAGCATTTACCAGGGGAGAAAGAAATTGGAAATTAAATAGGATCTGGCAGTTCTTTTACCTTAAAGACTTAAGACGTGAAACCTTGGATAGGAACAAGAAAACCAACACACCTATACTTACATGTGACGTAAAAAAATTGTTTTTGCTTTCTTATGTTCTTAATTGTATTTGCCTTCACAAATCAATTTGTGATTGTAATTCTTTTCTTAATTTCCTAAATGTTCTGTGATGTGTTACAGACTCTAGCAGCCTAGAAGCATTGAAGTCTTGGGAAGAAATTTCAGAGGTTTTGTTTGATCACATCTGCTATTCTGTGTTCATTTCTCCATTCATAACTTTTGATTTGTTCCTCAATGCATCAAGATCAACCATTTATAGGATCAATATTGATTTGCATTTAAAAAATAAAGTACATAATCATGCTATCTCTAAGTTCATTTAAACTATCCTGCTTAAAAGAGCTGAAGAAAAGAAATCATACAGCTGTCACTAAGGAGTATGGTCTAAGTGTAAAAATGGGCCTTTGGTGTAGAATCATAGAATCATAGAATGGCCTGGGTTGAAAATGACCACAATGATCATCTAGTTTCAACCCCCTGCTGTGTGCAGGGTGGCCAACCACTGTACCAGGCTGCCCAGAGCCACATCCAGTCTGGCCTTGAATGCCTCCAGGGATGGGGCATCCACAACCTCCTTGGACAACCTGTTCCAGTGCATCATCACCCTCTGTGCGAAAAACTTCCTCCTACTATCTAATCTGAACCTCCCCTGTCTCAGTTTAAAACCATTCCCCCTTGTCCTGTCACTATCCACCCTCGTAAACAGCCGTTCTCCCTCCTGTTTATGTGCTCCCTTCAAGTATTGGAAGGCCACAATGAGGTCTCCCTGGAGCCTTCTCTTTTCCAAGCTAAACAAGCCCAGTTCCCTCAACCTTCCTTCATAGGAGAGGTGCTCCAGCTCTCTGATCATCTTAGTGGCCCTCCTCTGGACCCATCCCAAGAGCTCTGTGTCCTTCTTGTACTAGGGGCCCCAGGCCTGAACACAGTACTCCAGATGGGACCTTGCAAGAGCTGAGTAGAGGGGAACAATCACCTCCCTCTCCCTGCTGGCCACTCCTCTTTTAATGCAGCCCAGAATATAGTTGGCCTTCCAGGCTGTAAGCGCACACTGCTGGCTCATGTCCAGCTTCTCGTACACCAGGACCCCTAGGTTCTCTGCAGGGCTGCTCTCAAGGAGATCTTCCCCCAGTTTGTATAAATTCCTGGGGTTGTCCCGCTCCAATTGCAGCACCCTGCACTTGGCCTTATTGAACCTCATTAGGTTTACATGTGCCCACTTCTCCAGCCTGTCCAGGTCCCTCTGGAATGTGTAATGATGCTTGGTCTTGCAGAAGCTAAGTGTTAGCTGGCCATCTCATCCTGGCTCATTCACCTAATTTTGCTCTATATTGTATAGGCAGAGGTAGCTGTTCAGCTGCAGGTGTCTCAAGTTCCTGAGACAAGTCTGAGATATGTATTTTTCTGATACAGTTCTAGTACGGTTATGTGAAAAACACATTAATGGCAAGATAGGTGTTTCTATACCTGGTTAGATTCTGCCAATACAAAGTTTCAACATTATTTCTGTTTACTCTTTTTTTCTTCTCATTTCTATTAGTACAGTAGTCTTGCTCTTGAAGAAGAGCTTCCATTTGTGTATAGCAAATACAACTTTGGGGACAGTAACTATAGGTACCATCTGGCTCAATCCTGGCTAGAAAAGGTACTAGTATGTCTTAAGAGAGGAGGGAGGGAAGAGAAGGAAGAAATGAAACACAGAATATGAAGGAAATCCTTGACTGTAGTCTGTGGAATAAAGTGATAATCTGGTTCATGTTCGGAAGTGTGGACTGGAAATATTGGAAAGAAAAGATACAGTTACTGAAAGGAATAAGTGCATGTGAAAAGAAGGCAACAAGTTCAAACCTAAGTAAAACGCTGAAAGACATTAATAGCAATGTTCAAGATAAGCAGTTTTCTGTATATAAACACATGTATTTCAGCGAGTTTTTAATAACCTCTGACATTCTCATTATTGTCCTCCACTTTACCTACGAAGTGGACAGGAACACCTGTATATATTTTGTCCTTCTAAAATCCACACAAGACCAATTCTTATGGACTGTGGTACTGTTCAACTGTTTTTTATATGCCTAGTTCTTCCAGTTTCCCCAGTTTAAGAAACTGGAAAGGTCAGACCCAACCATTCTGGCTGCTTTACTGGAAAATTTATATACACGTATGTATTTTTATATACTGAAAAGATCTTTGAAATATGCGTTCTATTACAAGTAAATATTTACTAGATCTTACTTTCAAGAAACATGATTGAGAAAATCATTTAGAAAATCATTTCTCTTTTAAGAAATTGATCCAAGATGTTTCTGAAGCCTATTTTTTGCTTCCCAGCAACTTTTCAGATTTCACAAGCATAAAAATTGAAATGCTCTGTTTTTGTCTGAAAATCATGAATTATTGAAGCACTTATGATTTGGAGCAATAAGAATACAACATTTGAAAATAATAATCTCCCTATTTAACAATTGAAAATACCTCTGACAGTGTTCAGTGGTTTATAGTTTAATTAAACTTTGTATCTGCCCGAGAGAACAGCTGGGATTCTATCTGAGGAACAGAACCAAAGAAATTAAGTAAGCTTAGTATCTCAGTTCAGTTCTTCAAGGAGCTTCACATATGGTGCCCATAAAATATATTTCCTAGAATTCGGATTTTTTTTCCTGTGTTTGTTAAAGGAAAAAATATTCCAAAACAATTAAGGCTAGTTTGGAGAGAGGTGAACAAAACTTGGAGTGAAGATCAAGCGAACTAAATGATCGGAAAGTCCAGAATGGCTTTTATTTTTTTCTCAGAGTGAAGCTAACTACATTTGTTACATCTTGATCTCTAGTGAAAATGAATACAAAATATAAGGTTGCTGAGCAGCTTTATAAAATATATCCATTTTGCTGTTGACTCAAAGCAGTGATTTTGGCAGCCACTCATGTTGTAGTAATTACTTCTTTCTTAGGACTATTTTAGAAATGTAAAATGTGTTGACCCTCTATTGTTCCTGCCAATGATTTTGGGAAGGCAATGCCTTAAAGACTAATGTGTTATTAGTATCTAAGATATTGTTAAAACACATGATCCAATAAAACCAGATCTTACAGAATTATCATCATGTGACAACTGTTCATTCCATTAGAAAATATAAAATCTTTCATAAAAGACATCGATAAAGCTTTATAAATCACTTCCTCCTTTATTTCTCCTTAAATACTAAAAGTATAAAATATATGAATTAAGATAAATATCGAACTACTGAATCATCAAGAGTAGTCTTATAATTGCTAGTCTGATTTATAAAACTCAAGCAAGCAATCCAAATGTTAAAGGCTAACTTTCTATCTGTTGATTTAAGATGACATACTCCCATGGAGTAGTATAGTTAAGGCTGTCCCTGTAGGGCTACATAAAACAGGAGAACAGTGTGACTTCTCATTTGTGCCATCCCCAGAGAAGAGCAGAATCATTAGCCAATAATAACATCAGAGAAAAACCTATTAAACCTATTATAGGTGTCAAACCAACACGATGACATAAAAGTAAGAGTGAACAGAGACAGTGGCCCAGAGCGGATGAAATAATAGTTTTGTCTCCTGCATTTCAGTGTCTGAAATGGAGCCCATTTGGGTTTATACTTTTCAGCAGCAACTGTCAAAAGTGCCAAAACAGGCTCAAGTCTGGATTTCATAACAAATTTTTCCCTTTGTAACTGATCTTATTCATTAGTATCTGAGAAATAAAAGGTGGTGAAAAACTGATATTGTTGAAAGTTAATCGTGAAACAGTTATCCCACAAAAATTGTTTGTTGCATAGTGTTGAAACAGGAATTAGTATTAATTCAAAAGTTTTATCTGTAGAGTGTAAAATATTATTTTAAAATAAAGTACAAATGCTGTTTGAGGGCAGATAAGGGGAAAGAATATTGTTAATGGAAGTCATTTGAAGACAGCGAGAAATATCAAGAACATTCTTACATCTAAAATTCTGCTTATGCAAAAGGTACAGAATGAAAAATAAAACAAAGGAATTCAGCCCAGTCAAAACAGCTAAAGTTATTAAGAGAGAAAAAATAATAGGAAGAAATTTTAACTTTCCTAATAGTCTTTTACTTAGAAAAGCCCCTCTAGGAAAGGTACTTTGGAAGGTTGTAGATCTGGAATAAGAGTAGGTTACCTAAGCTAGCTCATAGCACTTATATGAATCTTGTGTTATGTGTCATCCACATGGATCTTCTCAATTTGGTAGAAGTTAGGAAGTGCACATCCATGTACCCCTTTGTTTCTCAAAATAAAAAGAGTTTCCTGATCTACCAAATGTCTTAGAATCAGAATCATTGAACCATTTGAGTCAGAGGAGACCTTTAAAGGTCACCTAATCCAACTCTCCTGCAATGAACAGCTCAATCACGTTGCTCAGAGCCCTGTCCAGTCTAACCTTGAATGTTTCCAGGGATGCAGCATCCACAGTCTCTCTGAGGAACCTTGACTGCCTCACCACTCTTATTGTAGAGAACATTTTTCTTATGTCAGGTCTAAATCTGCCTGATTTAGTTTGAAACCATTTCCCTTCATCGTATCACAACAGACTCCGATAAAAGGTCTGTCCCCTCCCTTCTTAAAGCCTCCCTTTAGATATTGAAAAGCTGCTTCAGGTCACCCTGGAGCCTTTTCTTCTTCAGGCTGAAGAGCCCCAACTCTTTCATCCTGTTCTCATAGTGGAAGTGTTCCATCCCTGGGATCATTTCTGTGGCTCTCAGGATGCACTCCAACAGGTCTATGTCTCTCCTTTACTGACTTCACATCTGAACGCAGTCTTCCAGGTGAGGTCTTAAGAGCACAGAGCAATGGGGCAGGATTAACTCCCTTATCTACTGGCCATACTTCTTTTGATGCAGCCCAGGATATGGGCTAGTACAGTCAAGCCCTTTTTGGCAGGGCAGTGCTCTGTCTTTTCATGCCCCAACTTGTATTGATAAATGGAGTTTGCTACAGTCCGGGTGCAAGACCTTGCACTTGGATGTGTTGAACCTCATGAGGTTATCCTGGGCCCACTGCTCAGCCTGTCTGTTTCTCTGCATGGCATCCTGTCCCTCAGGTTTGTTAACTACATCACAAATCTTGTCTTCCTCAAATTAGCTGATGGTGGACTCAATCACAATGTTGATGCAATTGATGAAGGTATGAAGGCTGCTCCAAAAGTAATGCCTCCTATATGGAAGTAGAAGTTGAACCTTCCTGCCAATATTCCATTACCTTTTGTTGTTGTGCAGTCATGCACAGATGTCACATCATAAAATGAAGAGCTATCAGTTCAGCCATGTGAACTGGCAGATTACAACCGGAGAACTGTGTACAGAGCTGAATATTGGCTTTAATGCATTAAAAATGATGTGGCAATACTGGAATATTGCAATGTTTGCTCCAGGTTGTTCTCACAAATGCTCACATATGAACAGAAACAACACAGTATACAAGTTTGTCAGAACCTACTGAACCAATATGAGTCTGAAGGTGACAGTTTCCTGGATTCTATCAGGGCTGATGATGATGAGATGAACACTGAGTCATTGACCACTATACTCTAGGTACTATCTTGCAACCAGTTTCTCATTCATAAAACGCTCCACCCATCAAATCCAAATCTCTCCAATTCAGAGAGAAGGAAGTTATAAAGGACCACATTAAAGGCCTTACTAAATTCCAGATAGATGACATCAGTGTCTCTTCCCTTGTCCAGTTATGCCATCATAGAATGCCACTGGGTTGATCAAACAGGGCTTGCCATTGATGAAGTCATGCTGTTTGTCCCATATCACCTCTCTTCCATCTGCCTTAGTATAGCTTCCAGGAGGATCTGTTCCATAATCTTCCCTGTCCAGAGGAGACTAAAAGGTTCGTTGTTCCTAGGATTGTTCTTTCTACCCTTCTTAAATATGGTACTTCACCTGACTGCCATGACTATATGGCAGTCCAATATCATCGAGAGTGGCTTGGTTGCTGCTACAACAGACAATTCCCTCAGGACTCTGGGATGAATCTCATCTGGACCTAAAGACTTATGGATGGTGAAGTTCCTCATGTGGTCACAAACCTCATCTTTGTTTACAGAGGGAGGGACATTGCTCCCCCAGTCTCCACCTTCCAAACCATCCACTAGAGAGGTGTGTGAAGAGCAGTTGCCAGTAAAGACTGAGGCAAAAAGTGGTTGGGTACCTCAGTCTTCTCATTGTTACCAGCCTGCCTGTATTATTCACTGGGATGGGGCACTCCTTCGACTTCCTTTTGCTGGTTTACACTCCTATAGAAGCCTTTCTTGTTTTGCAATGCACTTGCCAAGTCCACTTCCAGTTGGGCCTTGGCCTTTCTGACCTTGTCCCTACACAGCCTAGCAGCATCCCTGCACTCTTTCCAGGTTACCTGTCCCTGCTTTCACTGCCTGAGCATTTCCTTCTTGCTCTCCTCTTTCACCAGAAGGTCTCGGTTCAGTCATACCAGTCTTGTCTTCATTTTCTGACTTCTTATACCTGCAGACGGAGAGTTCTTGCGCTCTAAGGGAGCTCTGCTCTGCTCCCTTGTTCTTGAGGACAGTTTCCCAGGGGATTTTGTTGACGAACTATCTAAAGAGCTGGAATTTGGCTTTCCTGAAATTAAGCTTTCTGATTTTACTCTTTGTCTGTCTGATATACCTCAGGAATGTGAACTCCACCACTGCAAGGTCACTACAAGCAGCCTCCAATCCTGATGTCACCAGTCAGTTCACTTGCACTGGTGAGCGACACTTCCAGTATTACATCTCCTTTGGTAAGACTGTATATTATTTGGCTCGGGAAGTTCTCCTGCACCTGGCCTGGGGAAAACAGACAAAAATACAAAAAAGGCTGAGTGAAGAGTGAATGGAGAGCAGCAATGAGAAGAAGGACTTTAGGATGTTGGTTGATGAGAACTGACAATGTGCACTTGCAGCCCAGAAAGCCAACCATACACTTGTCTGCATCAAAAGAAGCATGACCACCAGTAGGTTGTGGGAGGTGACTCTCTCTCTCTACTTCACTCTTGTGAGACTCTGCCCAGAATACTGCATTGAGATCTGGTGCTTCCAGCAAAAAAGGGTGTGGAGCTGCTGGAAAAAATCCAAAGAATGTCCATGATGATGATTGGGCAGCTAGAGCACCACACCTCTGAGGACAAGCTGAGTGTTGGTGTTTATCCTGGAGAAATTTCCAGGGAGACCCTGTAGGGGCCATCTAGTATTGAATGGGAACATACAGAAAAGCTTGGAGAGGGATTCTTATCAGGGAAGGTAGTGAAAGGACAAAGGGAAAGGACTTTATACTAAAAGAGGATAGATTTAGATTAGGTAAACTGTGAGGGGGATGAGGCACTGAACAGGGTTCCCCAGAGAAGCTGTGGATCCCTGCCCTATCCCTGGAAGCATTCAAGGCTAGGCTGGATAGTGCTCTGAGCTGGGGGTTGGAACTGGATGATCTTTAAGGTTGCTTCCAACTAACCATTCTATAACTCTATGATAGTTGCATATGATAAGACTTGAAAATTTTGAAATAGAAAACCAATATTATGCAAAATAATTTGTGTCTGTTCCATTCATTTCATCCATGCATATCAAACTAATTAAAAATAACTCATTATGAAAAGTCAAAATTTACTTTGCTCTTTTCTACACAAAAATATATGACCAAGATACTAGCATTTCAGAGGAGTTTATTTACATTTAGAGCTAGAAAGAATTAAACCTTTGCAATTTAGGGTGCCTCTAGGGTTGGGGCATCCACAGTTTCTCTAGGCAATGTATTTCAGTGTCTCATCAAAGTGTGAGTGAAAAATTTCCTCCTCATATCTAATCTAAATCTCCCCTCTTTTAGTTTAAAAACATTTCTCCTTGTCCTATCACTATTAGACCATGTAAAAATTTTATTTCCCTTTATCCTTCAAGTACTGGAGGGCTGCAATGAGGTGTCCCAGGAGCCTTCTCTTCTCCAAGCTAAACAAACCCAACCACCTCAACCTTTCCTCATAAGAAAGATGTTCCAGCCCTCTGATCAGCTTTGTGGGCCTCTTCTGGACCCATTCCAAAAGCTCCATGCCTTTCTTGTGGTGGGGGCTCCAGGCCTGGATGTAATACTCCACATGGGGCCTCACAAGGCTAGAGCAGAGGGGAAAATAATCTCCCACTCCCTGCTGGCCACCTCTCTTTTGATGCAGCCCAAGATACAGTTGGCCTTTTGGTTTGCAAGCACACACTGCTGGCCCATGTCCAGCTTTTTGTCCATCAGAATCCCCAAGCCCTTCTCCGCAGGGTTGCTTTCAAGGAGTTCTCACAGTCTTTACAAATATCTGGGATTTGCCCAACCCAAGTGCAGCACCTTGCTCTTGGACTTGTTGAATATCATTAGGTACTTGTGAGGCCACGCATGTCCGGGTCTCTTTGGATAGCGTCCCTTCCTCTATCTCACTGTCTGTGTTATAGATAAAGATGTGGAAGAGCATCAGTCCCAAGATGGATCTCAGAGGGACCCCACTTTTGACTAACTTCCACCTGGACATAGATCCATTGACCACAGTACTCTGGCTGCAACCATCCAATCAGTTCTATATCCACTGAATAGTCCAGCCTTCAAATCCACATATCTCCAATTCAGAGATAAGGATGTGGTGTAGGATGGTGTCAAAAGCCTTGCAGAAGTCCAGATAGATGGCATCACTTGCACTTCCCTTATACACCAATGCTGTCACTCCATTACAGAAGGCCCTTGGCTGACTATTTCAGTTCACCTCCTCCTCTTGTATCTGATGGCTAATGCTACTGACAATACTTAATGAACTTTTATTTTTTTTAATCGAAACTTCTTACCTTACATACAACTCCAATTTAGTTAGAGTTTATTTTAACTTGATAGAAAGCTTTTAAAAGTGACCAAGTTTGACAAATGTGAAAACAATGCTGTATTTTAAAAAGAGGATTCACAAGTAAAAATGTGCTGAAAGGAGCATTCTTTGATCTTTCTCTCTAAGTGATATTTGCATATAACATAATTGTCAGAAATAACTTTTTGAAGGTAGCATATGACAAAATTGATAAAATACGTTGTATTTCAGACCATTTCCTACTGAGGGCATCAAAGCATTTTAACAAGGTCAGTGCACTGCTTTCTAAAATCTGAAGGTCAAGTAATTATGATTGCTATTTCATAACTGGAGAAAGTGAATCATTGAGTAGAATATCAAACCTGTGAAACAAATTCTGAATTAAAAAATAATTAAAGATTCATCAATAAGTGGAAAGTGATTTAGTGAAAGTTGATTGAGCCAGAATAGCTAGGTATATTTATTTGATAAGATAAATAATGCTAGACATAGAAAACACATTTATTGTAACGTAGACTTCAATCAAGCATTTGACATTTTGTTGTGTGGGAAATTATGAGCTCATGTGTAAAAGAGAAGGATTACTTCAGGATTTATGAGGTGAGTTAGCAACTGATTTGAAGAGAAAGGACAAATTATAGTTAAACAGGAGACAACTTATGTTGATAAAGGAATTATTGGATAGGCAAGAGACCATTGGTGGGATTGCTCAAGACATGATCTTCAAATGGCTCTTGTCTTTATATCCTCATTAATAGCAATCGTACAAAAAGTAGGCACTTGCTGATGATAAATGAAAAGGAAATATCATGACTGAAGGGAGGGTAAGAAAAAAGAATTAAATACAGTCATATAAAATGCAAGAAAAAAACATCCATCCACTAGTAAAAAGGATCATCTTTTAGAACAGGATATGGGAGGCAAAAGTCCTGTTGATATTATTCTGTTACAAGAGAATATATTTGGCTATTAAAAAAGAAAAAAATTGACTATAAAATTAAGTTGCAGAATAGAAATGGAAAAACACTGAGCCCACGGAGATTTGGTGAGGACTCCTGAAGAGAACTGAATCTTCTCATCTGGCTTTAACAGAAAATAATGCCGCTTGGAAGGGATAAAATAAAGGGCCAATAGAATGCAAAGGCTTTCTACT
>JACDJE010000084.1:2420608-2470382 GCA_016647715.1 Pavo muticus | reverse complement strand
GGCTTGGTTATCTGATAAAAAGGATAAAAAGAAATATGATATTTATAAATATATATACTAGGAAAGTAAGCAGTAGAGAAGAAAACAAACTGCTTAAACTAAAGGCCAGAGTTAGCACAGAGTTAGTGTTTACAAACTGACTAGAGATAAATGCAGGCAAAAAATAAGCAAGTTTTTATGAAGAAGGAAGACAATCTTGAACGCCTTTTCACTAAGACTACTAATCAAAGATGATACGAAAATATAAATATGGATCTATGTATAAATGAAATGTAATGGAATGTTATAAGACTGGATGTAGGAGGTTGATTTAACAATCTAAGAAAACATTTCTGTTCTAAAGCTTTGATGCTTCCAGCACTCATTCCAAAGTAACACTGAGCTCTTAATAAAATTAGGCAAAAATAAATATTATATGATAGAAATTCAGGATGTTTAGCATATTTAAATTATAAACTTTAGTTCATCGACAATCACCAGAGAACAGCTTCAAATGTAAGAAAATTCCTATAATATATAGTTCAGAAAATATATTTCATACAATTATTTCTCATCATAGAATGAAAGAATATTATTGTATTATGTATACTGTAGAATCTACTCCCCTTTTATGGCTAATGATATATGAACATGAAAGCGTACACTTCAGTTCACAGTCCACAGTTCACTGGCTTATTGTTTCTCTCTCTATCTGAAGGCATTTGCTATTTCTGGAGCACGTTACATCCTCTGCCAGAGCAACTTACAGATAACTACTCTTAGTGTAACATTTGGGTATCACTGTGACTCAGTATGTAAACTGTAAGGTCTTAGATCTTGCCATATAGGTAATTATTGATATAAAAGCTACTGAATCCTAGTGATATTATAGTATTATTGCTCTTCTCTGTCTCATTAGCATCCCTGGATGGATTCTTTGAGCTTAGTTATCAACTTCATGAACTTGGAAACGGCAGCGGCAAAGAAAGTGAAGGTGTAGCTGTAGCCCTCTGCTTCTGCATTAACTGCCAGTTTAAACAATGTCTAGAAAGAACTGGTTCCTACTGAACTGATTGTTCGGTCCATAAAAAACTCTTCCTCTCAGTAAAGCAATAGACATCTGTTCTGCTAACTACTATGTAAATGGACAGAATAAGCAGCAGGCATGTTTGTACTTATCCATTTTCCTTATAGCACGTTGTTTCCCATGCATGCAAGATGTTTTGGCAGCTGCAGAGTGAAAAGTCAGTTTGTAGGCTGGAAAGCAATCCTTTGGTATAGTCACTGGATTTGGAGGGGAAAAATATCTACAGACGGTAACTCTATTTGAAAGAAAGAATATTTATATACTGTAACCATACCTGAATCACTCCTGCAAGCTCCTTTATCACAATCTTATAACATTCTGTAACTAGAACCATAGGCAGACAATGTAGCTGTTTCCATAAATCACAGTTCTTATGTAGTTCAGTGAATGGGTGTTCTTGAAGCTGCTGAAGAAGAAAACAAGGAAGAATTTTTGATCTCTGACATGTTCTCCCATAGCTGTATTAATCACTGCAGATCGGCAGTAATGTTTGCTCTTTCCAAGTAGTCCCTGCCATCCAATCTCATGAAATTTAGTTTTGAGAAGAAAATAAGTAGTAAAATTGCCTCATTTCAGGTTGACTTTACAGTATACCAAGACAATGAAGCCTACCAGGAAAACCTTATCTCTTTGTTTTCATTCTGAAAAATCATACTTCCAGTTGTTGTTGGCAGAACACTAATAGTGTGAAGCTGGAAGAAACTCTAGTTTACTAAGTTCGGGGCCCGCACCCATAAATTCTGCACAATGACATGCAATTGGCTTATAAAATGAAATCTGCCTACATATGTTTTCCCTCTCATTTGTCTAATTGTGAGTTTCCTATCAAAGAAAAATAGGAAAAAACAAATACAGTAACAACAGAGGAAAGTAATAATCCTACAGAGACAACCACTTCCTTAAAATAAAACTTGCTGATAATCCTGAATTCCCTGGAAAGGGAGTAAATATCTGTAAATATATGCCAAGCTTGAAGTTGGGTTGGGTTAATAGCCTGTTACGGGATTTTAACTTGTGCCTTTATTTTTTTTACAGAAAAATTTTGTGTCTTTTTGAATATATAGCACATATTTTCTTTTTAAATATACAGCAAAATACTCAAAAATATGGATGGATATATATAAAAACTGGTACTATCAAAATTATATATTTTTTGAATATAATTATTCTGGGAATATAATTATTCTGTTATTCTTTTAGGGGAATGGGGTTAATTCTCTTGATTCTCTTGAAGGTATAATCTGTTCTTAGAAACTCTTCACTACAGTTCAGACTGACAGCAGTAATACCATGCTAGTAATGTCAGGATTTTGATATCATTTTTCTTTTGTCTTACTCCATTCAGAAAGAGTTAATTTATGTCAGAGTGCTGGAATTATTTTAATACCATTGTTTGTTTACATAATGAGCTGGAATCTGTGTTCTGCTGAACCATATGAATTTGTTGCTCTTGAAAGGAAATGCTTTGAAGTGGTCATGTGGCAGAAAGAGTAAACTCTACCTGGTTTTACTATTGTATTTTAGTTTTAATGAGATAGAAATTCTGATAATTCTGCCTGGTTATTAAATCCTATGGACAACAAAATAGTCTAGTGGATTTCATTATGGGGCCTTCTTTGGCTGAGTAAATGTCAGGGTTCTCTTCATGGAAAAGCAAGCAAGTTGTATTTTTTTGATATCTAAAGTTCATCTGCAACATTTTTATGAAGGAACCTTCACCAGCATAAAAGTGTAATTTGATGTTTTTTCCCCCAGTATTCTTTACTTGTGAGTATTAAATCCAGGCAAAATTTAAGAACTGATCACTCAGAATATAAAATCTATAGCTAAAAAGCTATGTATTTTTAGATGCCTAAGATGGAGGAGAAAAAAAAAAAAAAAAAAAAAAAGGTCTTTTCAGACTGTATAGTAAAAATTTTAAACTTGAGAAAAGAAGATAAAAAGAATAAAAAGAGTACAAAAAAATACTAACAATCAGAGTGCACAAAATTAGTCTGAGGCTTTGCAAGGAACAAGTAGCAAAAAAGCTTTCCGTGCTCCTTTTCTCTAGGAAAATAAAATATCTTCCTTTTCGTTCAACTCCAGTTTAGTCACAGAATTTCATAGAATCATAGAATAGCCTGGGTTGAAAAGGACCTCAAAGATCATCTAGCTTCAACCCCCCTGCCATAGGCAGGGTCACCAACCACTAGATGAGGCTGCCCAGAGCTACATGCAGCCTGGCCTTGAATGCCTCCAGGGATGGGGCATCCACAACCTCCTTGGACAACCTGTTCCCGTGCATCACCACCTTCTGTGTGAAAAACTTCCTCCTAATATCTAACCTAAACCTCCCCTGTCTCAGTTTAAAACCATTCCCCCTTATCCTATCACTATCCTCCTTCGTAAACAGCCATTCTCCCTCCTGTTTATGTGCTCCCATCAAGTATTGGAAGGCCACAATGAGATCTCCCCGGAGCCTTCTCTTCTCTAATTTCCCACTTCTCCTCTTCTGTTTTTCTACACTTCAATTTAAAACAGACTGAATGGTGGAAGACTGACTTTTCTTTCAATTCATTGAGCAATAAAGCAGGACTTGTAGTGTGGGTGAAGGGCTAGTAGGGTAGGAAGGAAAAATGGTTCTCTTGTGTGCTTTCTAATATACTTAATCTGACACATAAAAAGAGCATAAGTTTTTATTTTGAGTGAGAATTTTAGTAGTAAAACCCTTAAAGTAATGCAGTTTGTAATATAAACAATAAAATTATTATTATTTTTTTTTCAGGCAAAATCCATATATAAATTAAATAATAAATATTCCTTCTTGTATTTTAACTTCTAGACATTGATCTGATGGCCAAATATTTGCCATGTGCGGCAATGCAACATGACAGAATAAAGAAATGATGCTAAAGAAGTACTACCAATGTCTATAAATTGAAGGAAACTGCTATTTTAGGAGATGACCTTGATGCAACATTTTCTTTTGAATTAACTTCTCAGTGATTCAGGTGAAGAAGTTGATTACTCACTCAATTTTACAACTGAAGTAAAATTATATATATATATATAATCTATATATATATCCAGCAGACAGGAAGGTGAAAAGTCACTATCAACTCAGGCTAAATAGTCAATGAAATACTAGTGGGAAAACAAACTTTCCTTCCTTCTAGCTCTGCAAACAGCAGTCAGTTCAGCAGATCTGAAAGAGGAATGCTGATGGTAATGACAAAACAACGGAGTCAATTGTTCAGATCAGTACGTAAAGCTTCAAAGTTTATAGATAACATAATCACTACCATTCATAATGCAATGTTGACTTCTCCTGACGTGTTTAAACCTTATCTTATAAAATGTATAATTTTTAAATAATGTAATCACACCTTCTTCAAAAGCACCTTATCTCTTATTAACTTTTTTTTTCTTCTCAAAAATGAAATAACAATGCGATCAGCAGACTATTGAGAAGCTCAGCAGAATTTTCTATTTGCATTGCAGGAGAGTGATCACTATAAAAAATGTATGTTAGTGTGTACCTTAAAGTCCAGACAAACAGTACATACTGACTATATAGAAAAAATAGCACAAACAGGATGTTCCAGTGACTTTGCTTCTCTGTTCCTTGTCAAATAAATCCATTCCTTATCATCCAGTTTTACACATAATTTCTACATGAGTCAGGATACTTCATCTTACTAGGATGCATTGATACTGTTGTAACAGGTAAGTTTCTTTGGGTTCTGAAGGACACCTGTGTACCCGCCTGGTTTTCTCAGATGTCAAACATATACAAAGTTCAGATATAAATATGGATTATTTGGAGTCTAATGAAATTTAGAGAAATTGGCTCCTTCCATTTAGCCTTGCCTCAGAAATAAAGGAGTATGACATGTTCACTAAATAATTATTTTAATTTTACAGTGGTAATTTGGAAGCTCCCTGAGATGTGGATTATGAGCTTGAGTGTAAGGCTTGTTATTTTAAAGTCAATTTACCATTTTTATCTTTTGGTCAGACAAGCTTGTGCTTGTTCACAAGGCAAGTTAGAACACTTAATCTCCAGTGGTGATGTGTACACCTCTCTGTATACTATCACACTAGTTTCAGTGTCACTTACTACAGCTTCTGAAAGCATTTTCTGAATGAATTTCAAATAAAAATATGTTGAATACTCTGATGATGCTCATCTTTGTTCACTGTAGTTTGGATCTAATCACATAACAATTAGACCTTCTCATTTAACTTTTCCCAGCAAGCACATAGCCATCTACAAAACAGACGACTTTTTATGCTCCACAATAGACTAAATATGCGTTTCAGTTATAACTGAGATAAGACATCTGTTTCTGTGGTTTTAAGTTTATAATGTGGTTTATACAGTACTAAAAGTTATAGTAAAAATGTAGAAAAATAATACACATATTATTTTTTTTACACTACTATGTTATTGCATATGTTTTTTTCTTATTTCCATGCATTATGTCTTCTTTTTTGGGCTGAGCAGAATATAATCCCATATAACAACACTGTTTTTCTATATAACGCAGCTGTGAAACCAGACTGACCTTGATTTTTGTTTCTAAGTAGCTATATATTCCTTTTTAAGAAACAAGGGTGGATAGATCATGCAAAGAAAATCAGACATGGAATGCAGAATGGTCTTGAATCTAAGTTAACATGATACTGTAACAAGCCAAAAGATTTGATGAGGTAATGCACTCACTCTGTGGTGCTGAATGATTGTACTAGTCCATTTGAAAAGCTTACTTATCAAGATCACTTAATGTAGATATATGAACCAATAGTTGTTTATCACTTCAACAGATATTCTCCCCAATTTCTTCAGATTCAGACATCTGTACTACAAGCTGTACTAAAAGAGGTTTTATAGATGATGTAATATAAGAATGTGAATCAGAAAAGCTGAGATCACTCATTTATTGATTTGACTTTTCATGCTCAAATTATTTAGTTGATGGATGATGTTAGGTGTACATAGTAATGAAAATATAAAACTTAGGCATCCTCCATCTTTTTGTTAATGGTTTGTCAAGATGCATGGGATAGATTTGTACCTATTTGGGGGCATATTTGCTTCATTTGTTTCTAACATTGCAAATACCCTAGTCACTCGAATACTCATGGAACTTGAAAGATAAGGCTACAATATAAAGGTATTATTTTATTATTTATGAGCTTCATCAATTAGTTTTCTCTCTTAATGCTTTGGGACCTGTATTTCTAGACTTGGTGTCTGATCTGTTCAGAGCTTGGCTTAGGCTTTTACAGACAGCTGTTACTACCTTATTTTCTGTGTATATCCCCCCTGAATCCTTAACATGGTTGCCTATGCCTGAAGGCTGAAATCCTGTTATTTTCCTTCACCTGCCTTCTCTGTCCTCAAAACCTATTTGAAACTTCTCACATAGTCTACTTATCATTGTCACATGAGGAAAACCTAGTTGTATGCAAAGGCCCATAGACATGCTGCAAACTTAATATAATTGCATACTTAATAGATACAAATAAACCCATCATTTTAAATTGTTTACACTTTAGCAGAGGCTTGTTTGCAGATAAAGTGACAATAGGGATGTATGTCTACTTTTCTGTTACAGTGCTGTAATAAATAAATTTCTAATAGGAAAGATTCTTAATGAAAATGTTGGAGATCAAAAATCTTTTAAATCTCTGTCATTTCAAGGGGAAATAGAATGTAAATGCAGGCAAATGTTTATTTTCTTACTAATTTTATTCTTTTTGGTGCAATGCACATATGAAGCTTGTTATAAATTGTTGGTTAGTAAGGAAGGAAGAAGATGTAATAAACTGAAAATTAAGGATTAAGTCTTCAAAATGTAGAAAATTCCTTTGTAGAAAATACCACAACTGGATAATGAATTATAGTTGTAGATTTATATCGCGTAGGCTATGGTATACAGAAATAGTATTGTCTATCGGAACATAGGTCTTGAAAGACAAAAACAGACACACTGACCTCTGTATGTCTGGGTGAAATGGCATCATTAAAATATGTGCCTCTCGGTTATAGAAGGGAAGACAAATAAACAGAAATGAAAATGATGTGAAAGGATCACTGAGAAAGAGCAGCCAAGAGAAGACAGAATACATGTGTATTACCGAGCTTACCTCAAATATCCAGCACATTACAGAGACATGCAGTATACAGTGGATTAATGGTCCAAAAACTTATAAAGCATCTACCTCCAAAATAGTTTTTCCAGATTAATGTTTTTTTTTCTCCTACACTTGATCTTTTTCTTATTATTTTATTCAGTCTTTGTAGAGCATTTTTTTGAAAGCAATTTCACTGTTTCTAATTTTTGTTTCCTTATGTGTCTTTTAAAATTTTTATTTTACTGTTTCAATTTCACTTATATTTTTCCTTTGCAGTGAAGTTTTCTGATCGTTTTTCTTAAAATATCTACCACTTTGTCTTTGCAAATTAGAAATATATGACACAAACAAGATGAAACATAGCTAATAGAAAAACATTCTGTTTATGAAGGCTCATAAGACAATTCAAACTAATCAGAATGTAGAATTATTTTATATAACCTTGTGTATCGCTGCTTCCCACATTTAAAAAAAAAAAAATTGTTTGCCCTTTTCCAACTTATTGGAAGAGGATCCAATCAACACAATACTGACTGACAATACATGCCTCTCCAGAATGGGGATATCCTAGAAAATGAATTTAAAAAACTCTGAACATTGTCCACCTACTATCTGCATGTCACTTCACTGATTTATCATCTTTACCAAGAAAGATTAGAGATAGTTACCATTTTAATGAATGAAGAGTCTTAAGTTTATTTTTCTATTCTTGTCTGATCTCTGACAATAGACTTAGGATCCTATTTGCAAATGTAAACAGTTAAATATACAGCTACTTAGGAAAACTGCTTCTATTTGTATCTTTAATGTCTGAAGTGTAAATCTATACACAGTGTGGAAAGTTTCCTTAAGCTAACTCTAGAATTGGAACTGCTGGAGAATGTGAGTCAGAGATGTTTGACTTAGCTGCCCTTGAGCAGATCATGCCTAGAAGCAACAAAGGCATGCTCTAAAATGCTCTATTGAAGGTAATAATTCATTTTTCTCAAGGATATTTGCTCAGGTTCAACATGAGTGTGGTTCCAGATGAAGCTTCCCATGCTTTTCTTTTTAGATCTGGAAAGAGGACACTGTCCTGTTGCTGCGAAACTATTTTTTTTTTTTGATTGCCTGCTTTAGGATGGCTGCATTGTCGCTTCCTGCCTGAAGCAGTCATATCTCAATTATTTAAAAAAGTAGTGATTATCTTCATGTTATCCAAGCCTCCCATTTGAATAGTTCATAATACTTTCCAGTCTAAATATGTTTAGACACTATTTATGAGAGTGAGGTAAGTAGCTAATGTAGACTGCCACTTTTCTGACATCCATAGGATGTAAAGTTGTAGAATTTAGCCAATATAATTGACATGCACCTGATACTCTATAGCAAGCCTAAAAAATTTCCTAGAACAAAGGCATCTGTCTGACAGAAGCATTCATCATTCCATGTTTACTCTGGATGCGTATAATCTCTGTTTGAGAAGGTTTTTTTTTTTCAATAAATTTACACTGCTATTCACATTATAGACCACTAGCCCATGGCAGTAGAGAGAGGAGAATTTAGTGCTAAACAAAATGCAGACACTCAAAAAGACTATCAGACTTTACCTCCCTGATGTATACACACATGCACACATATATCTGGAGCCTGTGAGCTTCTTAGTGCCAATATTTACTGTTATGACTACCGACCCCAGAAGATACGTGAAGCAAAATGTAAGCAAAGATTGGTGATATGGCCATTTAAAAGTGCAAACATTCTAAAAGAAAGTCTGCACTTCAAAGGAGTCTGTCACAGTAAAGTCACCAGCAGGACGACTAACAATGCAATTTTTATAAATGAGTGCCTAGTAAGCTAATACACATTTTAAGTACAAGATTTTTGAGCCAAGTGATAATGTACAATCACTATCAGTGTGGTAAAATGAATGAACTTTCAACAAGAATCTACCATGCACAGTGTGTACTCATTTTGTCACTTCTACACATGGTACAAAGGAGACTTATCTGGAACAAATCCCTCCTGTAAGGGAGGAATAGGAATCAGTAAATATATAATGCAGTTATCACATAGAATGATAACAGCTATGGTGCGTCGATTGTATTATGTGTAATATACAGGACAAATGACTTCCATATGTGTAAGAGCTTATGGTTCATATGTGCCCTGGCAATCAGAGCAGTTTAAAAAGTCTTTGTGATGAGAGAGTTCTGGGCTACTATCATCTACCTGGGCACTGAATGATAATACTTTAGAAATTTCCAGTTTGCATTTTGCTGCAGGTATGAAGCTTGGATCATTGTATGAATGGTCTGCTCTTAATCTCTAGTCATTTGAGTTCAGAAGAAAGCTCAGCCTCTTTTTATTGAAACTAGTGGCACACCTGCAAGTAGCTTTGATGTCAAAAGAATGCAGTGAAAACAAAAGGGCAAAAAAGACAATTTTTGCCTGATTATTAATACATCGGAAAATTAGTATAGCAGCCCTCTTTGGGATAGCTAAGAAAATCGCTAATCTACAGTATCTAGCAGCAATAATTTTCACTATGTAATTGTACTCAATATGGATTTTTTTTTTTTTTTTTTGGCAAACCATAATCTATCGTATAAGAAGTATACATGGTCCAGTTTTCTGCCTCCAAGGACAAATTCTTTAGAGGAAATTAAATAATTCTGCTACAGGCAAACAATGCATGCCTATGGCTCACTAACTCAGAAACAAGATGCATAACAACAACAACAAAAAAGAATAATAACAGTAAAAATGAATACTAATACATATTTTTACACCCTCCACTCAAAACCACACTAGTGATTTATATCCTGCTCTGTGCAAAATGGGGTAGATGCAAGTTACCCTAGATCATGTACCAAAGTTCGTTCACTGAACTATCTCATATCTTTCTCTACATTTGAAGGGAACAAAACCTTAGGGCCTACTACATCTGTGGACTGAATTTTGCAGAAAATATAGTAGTTTCTATTTATGACTTCTTTCCATCAGATTAACTATATTACTTATGCAAATATGACCACACAAGTGAGAATCGGTATATGATGTCACTGATACTTATTTCCGTTTATTTGGAATTATATATCATTGTATAACTAACACAGGTAAAACATTGCTGATAAAAAGAGGATGTTGATTTTATAAATATCTTTGCAAATTAAACAGCTTCTGTTCTGTTCAGGAACCTAGATGAAAACAAAATATAGAATCACGAAGAGATGAAATCCAGCTAGATAAATGATCTGATATACATGGTAAATAGGTGACATTGTGATAAGCACCTCAGAAATATGATAGATAGCCTTTGCAATACACTGTTTTCCTGATAATCTTTCTGCATACTTACTCATTCTTTCCTCTTCAGAACAATATTCAACTGCTAATCTCTTCATACTTTTACTTGTTCTTTGCCCTTTTGGTCCCATTCATAGCCACATGAATCGCTCCCCTTCCAGTTCACATAGCATTCTATGAACATTGCTGATGGTTCAGCTAGCACACAAATCACTAGCAATAAATATGTAAATTGTTCATTTTCATGCAAACACAAAGCCATCAGTAGCCTTTTCATGCAGAAAGAGAGTTGCTGAAAGTTGGAAATCTTCTGAGAATTGAAGCATGACTCAGAAAAGTTTACTGTGGGAACTGATAAAATCAGTATAAATCAATAAAGACATTGCTACTACTCCCATATATTAGTTTCGGAAGAAAATCGGAGGATTTGTAGAAAAATATAATCCATTTTGTTTTTATAGAAAGGATAGCCTGCCCAGGAAAAAACTGATGCAAATCATTGGCTACTGTAGCAGAGAAGTCAGAAACCCAAATTGGAAAAAAATATGTATTTTCTTACTCTAGAATTTATGTGATAAAATTTCATTGAAAATCACTTGTGGAGTACAATTGTAGGCAATAAAAGCTCAAGACCAGAGACAGAGGGACTTGAGAGACTTTAAAAATTAAATCTGAAAATGCTGCATAAAAAACAACTGAATTTACATATTTTTCATAATCTAATTATACATTATCTTTTTTCTTAGTTATTCCTTTGTTGCCTTAACATCTTTTTTTTTCCTCCCTCATCTACTTTACTTAAATGAAATTGTGCAACCATTACAAATAAATTATTTACATTAAATCATTACAAATAAATTGTGCATTTCCCAAACTAATTGACTTTGCTCGTGTGTTGTCTATGCCTGTACAAACCTCAGGTATTTACAGAATTAAGGGTACATTTGCTTCAAAAGACTGTGTGTAAACAAACAAGGAAGCCAACCAAGCAAAAAAAAACCTCACAAACCAACCCACCAACCAAAAAAATAAAAGCCCTGGAAAATCAGAGGTCTGTTAAATTGAAGGGGATTTGTCCTCTGTAGCTCCCTTTTTCCATATTATTATTATTATTATTATTATTATTATTTTAGAGGGGGCTCTTTTTATAACTTGTGCCATTTTCTATTGTATTTTGCAGCATGGCCAGTTTATATAGCATAGGGCCACTATATACTTTTAAACTGTTTCTTTCAGAAGTCAAAACAATGTGCAGTTGCTAGCAGTTTCAGTTTACTTGCTTTTTATCCAGTTTTGTGTAAACTGCTTTGCTATTCAGATCTGTGAATACTTATTTTGAAGCATCAACTAACTGTCAGATGCTCAGCAGCCAGCAGTTCCACAGCCCTGGTTGCTTGCTGTGTCCTATTTTCTTCCTGTCTTTCCAGACCGTCTCACCCAGCCTGCCTGATTCAGTGTTATGCTAAAGAGTTTTCTTGTTGCTGTGCTGTCTTTCTTGCTCTGTGCTTTGCACACAGTACTGACTGCTTGCATGCAGCTCTATTTTTTCTGTACCACCAGGTTCATGCTTCATTAATTCCATCTTTACAGCTTTTACTAATGCATTATTATGCGACCATAATAAGAGTATTAAAGAAACCGTATTTTGTATCTAGATATATTCTGCAATATTATTTGACATATTATTTGACAAATGCCAATACTGTTCATCGTGTCAATGCTCAGTGAAAGTGCCATCATGTTGAGATCATTACAGAAATTAGCAATTGCTACTACAGATGTTAATTTAATAATGTGAAGTCAAATCTTCGATACAGATTAGTAGCAGTTTCTTCACACATATTTAAAAGAAATCTATTGCATAGGAAAAGTACTTTCAATAAGCTCATAAATGGTTTCTTCTTTATTCCTTTCAGTCAGTGTAAAGCTTGTTCACTGATGAATTAGTATATACATTTATGGCTGGTAAATGTATTGTCTCTGATAAAATCAATATTCTCAAAGTCTGATTCCTACTGTTTGTTTTTTAAAATGACATGCTTCTAGAGTCTGGAAGCTTGGGGAATTACATGATATAGTTGTTCAGAAGTTTTCCATTTGGCTGAAATTTTACATTTTGAATGACATTCACAGAATATCTTCTTTTACAGATCATACTGTAGGGAACCTGATTTAGCAGGGGGTTGGACTAAATGGTCCCCAGAGGTACATTCCTAGCCTTATGATTCTGTGATGTTCTAATTTTTTCTTATTTTTAAATGCTGAAGTATTTCTCTAAAGTGAAAATAAGAATTTTTATCTGTGTTCAGCAGCTGATGCTTTAAGAAAACGCCACATAGCATAAAGTTCACCATAGAAGGAATGAGAGATGTCAATAATGCATTCATAATAAGTATCTAATAACTTTTCTTCCAACTACAGTGGTAGCTGGTATCAAAAGTTCATGGCTGGCATTACAGAAAAAAGCCTAAAATACACTATTGTGTGTCACACTGACAGCAGCCAATATATTTCTGTTGCCTGGCCAGTGATTGGAAGAACTGGGGTTTTGTGACTGGTTCAGAAGGTATCATTTTTGACACGTGTTAGGAGACACAAAATACTCTGGAGAGTCTTTGTGCAACCTATTAAGCATAGCCAGCTCTTGACTAGTTAGCTTGTCAAGGGAGGTAGCACTGGCTATAGTTGTTTTATATTAACTGAAATGCATTCCAGTGTTAGTTTACTGACATAATTGTTGGTTTGTTTGGTGACACTTAGGACATTCTTTGGTTCCTCTACACATCTCTTTGTTCCAGCTGGAAGCATTTCGGGAACTAGAAATAATATATATATCAATTTTGCATTATGCTGCAGAGAGAAATTACTGTCCTGTGCTGGGGAATAGGAATCTTGAAGAGATCTTGGCTTTGTTCCCCGCTTACCTGGAGGTTGCATGCATGGACACAGAAAAGCCACTTATAACTCAGCTTTTAAGAGATGACAAGAACCTGCAGATCTCATGGGAAGGCTGCCATTAATCTCTGTTCAACAGTTGCTTTCATGAAAAGAATTCTAAATTCATGCAGTCATTCTGGCTTAGAGAGAGAGCTTGAGAGAGCTCAGCACCTACTGTAAGAGTAGACTATGTATGAGACACACGGAGCAGGAACACCAGAGACATATTTCTGGGTCTGTGAGGAAGAAGGAAGTTTAACAGTTAGCATGAATTTAACAAACCTAAGTCATACCTCACTAAACTGATTACTTTCCCTGGTGACACAGATTTTGGGATGAGGACATACTAATGGATTTCACTGTCTTGATCTATCTTCACTGGACTTCACTATCTTGATCTTGACTTCAGCAAGGCTTTTGACACTAATTTTCCTGTACACAATTTAGGATGCAAAAACTGGGATGACTGGATGATTGGTCTCAGGGAATTGATATCAGTGAGTTAGCATGTAGGGACCTATACATGATGTTTGATGTTTATCATCTCTCTAAGTGACTGGCAGAAGGTGTGAAAGCACATGCTCCTCAGGCTGTCAGGTGACATCAGACTGGGGGAATCAGTCAATGTGTTTGTATTGTGGTTTAATCCAGAAGGCAACTAAACAGCAAGCAGCTATTCTTACTTCTCTCCCTTTCCCAGTGGAATGGAGGAGACATTTGTGAAAGAAAAAAAGAAAAAAAAAAGAAAGTAGAATTCATAAGTTAAGATAAAAGCTATTTACTGAGACAGAAAGTAAAGACAAATGTAATTGTATATATATCTATAGTATATATATATGTATATTTATATATATACATATAAATACAGGTGATGCACAAAGCAATTGCTCACCACCTGCCAACTGGCGTCCACCCAGTCCCCAAGCAGCATCTGCCCCCTCTCCTGCCCCAACTCCCTCTGGTTTTGTTGTTCAGCATGACACCATATGGTACAGAATACCCCTTTGGCCAATGTAGGTTCAGCTGTCCTGGCTCTGTCCCCTCCAAGCTCTGTGTGTACCATCCAGCCTCTCACTGTCAGGGTAGTGTGAGAAGCAAAACGTTGTTGGCCCTGCATAAGCACTGCTTAGCAATGACTAAAACATTAGTGTGTGATCAGCACTGTTTTTCTCCTTAAGCCAAAACAGGGCATCATACCAGATACTAGGAAGACAAACCACTCTGTCCCAGCTGAAACTAGGACAGCTTGAGATCAGACCTGACATCCAGAGGGACTTGGGCAGGCTGGAGGAATGGCTCTTTGGCGTTTCAGTATAGATAAACACTAAGTCCTGCCCCTGGGAAGGCAGAGCCCCAGGCAGTTGTCCAGGCTGGGCAAAAAAACAGTCTCCTGAGGAACAGTCAGCTGCACAAGAGCCACCCTGCGGCTGGCAGCAGTGAAAGCCAGCAGAATCTGGCACTGCTGGAGCTGAAACATGTATTTGTTCTCTGATTAGAAGTCATTTGTTTACACTGGAACAAGTACTTCTCATTTCTTTACACTTACTTACATATACATCTATTTGGTTTGTAACTCCTTGTTTGAGTTTGGAGGAGCAAAAAGCATATTTTCCTGATTTACACAATGGAGTAAAATAGTCCTATTTTCCATAACTACATATATTTGAGAGATGATGAATGCTTCTTTTTTTTACTTATGTTTTTGGAATGAGCCCCAAGTCAGGAGGCTTGTGATGCTGATGACCCTCTGAGGAAGCACAGAGCGAGCTGTGACAGCTGGGACTCCATCAGTCAAATATAGTTACAGGGAGGAGAGCCTGAATGCTGGAACCACAGTACATTTGGATAGCAAGAGAGATCTCAGTGGGATCTAAAAGCCCATAATTGGCTTCTCACAGAGGAAGAAATCTGAAGGTTCCTCTTTCCCTTCCTCAGGTACTGGCCTTACTGTTCTCAGACTGACCTCTACCAAAGACATTTTTGAGTAATTTATTTACTTTTATTGAAAAAAAAAAATAATGCTACCCTGATAACTATGAAGATATTAGGAAACCTTTTTATTTTGTGTAGCTGATGTCTGCAGCATTGACCATAAACTTACTTGTAAACTTTAATTCTAAAATAAGTTATATAGTCCAGCAGCATAGTCTGAATACAATTTGGAACAAACTGAGAATATTTGTACATAGATTCAAATGAGACCAAGAATAGCTTTGAAAAAAATCCTGAAGGTTGATGGGAGGAATGAAATTCCTTCTCTTGACAATCAATAAACACAGAGAGTAATAGTGAAGTGCTTCATTGTCTGCTTCTCAGCTTATTCTCCAATATGTGCATCAGTTGAAGTCAGGAATAAACTCTGTGCAAAACCTAGTCTTGAACTGTATTGATTTTCCTTTCCTGATTAATTAGTATTCACATATAATTGCAAAAATCAGACATTTAATTTTGGGAACTATTTAATTTTAGTTTACTTATTGGAGTATAAAATGTCAAAACAGCGCACTTAAGATTTTCTTATTAAAGTATGGTTGCCTAGGAAAAGATATTCTCTCTGGAGGCTTTATCTGGATTAGAACGGAGATGTGAGCGTTGCCAAAATGCAATTTAGGTGTCTGGACAAGGGTGAACATGCTGTTGAGACACAGAAAAGTAATAGTTGGAAAAGCATGCAAGTAATGCAGTATTTTACACTGTAGCCAGCTTTCACTTCCAGAGCATCAAGTTTAATTTAACTCCTACATTTTCATGCTTCATAGAGATTTGTTATTTTTCTTAAGTGCTACTGTTTTGGAAACAGCATAGGAGAAGAAGACAAGGAAAATAAATTTGAGTGCAACTTTTCTGTTACAGTAATTGTATTTTGAAATTAACAGATATGCAGAAAAGATGCCAAGTCTGACAGAGATAACCTATAACAGGAATACACTGGATGAATTAATGGGGAAATTTAAAGATATGAAATTCTGCAGATACAAAATTTCCAAATTAACTTCCACATGAGAAAGCGTAAATCTGTGTACCTTAAGTTTTTACTGACAAGAAAGGCTGTATTTGCCTGTGTTTTACTAAAAGTCAGCTAGAGCAATTTTGATTAAGAAAGGCTGGGAAGTGTCACAGAGTTAATGGCATCCTGAGAGCCAGGGCATATCAGTTAGATTTAACTTCTCTGTGGAAAGTAGTTCATAAATAAATTCTCAAGCTCTCCTGACAAAACATTTTCTGAGAAATGTAAAATTATAGGAGTATGGTGGCAGTAAAATTTATACAAGGAGCATTAAAAAGAACTTTATTAACATAAACAAGTCGAGTATCCTAATCCTCTTCAGAACTCCTAAGCGTCTAAATAAAACGAACTCTGGACAAGAAAGTTATCTTGCATATAATTTAGCATTAGGAGAGACCCTTGTCAACAGTACTTTCTCTCAGGGTAAATCAAAATTGTTTGTACAACCTCTGCTGTTGTAATGACGTTACCACAAAGGCTAAAATTCATTGCAGCTTTGGATGAAAAAGACAATGAAGTTGTACATGGAAAGGGTTAACTTTTTACGCTAACACAGATCCTCAATTATTTATCATATTTCATGAAATTCGAAGGCCATTAAATGAAGGCAGCTGCACTGGCTCCTGTGTCAGGTTACTGTCTGACACCCAAATAACACATGAAGACCACTTCATGTCTTTGCCACCATGCATCTATGCCTGGTGAAAGCTGTCAGTAACTGTTGTTTTTTTCCTTGCTGAACGCTCGTAGGTGACTTCAAACAGTTCTGGTAGTACAGAATCAATATCTTAGCGCCAGCAGCTGCAGCAAAACTATTACCATTACTGTGATTACCCTTGGTCAGGTTACACTCTTTCCTCCCAAAGCAACTAAAAATTCCAGCAAGTGCACACAGCCTCTCCTTGGCAAGCTCTCTCTGTCATCTACAGGTATCATGCATGTTTCATTTTCTCTTTCCTCAAGGGAGGCTGCTATGGCTAAGAAATAAAATGAGATAAAAAGAAGCAGAGAGAGAAGAAAGGTTGCCTGTTTTTTAATTAAATGACACCAGGATGCTGTTTCAAAACCCCAGTGATTGTCACTCTGAGCTGCTAAAATCAGGAACGACTAAGCCAATAGGAGAAATGGACCATAAAAAACTTTGGCTTTACTATGACAGTAAACAAAATACCTCTCTCATTATTTTCTCTTCTCAAACAAAGCACACACATTCAAGCCTGTGCAGAGTATGCAGAAGACAGAACCTTAAAGAGGTATGATTTTATATAGACGCATTTACCATACCCTTTAATTAATCAAGTGAATGCTTCATTTTTACTTCAACTCATTCAGTGTTTCTGGCTTTGTTGTGTCATTAAATATGACATTTCCACATTTGGAAAAAAATGTCAAGCTATAATGATACACCTACTGCAGTGTACTGCCTCTACTAAACAGAAATCATGATTGACTGATAGCTTGGGTCTCAGAAGGAATAATTTTCAGTAAATAGGAAATACATCACTTTCATTAGTGCCTTTAAAATATTTTCAAAAAAAGTAAACTATTTATTTTTTTAAATTTTCTTTTAGACTAATCTACCTTTTCTTTGTTGCTTGGCATCTCTTTTTCTTTTTTTTTTTTTAACCTATACATGCCAGCTTTTGTTCACTACAGATAAAATGCTAGAACAACTCATTTACCACAGATTGGCTCAAGTAAAAGAGCTATGCCACTTTCTAGGACATGTATTAATCATGGGTCTATTCTTAAAGATCTGTTCATATTACTCTTTGGAGCACAAATAGTCAGTAGGAAGGTATGGGTATGGTAGTTTTATAAGTTTTAGGAAAGAAGAGACTATAGTCATTGCCCCTAGCTCATTGCCATTGCAACTCATTCCATAGGACTTTAATTCCTGATATATTTGGGATTTCTTTACTACTATTTTTTTATAACTAGCAGGAAAGAAAACCCTAAGCAAAACAGCAATGCAAGTAATGATTCAAATGGTTGATCAGGATTGGAACGTAGATTGTACAGGGTCAGATAGCTTTGTTTAGACAATTAAGTCCCTGTTTAATTACAAGAATAAATTAGACATCAGAAATTTGTACGCTTAAATGTGAGTGTTCCTCATCGGATGATAATAATACAGGGCCAAAATTAGAGATTGAGTTCTCTGCTAATGAAAGCATGATTAAAGAGAAGAAATTCTGCCAACAAAAAAACACTGCTTCCGGTTGCTGTTTGTTGAGCAATAGTTTCTACAAAGCCTATTTAATTTGCAAAGTCTTTTAAGAGAGGACAGCTAGGAAATGACCATATCCACTAAAATTGGAATGGAATTTCAAGAATCTTCATGATTTTTGAAAACAAAGGCCATATGTCAAAAAAATAAAAAACATTCAATTTTTTAAAATTTTTTATCAATCATTTTTATTAAAATTTTATAATTTGCAAATTATGAAAATTTTACAGATTAACATGGCTGGTTTCAGCCTCCTATATTTGGAGAAATCTGAATGGAAACAGTGCAGTCTATGAGTCTTTTCAGTATGTAGTCTGATAAGCTATCTTTCTATCTCTGTCGAGAGACTTCTGTATTAGTATACACTCAACCACAATAAATATAGCATTTATCATAATATCAGAGAGTAATTCCAGTGGCTGTTGGAAGAAGAAATTGTCAGTGCAGTATGAAAGGAGTTCAGAAAGAAAATGTATGTCATTGTAAACACTGCTTTCTCTGAGATTATGTATTGTGTGATCTTCTTGAGACACGTGAAAAGATGGGACTAAATGCAACTACTATAACATACTGAATAACATATCTCTCTTAAAACTTTTATATAAATCAACCAGTCCTTAGAAATCTCATAACAATATTTTTTTTTCCATTATGTATATTTTTAAATTAAGCCTCATAGTCAAATGTGGTTTAGTTAGAAAACTCATGTTACTTCTCTCAAGTACGTTAAAGAAAAGGAAACTGGAGGAGAATACAATAGGAATCTGGAGTCTTTGGTCAATATAAAACTTTTCCATAGCTCTATATTTCTGAAGACTGAGGCACTTCTTTTATAATATAATCCTGGATTCCAAACAAAAATAAATGAAATGATTTGAAAAAAGCAAATATGTACAGTCATTACCTCTGTATACCATTATACTACCTAGGTAGTAGTCCTAAACTGGTAGAGAGATTGTTTAAAAAGCCTACTTCTTTTAAAGGCATTATGGATCTTTGAACAATAAAATAGCAGTCATTGTCCAATAGGATTAGCAATATAATTTTTGAGATGATTCATAGATTAGTTAATAAACATTTTGCTAAACTTTGGGTAGTAAGACCAATAATTTTATACATTTCACAAAATCTCTGTGAAGTACATCAATAGCTTTGTCTTCGTTCTGCTGGTACTGAAAAATGAAGCAGAGCCTGAATTCATCCTCATCTCTTTAATTCACTGTAATTGCTTCAACTGTTTGTTTGAGACATGGGCTCCAACCTCCTTTGAGATGGCTTCTGATTATCTCCGAGCAAGGAGACTCCACAATCCTTCTGGACAAGATCCACATCACTGATTGCAGAGTATTTGTGGTTTATTTTCTTTCTGTCTGTACTTTTTCTTTTAGCACTACTGCCATCCATAAATTCTAATTACTTTTGCAGAAGGCAACGTTGGTACAATTTGCTTGACTCTGCAGTCATTTAGTGAATGCATGGGTAGATGGGAATCTTATTATGACATATGCCGTGGCCTTCTAATACACTAAAAAATTACTTATTGTTTTAAACACTAAGATCTGAAATTCTGAATTCTAGAATTCCCAAAGCCCGAGGCTGTCCCATGTTTCTGTATCCAGTCAATGTAGATGCTGGCATAGGCTTCTTCAACCTCTTAAAATACAACATAGACATAGCTTCAGAGTCAAGGGTAGAAATAGCAGGCTCCCAACTTCTGATTTAACATCTAATAATGTACCTGTCTCAGAAGAGGCATTATACAAAATCATATGCTTAGTGTGTACACATTTCACTACCTTGCCACTAAAGTCAATGGAAAAAAATAAATTTTCTCTGGTGCATAATCAGATTTAAAAGAATCACTGCTGTCATAACATCTAGAAGTTGAAGAAATGAAATATAATCCTAATTTTTACTCAACATGTGCACTTAGGGAAAACTGGTAACAGATAATTTAAAAAAAATCCTTTACATCTAGTTTTTTCTCTAGTTTTTTTCAGCAATTTATGTTTACAAACGAAATAAATTTTCAGAATGAATATTTGGCCTTCATCTTCTCTCATAATCTCAACCCTTCAAGTGATTTTATCCACTTAGGTGGAAAAGAAGAGCTGGAAAAACATATGGACTATGAAATTTTTAGAGCAGGAGAAGTGCTCTCTGCAGAAAAGGCAGTCTAGGCTGTTCAATGGAGAAACTTGCATCTGTTGCAACAGTTTTTTTACACTTATGGTAAAAGTTGCTACCACCAATTCTTTTGACCTATTACCTTACAAATGTCCATATTATATATCTTTTATAAATGGAGAAATGCCATAAGCTTGTTGAAGAACCCAAGTGTATCATTAGGCCTCTCTTTTCTTTGAGAAGAAAGAACCTTTTCACACTCAGTGTTCCCTCGACTATCATTAATGATCTTCCATGGAGAAACTGCAATTTCCAGCTCCCTCTGATGGTCCATTTCAGAATGATATAATCATAACTTCCCATTTAGGCACACTATTCTATCTGTAATTTTTTCATAAGTAATTCTTGAATAAGAATATCGTGGCTCTGTTCCTTTACTTCCCTTTTCTTTTTGGAGTGTATTTGTGAGATACTTTTTAACTTTGGTACGTGACTCTCCAGCCAGCCACTAGTAGATTTCTAATACTTTATGTTCTTAAAATTGCAAATTAGCATTCTAAGGCTTTCTCTTTCCAGGTTTCCATAGCAACCCTTGTACAGCTTATTCATTAGAAAGAGTTCTGTTTAATTGATCTCCTAATGTATTGCTTAATAGTAACTGTTAAGCAGTCTTTTGTTTCCAGGTCATATTTAGGGTTCACATATTTGCATAAAAGCATTTCATTAGCTGAAACCAATCATTATTAGTAATTTTCTTTTTTTAGTTTAAAATAACTAAACCCTCATTGAGATTTTCTGAATAGCAAATATTTATATCTTGCTGAATGGGTTTTCCCTGTGAGCCTGGGTGCTTTGTTTCTCTGAGCAGCAAGAAAATTACAGAGCTTCAAAATGTTAATCAGAGAAGACAAAAAGAAAGTGGGTTTTTTTTCAATTGAAATGTAAATGCACAGTGACGATAACTATAGACCACAGGCAATATTTGATGACAAAGTTGTAACGGATAAATATCCTTTAAAAATCACAGTAATGCACTGCCTAACTTGAAAACGCTGGATTTTTTTCTATTATGCATAATAGTGATTTTCTGATATCTCAGGATATGGAAATTAAATACACAAAATAAATAACTTTTTTTTATATAATTTTGTGTTGTCCAAAACATTTCTCACTAAAGTTAGTCATTTTGGGTGAACATTTCTGTAGTGAGATGTTATTATTTCATTTGGTTCTGCATGTATTACCAGCAGATTTTCAGCTGACTTGAATACATTAAAAAACTCACCCAGAGACTTACGATTCAGTTCGGTTATGAAAATAGAAAAATTGCTTTCACTAGGAACAATTACTTAAATTCTTGCTTTGTAAAAACTGCTATAGAAGACAGAGTTTCAAATATCTTCTCCTTAACCTCATCAAAAAGAGTTAATCCACCAAACTTTCTGAAGCCTGTATGTAACTCACTCCATATAGATAGACTCATTTTATATATGCTATGAGTCCGAATCACACAGTCACTTAATTGATTGAAAATCTGGATATTCTAAACAATCTTTTAAGTGTCTTTCTATTTTTTGTTTTGTTTTGTTTTGTTTTGTTTTGTTTTGTTTTGGGGGAAGGGGTGGGGGAGATAGGAAGGGAAGGTACTTTGATTTGATGGTTTTCAAGGTTTACTCACAAACATAAGAATTTAAAATCTGTTTCCTCTCCTCTCCTCTCCTCTCCTCTCCTCTCCTCTCCTCTCCTCTCCTCTCCTCTCCTCTCCTCTCCTCTCCTCTCCTCTCCTCTCCTCTATTATCCTCTCCCTTTCTTCTCCTCTCTTCTTGCTTTGCTTTCTCTTTCTGTTTCTTAGGAGACCCATCACTACTGAAGATCAACTTCTGAACTACAAACAATGCTGGAACCATGGTGGTGACTATCTTGCTTCCTACAAAGACTCCTTTCTCTTATTTCTTATCTTCCCTTCTCCATCTCCCTAAATGACTAGGATTTGCAATAAACTGGTCGGGCTAACATTTGACCCATTGTGTCTTAGTGTCACCATTGTGTATACATATATTAAAAGAACCTTCTCTCTCCTCTGTAAATTGGAGCAAGACACCATGATACTTGCTAAAGACTGAGGATCACCTTATTTTGAAGTGATCAGGGGCATCATGGAATTATGCTCTACAAATAGGATTGTTGTACTCATTCCGTTGGGCTGCTAAATATAGAAAAGTGAGAAAAAAATTTAACATTTAGGTATATTGAAATATATGCTTAGACACACGTAAGTCAAAGATTTTCATTTTTTCTGCTAATGATTATATCACTTCAACAAATATTTCTTAGGGGATAGTCTCAATGATGGTAGTCCCATCCAAAAAGCATTTTTTCATTTGTATTTTACATTACACTTCTTCTCTGCCTTTGATCTTTTTTCCTTGCTGTTTGAAAGGCTTCAAGTGTAGTGGTAGAGTAATAACCTTACAGTCTTCAAGGATGCCCATCTGTTCTTAGTTTTAGAAATCTTTGTGAAATGAGCCCTAGAAGTAAAATACCAGCTACTACAGTACAATCAAATGTATTGAACAAAACCAGTGGTTTCAAGGCAGTTATACTTGCTTAATCATGTTTTCCCGTACAAAGAGGGAGAGACATAAGAAAAAATGCAGCGCAAAGAAGCCAAAGATACAGGCTCTTTTTAATGCCTTTCTCCAAATAGCACTTTTGATCAACTGGTGTGTATGTACTCTGATATCTCAGTAATTTCAAGACTTGTAAACCGTTTGTTGGCTAGAACAAGAAGGAAGTAATTTGCCCTCAAGTACTAATCCTTTCTTGAAATTCCTCTGCATTTTGAAGTTCAGCAAATGCTTTTGTTTTACAAAACAAAGAATGTGTGTGAGAGGAATAGATCTGTAGCATTAATTTACTTGGTCGTTAATGCTTGTGAAAATGAAGACATACTCAACTCTCAGCAGCAGCAGAACATGGAAGCTATTGCAAACATCCAACTTGCCCACACTTTAAAATTTTCATTTCAGGGGCGACTGTGACAATAAGTCTGAACAGCACAACACTACAATATATCACAATGCTTCTTAGACAGAAGCTTATTTATGTATGGCCTTTTTAGTTCTTCTGAGATATTTTCCTACATGTCAGGCTCCATCATTATAGTGAACCCATGTCTTGTGTGTAGTAGCCTATACAAATTATATTCCATTCTCATTTAGCAAAAAATGTGACCCCCACTGAGGTCCATTGGCAACTAGCTCACAAGTAGTGGGAGGTGCCCCTGGCCATAGAAGAGGGATTGGAATTAGATGATCTTAAACGTCCCTTCCAACTCAAACCATTCTATTATTATATCAGTAATCTTACATATTAAGAGATCTAAATGCAACTGAGTACCATGGACAATTAATCTTTAGAACAAGAGTTTTAAAGATAATAAAAAGTCTTGTGCAGATTGACTGCAGCTTGATACTGCCGGAGAAACTACCCAAGACTTAGTTTTCCAGTAAAGGATTTCCAGTGCAACATCCTTTTGTGCACATAGAGATTTCTTCAACTTTGAGCACCTTTTATTTTAATCTGCTGTAATTTTTCATTACCTGTAAATACTTAGTGTATGCATATTATGCTTGTAACATTTGCTGTCATTATTTCTGCTACTTCACTTTTCAAGCCTGTGAAATATCGGAATGAATAAAGAAAAAATATTGTGAAACCCATTACAATAGAGGACAAACTGAAATGGAGAGTCTATGTCATACTATTTATTTTCCTGTGAACAACACCCTCTCATCATACTCATTATACTCATCTTATATCATTATCTGCTGTATTTTCTGTCTTATATTTCTAGGAACTAGTCCCAACTCTGATCCTTACTTCTGTTCGGCAATATTGAGACTGTGGCTCTAATAAGACTTTCTATATCAAATCCAAATTGATCAAAGGCTCAGAGTTCCAATGCTGTCTTGGGTGTCACTTTGATAACAATATCTGTCTTCTGCTTTCCTCTTTTGGTAAGTAAAGATTGTTCTTCATGAAAAGGACACAAAAGAACACCTTGAGCATCTTCCATTAAAAGCACTGTATTTACTTCTACTCATTCACAATGCAATACCATGTACATATTCTAGAGAGCATTCACTCCATTTAGGTGACTTTGACATCCTATTACGATTGGTGTACCATCAGATTGAAGCTTCAAAAGAGACATATTCAGAATAAACAAAAGATAAAACTTTAAGCACCAAGCCTAAAACTAGAAAATATCTGTCAGTGGATATTAGAGCAATGTTTGCTCGAAGTTTGGCCAGAGAGCCAGTCAGACATTTTTGCTACTGTCTTCTCTTTTTTTTCTGGCACAAAATAAATGGGTGGAAAACATGAAAGGGCATCAAAGAAACTGCTAGTTTTTATAAAAACCTTCTGTCTTACAAAAAACTGAAATTTATCAGCTGTGGTTATTTTCCAGAAGGCCTCTCAAATTATTACCTTAATTGCATTGCTGGCAGAGTATGCAGTTTTTATTAATCAATAAGACAATGATCCACACAATGGGACAAGCAGCCACTAATCATTATCTCATCATCAATCTCTAAATCTGTTTCCCATTATTAAAATCCACAGTACTCTGTAGGTTCCCAACAATAATATTTTACAACTACAGTGTATGTCACATCATAAGTGTTTTCACTGTGGACGGTGGTTTAATTTCAGTGCTAGCTATATCACTCTGAGCTCTTCCATACTGTATTCAGTATGGAAGACATAATGGGCCTGTAACAACAGCACCATGGCTTTCCCAGCAGAGGTCACAGATGTTTAAATCTATATGTATGTCCTGATGCACAGATGCTTCTCCTAGGTGGGGGAAGAAGGAGAGGAAGGTGGCTGGTTTTCCATTAAAATTGACTGAGGCTGAAGTGGTGTGTCCTAGCTCAGGTGCCCTTGAGTAACATGTGGTGTGTATGGAGAGTCTCCCAGAAGGCCAGGTTGTGTGTGCCCATATGGTAGCAGAGGAGCTGCGGGGAGGCCTTATGGTGGCTGGTGCTCCTCACAGGGACCTGAGGGGCAACACTGAGTTCTGCTCTCTGGTGGCAGTGAGAGGGCCTGAGGGAACAGCATGGGGCTGTGTGAGGAGAATCAAGGTGGTGCCAGAGAAAGGTTCTTCACCAAAGGGTGGTCATGCCTTGGAATAGGCTCCCCAGGGCAGTGGTCACGGCCCCTGACTGCCAGAGTTTCACGTGTTTGGACAGCACTCTCAGTTATATGGTTTGAACTTTGGATGGTACTGTGTGAATGCAGAAGTTGGACACAACTTCTGGGTTGTGTGAACTGGGTCTCTTACAGCTTTGGATGTCCTGTGATGTCTGTCCTACCCGGTAAGTGCTGGCACTGCTGGATGTGTGAGGCTTGCTGGTGTGTGTGAATTTTGATGTTGGGAGTAAACATGCAGTCTGCTTGCTACCAGCTTGGACTGCTGTGTCAGTCCATGACCTTCTGTATTGACTTTCCCGTACTTCCCTGAGCAGGGAGGTCATGTGACTTCTTAACATCAAACATATTCATGCACATAAATGATTTGGCATTTGAATTCATTTAGCAGCAGACTGCCATTTTGATCTCAAACCACAACAGCCTCCCAGCTGAAGCTTACCAAGGAGTCCTTCTTCTTTTCAAAGACGAATGATACTAATCTAACTGCAACACAACACATTAAGAATGTATCTTTTCCTTCCAGCCTTCTGGTTCTTCAGCAGCATACAAGGAAAGTCCGTTTTTTATGTTCCTGTAAAGGTAACCAAAGAAAGAAGAACCCTCTCTAGGGAAGGAAGGTGGCCTCCTGGCCAAGGTGTTTACAGATCTGCCTTCTAGGAAAAAAAGGCTGTGTGGTGTGGCAGTTTACATTTCAGAGTTCTTGTTCTCACAGGTTTTTCATTATGTACTACCATGAAACTTGGTCCTTGGAAGCCAAAGCTTAATTAGCAGTTACAGGGCCTTAAGCCTATAATGTAAATGAAGTTGATAGCATATGTAATTTCCAGAAAGACAATAAAAAATGAGTAAGCAAGTGCTTTATTCCAGTCCAGCATATTATTTTAATAAATGGGATTTTTTCCCAGTCATTTTACTTCTTCTTGAAAGTAGAAAATAAACCTAAATATAGCTAATGAAATAATTAAGTAACCATAATATTGTTTTAAATTCTCTGATACACTATGATAAAACAGTGGTGCTACCAAACACATAACACGGAAATAAAAAACAATTCTGCAAGTACAGAATATGGGCAAGTCTGCATCCACCTTTTGGTTTTCCTCTAAATAAACAAAATTATACTGGTTTGTCTGGACAAGGCTGTTCATGATAGGAATTAATTACTATTACCAGGTGTCCTATCATTTCTTAAATAACATCACTGTCAGGCTCTCTAAAGCCTGAATAAATTTTGAAAGAATGACTGACTTTATCTGCTTCAAGTTCCTCATGGGTATTTCTATTCTTTGCTTTCAACCACCGGTATACCAACTTTAGAGCTTTTTTTTATTTTATTTTTTTAAATCTAAGATAAACTCTCACCCTCAGCCTTCTTGCTTAACAACAAAAAAATGTTTTGTCCCTCATGCCTGCAATCTCACATTCAAAGAACACTCTTCTGTGATCAGATTTCTCACAATCATTCAAAATCAAAATTATAAAGGTATTTTTGTACTTTCCCAGGATTTCAGTCTTCATATTCATTTATTTATTTTTGTTATGCTAGTCTCCACTCATTTGGGACCCATTCCTGGTTTGTTATTCATAGTCTGTATATTTTGTTTAGGTAAACAGACAAGATATAATCACTTCCCTGTTCAATGCAGAGTGAATACAGTGGCTGTTTCTGCTCCCCTGAAATGAGCTCTGACTTTGTGCAGTGACCCTGACCAGAGAACACCATACTTTGAAGAGTCACTGATTCAAAAAAAACCTTAATCAAGGCAGATCCGGGACTTTCTTGTTTTACAGAAATCTCTTGGCCATAGAATAACCTTAGCCAGCTCCTTGAAACAGAGAAGCTGCCAGCAATTGCACCACCTTGTCTATATGTAACGGTAAAGCAAGATGTGGCCGTCATTTCTGTTTGACTGTTTTTCTTAATGAGAATAACATATAATAATTAGAGAAATGGAAATGGGAGTATCTATGCTGTGGACGAGGTCTGCATTATGTGCTATGCAAAGGATGGAATCCAGTTTGATGCTACACCTCCTGGGGAGCCCACCATGTAAAGCGGTATAAGGTTATCTGTGTTATTTGTATCTTATAATTTTAGCTCTAATAAATAGAATTTTATATCTTACATGTTACCTTACAAAGTCTAAGTGTCTCTCTTACTGGGATCGTGATGGACTAACATCTTCTAGAGCAAAACATCTTGAATGTCAAGTAAAGAAATAAAGAAAATAACTCAAATTGGCAATGAAGAATAATGGAATATGAAAAGACTTGAATCCTTGATACTTAGAAACATTTTACCTGTCTGGCTATCAGGGAAAAAACTACTCACTTCAGTCATATCGGGGCAGGTATCTGTGATTCAGAACAGGTGGAATACAACTTTTGATTAGATTTGTTTCTTTAATGAAGAGTATTAATTTCTACAAAATTGGAAAAGGTCCACCAATTGGTTTTGATTAAATGACTACTGATGACAAACCAGTGACAGAAACAGTCCCTGCAAACATACTGTTATAACACATCACTGAAGCCATGAAAAAGCAGAGGTTAAATATCACACAGACAATAAGGTCAGAAGAAAACAAAAACAAACATCTTTGCACCAAAATAATTAACTGGAAACATTTTTAGTTGATTTAAAATAATGCTATCACAGCAATGAGTGGAATTTTAGAAACAGCTATAGATATTTGATTTCTGCCCTTAACATTTGGAACGCAACTCCTCTAAATGTATATGTTTTGCATTGTAAGTATCAATTCATATTCATCCAAGGAAAAGAAAAAAGAAGTGGCATTAAAATAAGTGCATGTTTTTGCAAGTGCAAATGGGTCTGGAGTTAGAAGATAACTGTTCAGTGTGTAAGTAGTGCCAAAAAACTCTATTAATGGCTAGGTACCATAACATCTTAGAAAGAGATTTCTACTTTGATAATTTGTTTTCGCTATAAATAATTTAACTGAATTTTCTGAGATTGGACCTTGGTCTGCTCCAGGTGAAAGCATTTCCAGGTGAAAATATTTCCTTTTATTTAGTGATGGATTTTTGGCCAGTGAGGTCATGTCATCAGCCTAACTCGACAAAGTCCATGTACTGGGCATCTAAAGAAAGATGAGGGTCCTGTCAGGAAGACATAAACAAAACCTGAAGCTGTTTCAAAGCCATGGGAAGTCTGATATGGGACTGAGGAAAGACAGAGAAATTCGTGTAATAATTCAGGATTAGGTAGGATGAGACCTTTCTTTCCTAGCAAAACTAACAATCTTTCAAACATGATTAGAATAAATTATTTTATTTCAAGCTTCAACCTGTATACATCGTATTTTCCTTCAGGAGCTCATCAACTACATATTTTTGATTTGATTGTAGGAACACAGACTGATGATGGCAAGTCATACATACAATTTTATATAAATAAACATTCAAAGTAAAACTACCAAGTGTTTATAGATGGCCATATGTATCCCGGAACATGTTATTCATATGAACACTTCTCTCTGTCTCTTAATATTTTTTAAAGGTTATACTAAGTTTAGTTAACATTTTTCTTCAAAAAATCTCATGGGTTTTTTTCTTATTCATCTAATAAAACTATTTCCTCAATTTAAAAAGTAGGAAAAAAATGGAAAATCAGTTTAATAAATTAAGTATTTGTATTAAAATAGTATAGAAAATACTGCAAATTTAAGGTTTTAAAAAAAAGTAGAACGTGGAATTGAACTGCAATCAATACAATCCGACTTTGACTATTTACATTAAGAGGCTGAATATTTTATGTAGTGATGTTTCCATTCAGTTTCACTAATTTATATTTTTAAATTCATTTTTAATGGTTTTGAAATGTCAGTTACATTTCTGGAAAGAGTAAAGTCCTGAAAAGATAATTTGTTCTTAGACAACTCTTGATGGAAAAAAAAAAAAAAATATTGAAAGATCCTGGATTTCTTGCTCAGTTTAAATTTATTTCCTGATGTTCTTAACCGAAATTTGATCCCCATTAAATAATTATTTAATAGTTTACATTTGATAATGTAGAATACTGAGATGCACATTGGATTATTCCATACATATTAGGCTCATTGCATCAATGGAGATATTTTGGGAACAGATATACTCAGTACAAAAATTTAAAGAATATAATGTATTGATACAGTACAAAAGACAATACAAAAATAATTCACAGTGTAGAAGTTTTACATAGGTAGCATTAGAGCGACCTCTTAAAGAATATTTTTGTCAAAATGCCCATTTAATTCAAAAGAGGGTTATATTCCATCTTACGTTGAAAAAGGCATTTTTAAAGTCATAGGACTTTCTGAGATGTATTCAAATAACAGCAGATTTCATTTGCAACACACAGTTTCTACGTGAATGCTGAATAAATCTTTAATGTGTATTATTATGACTCAGGGCAGAATTTAGCACTTGAGTATGCTTTCTCTTCCACACAATTTCCTTAAAAAAAAAAGAAAAAAAAAAGTAAGCAATTAAGAAAGAGAGAGAGGAGAAAGAGAGAGAGAGGAAGAAAGAAAAGGAGAAAGAGAGAAAGAGAGAAAGAGTAGAAGGAAGGAAGCAAGGAAGGAAGGAAGGAAGGAAGGAAGGAAGGAAGGAAGGAAGGAAAGACAAGGATATAATTCCTTACTACCCGTAGCATATTCTGATGGCAACTCATATGGAAAAATGTATTCTCATCAGATATTTGTCTTCTTACACTGTTACATTAACCTTAACATTGATATCTACATAATGATGAAATAGTTAAAGTGAAAAGATTTAACCTCCTTCTCTGCCCCTTCATAATTTATGCTACTGTTAAAAAAATACATATATTTGTCATGGAGTAATGCATTTAAGAAAAAGATTGTTTGTGTAGTAAGTGCTCAAGAGCAATGTGATCTGATAAAAGGAATTAAAAATGTTTGGTCCTGTACTAATTTATTTCTGGACTAAGACAAGAAAAGAATAGTATAAGAGTGGACAAGAATAATTTGATGGATAGGATGACTGTGTTATTAAACATCAAAAATGCTAATAAGAGAAGCAACCAGAAGAGTGCAAATTTCTATACCGTAGACAATGAATTCAGTAGGCATCACAAAACACAATTGAAGTAATTCAGAGATGTGGAAGATACACATTCACTTTGCTATTTTTCATTTAAAGAAATTAAGACTGGGACCATATACAAGGATATATTATATTGCCATGTGCAGAAATGTGCAGACATGCCTTCCTGAGTCTCCTATTGGTCATGACCAGTGTAGAATGATGAAACAAATAAGAACATGACAAACAAACCCCCACATTTTCTTTCTATGAAATCATATTTATCAACTTTTCATGTACCTTTTCTCTGTTACTTAATATAATTACTTTTTAACTCCATTTATATGAATTTCTGGTATGCAACACAATTGATGACAGTAAGTTCTGTGGTACAAATTTTCAGAGTATAAAAAAATCATTTAGACTTGTTTTAAATCTGTTTACCTGGCAATTTCAACAGGTTTCCTTGTTTTACTGCTATGGAAAATAGACTTTTATTATTCTCTGATGACATTAATTGATTTTATAGACGAGTCTTATGTTTCCATATCTAGAAGATCTAGAAGCTACCGCCTATCTGTAGTAATCCAGTCATACTTCTCTGGGACATTATCTAGCTTTACCATGTTGTTTTGATCATGGAATAAGACTCACATGAGATCATCAGTACATTGTACAAAGTGAATCATTTTTGTTTTACTTTATTATAGCCTTCAAAGTCCAGTACCTTTGCAAAGCATAATGTTTCTCCACAAAACTTTTGCTTTCACTTTACCAATATGATCATTCTTGGAATCCCATTTACCAAGAAAGTATTTCTGTATGCATTTACTGATTACATTTTAGGCAATTCCTGCTACTGCAATATATATAAATTGCATTATATAGAATTCAGAATTTCTATTTGGTAAGATATTTAGGCAGAAGTCCTAAATTTCTTCTCCAAAATGTGTACCACAGTAGATATCTATCTTCTTGATCTTAGCCAATTTTAAGAAAATATTCATCCTCTATAGTCAGTGTTTAGTATAACTCCTGGTTGAGTATTTGTCATTTTTCAATCCATGAATTTGCTTTCAAGCTGACCACTTCTGGTGGTTAGATACATAAAACTCCTTAAGAAGGAACTTCCTTGAACTAATTAGTAGTGAATTCATTTAGAATTCTATGAAATATTTTCTTTCTTCATGCAAATCCACCCACATACTCACCCTTGAGGCTGTGAGCCTCATGCAAGACACAAAACAGAATACAGTTTTGGTATGCATTATAAATATCTTCATGCTCAGATGACATAATTAATAGGAGTCCTGACAAGAAGACAAAAAATGCAGGTTAACAAAAGAATGTTGTAATAGTGGGAAGGGAGAAGGGTCAGGAAGTTAGTAACACAAGAGAAGGCAGGAAGAGATCTTTTTTCCCTCTTCTACAGCAAAATCAGTGCAGTGAGAAAAGCTGGGAAGATATTACTATTCCACATATTTGATGTTAATGCAAAAGATTTGTGTTAGCAGTGTTGAGAACAGTTCAACCTTATGTAAAAAATTGCCCACTTAGTCTGTCAAAGCTAATACCTTCAAAGATTATCTGATACCAACTCTGAGAGTGAGAAAAATGTTTCAAACTAGATTATGGAGTAGAAAATTAAGCCAAAGTTAACAACCACTGACCCCCAAAAAATATGTTTAAGAAGGAAAAAAATTATTGCATTGGCTTCAGATTTATTCTTTAAAAAGTTGTCCAGTTTGGTGGGTTTTTCACATCATTTCAGTTTTAAATAGCCTATTATTGTTGAATTATTTTGTCTTAGGACACAGTATGTCTGTAGCAAGCAGATTTGAATGTAGAAACAGCAACTCACAATTGCCTAAAAGTATAAAAAACGTAAGTAGCTAATTTGCAAGAGGAAGGAAAACATCTTTATGCTTTTGATGATCAGCTGTGTGAAACTTGTATAAGTGAAAACAGAATTTGTCTACATATACAGCCTAGTAATTGTATATATATGTATTAATCCCAGTTAACACTCCATTCTACTATGATTTCAGTTGTCAAGTATAACTTGCATGTTCAGACCAAACAGCAGTTACAGTTTGGCTCTAACTGTCAACTAATATAATTTATACATGAAGTAACAGCCACCTTCTTTAACACACAAATATATTCACTGAATATTCTGTACATTTTTCTAAGTATAGAAAGTTTACCTGTATCACACATAAAGTTAATTGCCTATATGCTTATTAAATGAGAATGCAAACTCTTGTAGTGGCATAAATATTTTAAAACAAAAACGTTCATCTTGCAGAGAGTAAGTTGCACCCAGAGATCCTGGGAAAATCTGTGGTTGAACATCATAATCAGTTAGAAAACTTGTGACAACTAAGTAGCTATCTATCTCCTCTCAGTTTATGATCACTGTCTGAAACGGTACTAGCAGCAATCTGTGATCTCAGAGTTAGTCTTTATTTTCTTTGAGTTTATTTTTGTGATAAAGTTAACACAATTCATTTGCAGGTTTTTTTTTTTTTTTAATATTTATAAAATGTGACAGGAAAAAGGTGCCTTTTTGTATCCTATCAGTTTACTATGAATCTGCACTGGATGATATCTTTTTTTATATCTCGGTAAAATACTGATACAGTAGAAGTTAGTCTTTTGAATACTATATCTATTAATCTACTTTGAATTGAATATAAAGCTTAATTTATATGGATTTTTTTATAAGCTAATGTGTTCTTTTTTCTTACCCCTTATGTTCTTTTCTGTGACTCTCACAGTCAACATTTTAAATTTTAAACACAATATCCATGCAATTTGCCTCATTTTGTCCAAACTAGTACCTTGGAAGGATCTGAAAGTGGCTGAGAGGATTCTAAGTTGATGTTTGTTGCATGGAGATAACAAGACATAAACCTTAGAGGATAGGAGAACAACTCACTATTTCACCCTACTTCACTGTAACCCTCTGAGATAAAAGTGGCAGCTCAGGCACTGGTCTCTGGCCCAAATCAGCCTTTTTCCTCCCCTTTTCAAAAATATTCAGAAATCTAATACAGCCTGTTAAGCATTTTCTAGCTCTTTTGCTGACAGAGACTTTCAATAACAAGCTGAAAGTCAATTCCATTCTAGTTTTCATTTTTGCCTCTATTTCACTGAACTTAGAGTTAACCATCTAGCAAGTGGCCTCTGTCTATTTGATTGGCTTTCACACAGAAGACAATTTTTAATGTTGTATCTTTGAAAGATCCAAGAACCATAGTGATAGGACAAGGGGGAATGGTTTTAAACTGAGGCAGGGGAGGTTTAGGTTAGATATAAGGAGGAAGTTTTTCACACAGGGGGTGGTGACACACTGGAACAGGTTGCCCAAGGAGGTTGTGGATGCCCCATCCCTGGAGGCAAGGCATTCAAGGCCAGGCTGGATGTGGCTCTGGGCAGCCTGGTCTAGTGGTTGGCGACTGTGAACATAGCAGGGGGGTTGAAGCTAGATGATCATCATGGTCCCTTTCAACCCAGGCCACTCTATGATTCTATGATTCTATGATCCCAACGTAGCATTTATTAGTATTAATAAAGAGCAAACAAGCCATACATTCATGGGCAAATCAAGAGTATCTTCCTAGGCAAAACGGAGCTAACATCATAGAGACATGATTGCAAAAGTGTTGTGAAATTCATTTCCATGTAAGAGCTTAGCCATCTGTTCAGCAGCAATCCAAAGCCTTCCACTTATGTACAGTTTTTAAACTGGCATGCAATGTACATGGTTTAAAGAAATTAGGCCTGTTCTGTTGTTCTTATGCATTTTCATCTGCCCTCTTCAGTGTGCAGCAAATTCCTTCTCCTGGTTTATGCTGCACAGTATCATCACAGGTGCTTTGTCTTGCAAAAGGCTTGAAGTCTTTAGGATCTCTCAGTTTAAGGCACAGTAACACACTGACAGGAGTCAAGGGATTCTTTGTCAGGTAAATGTATTGATCTTCTGGTTCTACACTCCATCTCTTTCTCTGATTCTCTTCCTTTCACAGGCAGCAGCTGGTACCTTTCATTCTACAGCTGTTACCAACTAACGATTTTGCAGTCTATCAATTGTGGAGTGAGTTGTTTTCCCTGACAATTTTATTTAATATTCCAGACCCTTCCAGGCTACCATGTGACTGTGGAGCCAGAAGAAATCTATCTGCCAACAGGTATAAAACTGATATGCAAATATATTTTAAACATCTATAGATGTAATGATTTAAGGGTCAAATTAAATTCCAGTATAGAGAAACATATTGACCCCCAACTGCACTGGGAACTTTATCACATTTATAACTGAATCAGACAGTATTACATGTTTATTATAGAGGTGTTGGAAGACAGAGAAGGGGATTTTGTCTTCAGTATTAGTGCAACTTCATCAAAATTAAACTATGTAAAGGATATAAGCTGGGAAGAAATTTAGCCTAAAAGGACATTGTTTAATTATCAGCTCTGACAATTATGACTTTTTTTTTTTTTTTCATGAGAATATACTCACATGAAACATTAATTCATAGTCTTCAGACTGGCCATGCATTCTGGGTTTGAGCAGTAGCCTCCATTCGTTCTCAGGTAAGATGGCAGTGCCTCAGTTTCAGCTTTTAGTCATCTTCACGGGTTCCAGCACTTAGATTAGGCCTTAGCGGTAGTGGAAGACAAAGGCAGTTTTGTCAGATTGCACTGGCTATGCAATGCCAACTGTTCCACTGCCAGCCTAAAATGTAATTTGTTGAGGTCAGGACATAAACTAGAGTGCTTTAAAGACAGTGGCTTTAAAATGGACCAAAGAAAATGGTGAACTGAAGTTTAGCTTAGTTTTTTGTCCAAGCTGGAAAGTTAATCTCTTTCTCTGATATTCTGCACATATGACTGCACTATAATATACTATATAGCCATTGCAGCTGATGTGAAGTGTTAAATCACTGGATCAGGACTGGTAATATAATTTATTTTATAGTACATGTTCTGAATTATTTGCCTAAAAAAAAACCAGACAACCTAGTTAATATATATTTTTATTCTCTAAAATATTTTACTTATTATATCTTTGTTTTAAAACATGTATATACATATATACACATTAGAGTAATTGTTGTAACTTAAAACACAAACTATTGAGAAAGTAGAAAAGGAAATCAGAATTTCAATTCCCACTTTTTGTCTTATTAAAAAAGATTTCCTCTTTTTTCCTGTATCTTTTAGAGCTTTTGATTTGGCAAGTGAGTCATGCAGAAAATCTATAGTATTAAAGCATTTTTAAAAATTGTTTTTAATTAAAAAAAAAAGTAATTATTTTGCCATTCCTCCCTGGGCCAGTCAATTATATTGCATACTTGATGGTAGGCTCAGTTGGAGTAGATTCTGTTGTGGCTGTGCTAACAAAGAGGTAAAACTTCACATTTTGAGGTATATTTTCGTTTTCAAAACTTCTAAGTTTGTGAACTCTTATGTTTAGAGGCTAGTATAAGTCTTCATATAACAAATTAATGTGTTTATGACTGCACAAATGCATCCAATCAACTCAAGAAATATGTATGTTTTTCTGTATGAACATAAAACACATACACATACATGTATCTATTTGTGTTTGTCTATCCATCTACATATTTGCTACTTGTTCTAATAGGTTGACAGGGTTAGTTACAGGGTATTGCTAGCCTAATTCTAGTAAAATAAAGGTTTGTTGAAAGCCAGTGTAGAGTTATGAAAGCATGCTATTGTCCAGGTGGAAATAAAACAAAAACAAAAGCAAACAAACAAACAAAACACAAAGAAAAAAAACAACTTGAAGTATACATATCAGATTGAGATCTCTCAGAGTCTGGTTCCAATTTCTTCAATCTATATTTGCTACAGTGCATAATGTCATACCTCAGGAAACAACATACTACTTAGCACAGTCCTTATTCAGAGAAATTCAATCTCTGCTTTAGCTTTTGATTGTAGAGACACTGGGATGAACTGTGGTCTTCTCTTCATCTCCTTTACCAACTCAGTATTTTACCTTTTCCAAAGTCATTTTCTCAAACGTATGAGATTATTAATAAGAGCAGATTTTTCTCTATTCAACAATGTGTTCTTCATACGCATTTGTGCTTACATAATTATAGCCATACTGCTTATGCCAATTTTTAGGGCTATGTCAGCACTTCTGTTACAAACCCCAGTTTCAGAAGTTTGCAGTAAGGCATTCGGCTGAAATTGAGGAGAACTGAAAATCACACTAGTCAGAGATCTGAATCCAAAGCATGGGCAGCAATTTGTTTTGGGCAGTGTTCCATGTTTGCAAGAAAGAGTGGCTGACAGCAAGCACAAGCAAAGTAAAAGAGATTCAAGTGCCTGATAGTACAGCTAAGTTTTACATAATGTCAGAGAACAGTGCAAGAGCGAGTCCAGCTAAGCATGAGTTGTTCACAAGGCAGCCAATAATACTCTATTTTTTGGAAGGAGGCCAACATGGAGAAAGAAAAAGAGAGGAAGGACCCACAGCAGGGCCGGGTTTGTAGCTCTCTCAGTGCCAGCTCATTCATTTGGGAAGAATACCTGCATACAGTTCTGCAGTGGAGGACAAATTAGTGGGGTATTTAAAGAAAAATGAGTCTATTTTCAAAAGTAACTGGTGATTCTGTGAGTACAGTCTTACAGAGATTCAGCTCGATTTTTCTGTGTGTCTAGATTTCTCTAAGACACTCAGACAGCACTCTGACTCTCATATAAAACCCAAATAACTCCAAGAATCAAAGGCAACTCTTGATTATACAGAATAATAAAGAGTGAGATAATCCGAAAACAGAAATTATGCAGATAATGCAAAACATTGTCCTGGTTTCAGCAGGGACAAAGTTGATTTTTTCTTCATTGCAGCTGATAGGATGCAGTGTTTTGGCTTTCAGAGAAAACAGTATTTGTAACACATCAATGTTTTAGTTCCTGAGCAGTGCTGCGCAGAGCCAAGGAGATTTCAGTTTCCCAGCTTTTCAAACTGTCCTGACAGGGAGGGGGGCAGAAGGAGAAGGGAATGGGGAGAGAGCAGCAGGACAGCTGACCTAAACTGACCAAAGGGATATAGATATACAGACATCTAATATAGACATATTGATGTCTATATACAGATATATAGACATCATGTGGAAGAAAAACTTGAAAAACAGCGAGATGTTAGCCCTGGGCACAGGCACTGTTTGGGGGCTGGTTGGGAATCAGTCAGTGGATAGTGAGCAACTGCTTGTGCATCACTTACTTATTATTATCCTTACTACCATTTTCCTTTTTCTCTTCCTTTTCTATCTTTCTTTTCTAAAGAGTTTTCATCTCAACCCAGAAGTAAACTTCATTTTTTTCTTTTCACTTCTCTCCACCATCATGCTGTGATGAGATGTGGGGTGAAAGAATAACTGTGTGGTGCTTAGCTACCTGCGAGATTAAACCACAACAAACCTACATTAATTGAGTTGTAAGAACAATATGTATTCATTATTATAATAGACTTCAGGAGTCTATTCTGTCATTTATTCTCACATATCGTATGGACTATAGAACGTGACACCTCTTTAGATTCAAGCAGTTGAAGTTGAGTCCTTTCCCAATTAATATTTAATGCATATTAAATACAAAACATTTTTTTTTTCACAATTTCAAGACCAAATACATGTTCCAAACTTAAAAAGTTCCTTGTTATTCTGAGTGGTGTGCCAGCATTTTACTGCACAACTGGGTAAATGTTTTGCAGGAAATGGATTCCAGTGTTTTTCCTACAAAAAGGCAAAACAAAACCAACATGCAAGCTGTTGGCAAAATGCATGGGAATATATATTTACTGACATGATCTGGGCTGACTTTTCATTATGTTCATTATGCACTGTTTCAACATATGACTTATTGCATAATCACAGAGGAACATGTTTAGCTACTAGCACACTGCATTTCATTTCAGAATGCATACACTTGTCTGCATACACTTTTTTGTAAGTGATCTGTGGGGAGCAGGTGGAAAGTCTGAAGTCCAGACTGTCTGTGCCATAGTGTCCCATTGCACCATAAAGATGATGAGAAAGCACCATTATAAAATGGGAGTTGGATCTTTGATTTCTCCTGTCATTAACTTTCCATTTCAGTCCTTTTGGTGACCACCTCAAGCTTCCTTCTGGAGAATTTCACCCAAACTATTTCCCCTTGGATGAGGAACCATTACTTATATTCAGTTCCTTCCTTCATTCTCCACTGGGGATGGAAAAGAAGAAACATATTCTAAGGAACTGACCTGTGTAAAAACCCTTATAACTCTTCAATTTGTAAAGAGAATATGAGGAAAAATTGAAGGAAAAAGTAAGCATTTGTTGGAAACCAGAAGAGGTTTCCATTTTTAAGAATCCAGATGAAGTTTAACAAAAGCAAGTGTAGAGTCTTGCACCTGGGAAGGCACCTGGGAAGGAATAATTGCATGCACAAGTACAGGCTGGGACATGACCTCCTAGAGAGGAGCTCTGCAGAGGAGGATGGTTGACAGGTTGGCCATGAGCCAGCAGTGTGCCCTGGTGGCCAAGAAGGCCAGTGGGATCCTGGGGTGCATTAAAAGGAGTGTGGTCAGCAGGTCAAGGGAGGTGATCCTCCCCCTCTACTCTGCCCTGGTCAGGCCTCACTTGGAGTACAGTTCTGGACTCCCCTATAAAAAAAAAGACAGGGATCTCCTGGAAAGAGTTCAGTGGAGGGCCACGAAGATGATAAAGAGCCTGGAGCGTCTTCCCTATGAGGAAAGCCTGAGTGAGCTGGGTCTGTTCAGCCTTGAGACAAGAAGACTGAGAGGTGATCTTATAAATGTTTATAAATATCTGAAGTATGGGAGTCAAAGGGACATGGCCAACCTCTTTTCAGCAGACTATGGGGACAGGACAAGGGAAAATGGCCATAGACTTAAGCATAGAAAACTCTGCACCAATATGTGAAGGAACTTCTTCATGGTGAGGGTGACAGAGCACTGCAACAGGCTGCCCAGGGGGGTTGTGGATTCTCCTTCTCTGGAGATATTAAAGACCCACCTGGATGCCTACCTGTGCAGCCTGCTGTAGGGAGCCTGCTTTGCCAGGGGGATTGGAATTAATGATCTCTGGAGGTCCCCTTCCAGCCCCTATAATTCTGTGATTCTGTAAATGTCAGTTAAAGTATTATGAAGTGAATATAGGAAACCACTGTTAAGAAATAGAATTAGTTCCTTCTTCCTTCCAGATCTGCATGGCATTTGGAGAAAACAATAGATATTTTTATCAATCAGGGGACTTTGTTTTGTTGCTATTCCACTGATTGCATTATTTTACAGCTGGTGTAATCTAAAAATTACTTTATTAAACCACTGAATTGAACAAATATGATGGCTACTCCGAAAGTAATGCCACCTATTTTATTATGTTGGCCCACAACATCAAAGGTGGATGTTTGTGGGATGCCAGTAGAGATTGAACCTTCCCACCAATATTCTGTTACATTTTGTTGCTGCATGACAGATGGCAACAGAGGGGCAGTCTAACAGAATCCGACAGGGAAGTGTGTATGAGGCAAAGGTGTGTCACTGAATTCCTCTATGTAGAAAAGATGGCACCCACTGACATTCATTGTCACCTGATGAATGTTTCTGGATATCAAATAGTAGATGTGAGCACAGTGAGGTGATGAGTGGTGAGCATCAGCAGTGGTGACAGCAGTAGTGCTGGTTTAGATTTTTATGAGCATGTCATGCTGGCTTTTGTTCATAGCTTGTGAAACTGTATAGCTAATAGTGGTGACTGTGTTGAAAAAATAGTGTTTTGTAGCTGAGAATTTGTTCTGATCTATCAAATAGTGCTATTGTACTCTTCATATCTGTTGAAATTTCCATGGAAATAAATAGAAGGCATTGCTTTTGGAGCAATCTGCATGGAATTGGAAATGTCATTTTGCTGTTCCAGTGTACTAGTGAATTGTAATTATGCCAGAGTTATGAAATTTTTATTTATTGTTAATTATTTTTTCTCAGCTTTTTTACTTAGAATATATACATTTGCGCTCTGTTTAGCAAACTTACGTCTGCAACCAGACCATGAAAATAAAATAAAATAATAAAATAGTAAAATAAAGTAAAATACATTGAGAAGTCATTAGCATCAGACTACAGTGTATACTGCTATACATTGAAGATTAAAATGTACCTTCTCATTAAAATAATTTTTGTGTTTATAAGTGTATTTTATTTTCATTACTTTGGGCATGAAGAAGTGTCACTTTACTAAAATAGTAATGCAGGACTTTCCACAATACCTTGCAACATTATGATCACTGTCCCATTTTAATTATTTTGCAAAATTATTTTGAATAAATAAACTCTACCTGGGTAAACTGTTGCAATAGTAGTTGAAAAAGTTATCTGATGTTTATGGATTAACAAAGCTGAGCTCTCTGTTTTGAGATGGATTTCTGGCTACATCACGTTAATAAACAACTCTGCTAACATGACACGTGTCCCCACCTATTTTATCACCTCTGTTTTAGTTTCAAGTCAGTGAATACCTAATGCATTTTACTTACAGAAGCTAACATTGCCAGAATAGCCCATGCACTGTGGAAGCTGCTATGCCACCCAGAATACATTTATTAATATATGCAGAGTGACTGTGGATTCACTCTGATTAGAAATTCTACTTTCCAATTTACATTGAGGAATATCAGAATATCCTTGGGAGTAAATTTCAAACACATTTGCTGTCTCTTGCCACTGTCACAGTATCAGTGGCAAACTAGGGAACATAATGAAGGTTCTTTCTCTTAGTATGGAATTAAATATTCTTAATATTAGTGACTAAAATATATATATACAAGAAAAACATTATTGATAAAATAAGAAAACATTTCTAAATGGTTAGTGAGTAAGGAATGTTTCTTTATCTTTCACCTTACTTTTTTCTTTAAGGAGAGTTTACATTTCTGGAGGTGGTGCCTTTTGTCTGGATACCTGAAAGAACAGGTATATCTGACAACAGAGGCATCACAGGCACACACGTTCTCTTATTACATATTTCACTGAATGTTTCATTGCTCAGATTAGGAATTTACTGACCTTCCTTTGAGAGCACTGGTGTCAAAATTCTGCTCTTGTATATGGTCTATGTTTTACTAAACATACAAATTGATAAAAAAAACAATCACAAAAATACAGGTATCTCTCCAGTAGTGTTTTCATTATGGCTTAAGAATAATCTGTATTACTCCTGCTGAATAGCTGAAATCCTACTGCAAAGGTTGGTTTGCAATATGAAATAAGCAGAAAATTCTTGTAGCCCAGGTTCTTTATAGCAAGATGTGCTGCCATGCATGCCTTGGGGCACAGGAAAATACAGAGGCTGCCTGTGTAAGTAGTACCCCCTAATTCTGTTTCATTCCTAACTGTCTGAGGAACAAACGAGCAAATGAACAAACTTGGGAAAAACAAATAGCTGATATAATAGAGTAAAAATATGTACTCACATAGGTCCCAGCGTGAACCACTATTTGTGCTGCTTTGATATTGAGTGGAAGAATTTTTATATAATGTTTCATTCTATACACCTGAAAGACAGAAAGAATGTTTAAAATTTTTAAAATTTTAGAGAACGATTCGAGAAAGAAAAAAACATTGATTTATACTATTGATTTAGCCTTGATCCCACAGTTATCACGCTTGCTTTTGTTGCTCCCCTGCAAGAAAAGAAATAACAATGGTAATCAATAATGGCTAATTTATTTATTTTTAACTTTTACCTATGTGACTGGTTACACTGCACATACTTTCGTTATTTGATGTTGCTTATTCTGGTGACAAAGTTTAAGGTAAAGGACTTCTTTGGGCCGGGAGAGTCTGGTATTCTTTCACCTCCAGCAACATCATGTCAAGCCATGTTTTCTGGTTGGTTTCTCAATTAGTCAGAAAAGTTGAGCCCTCATTACTGAAGTTATTAAAGTTTCTAGTAGGGCTATCATGGAAAATTCAATTTTAATAGCTACATGATACTGGTAAGTATCAGCAGCCTGCCTCAGGGACTCCGGTTGGATGGACACTCTTAACACCAAAAAAGGCTTCAGCTTGATAGCAAGAACATAGCTGCTCAAAAATAAACGATTGTTATAGACCATTAGTGAAAATAACCTAGTTTTATTTTACTAGCTGTGTAAATATTTACTTTGACAACCCATTTTATTGAACTACGAGGATATAGTTTTGTGTATGATAAGACTGAAGGTCAATGCTTGTTTAATAAACTCTAAATAAAGAATTATGTGATACATTGTACACATTTCACATCCAGTGATGTATTAATGCATCATTGCACTCTGTATAATCAGCTCAAACAACTTCCTTTAAGGATACAGGGATTGTTTCACTTGCATCACTTTTTTTTTAATAATTTAAATGTGCTATTGGTCAAATGCCAGCAACTCAGCAAATATTTAAGGTGAATATTATATTATGCCCACTGAATTTTGGATTTTCCATGTCTTAACTGAGAGATAAAAAAGTCCAATTTATGTTGCAACAAAGTTTTAAAATAATTACCTGTTGATATTACAGTCAAATCCAGTGCCAGAACTGTCAAAGTCTCATACTTGTAAAGCTGATGTAGCTTCAGTGTTTTTAAAAGCATAAGTTTCACTATAAATGTTTTGTTGTATTTTTCGGCTTCCTGCTTAACACCGAATGTGGACCATGTTCTTAGAGAATGCAAAATGCATAGATATATAGACACAAATATGTAAAAGCCACAAAACAAAACAAAACAAAAAAACAAAAACAACAAAACTTAGAGTTTGAATTTCGATAGAAAATATGACTTGTTTGCTTTGCATCATAAGCCATAGACAGCAATATTGTTCTAAATACAATTTCTTTCAGTATTGGGCTATACCATTGGTTTGCTTAATATTACTAGAATTTCAACTACTATAAAAGCAGTTGTGAAGATACTGTAATGGCCACTTAGGCAGTCTAGGATAACCACTGTCTGAATCCAGACATATGGCTCCTAAAGCAGCATGTGGATTTAGAAAACCTTGCTCGAGCTATTTATTCTTTGCTGTCCCTGGATCCTTGACTATCCCTGTAATCTCATCTCTTGTTTTAAGGAATGTGTTGGATTTATTTGCTTAATTTTCCATTTGTTTAAATCTTTCTTCATTTTTTTATTTCATAAATAATTGTTTCAAATTATTAATAATAAATTTTAATAAGTTGGCACAGGAAAAGAATTTCCCACCTTTACTGTGAATTCACAGGGAAAATAATTTCATAAGGAAAGTCACAATTGCAATGTTCATAGGGCAGGAAAAAGTAATTTTTCTATTTTTTAAGTATATTTTCTTTTTATTTCAAAAACAGAGCCTATAAACCCAATTACTCTCCCATAATTAAATGATTATTTAACTGTTCTAAGCTTGCAGAAAGACTGCTAGGGGGAAAATAAATTCAGAAAACATAGAAATAATGGCTCTAGCTTCACACAATGTCTGTTTCCTGGAACACCCTTGTTCTTTTTGACAGAAATTCAAGTTTGTTGACATTGACACATACAAGCTTGTTGGATGCTAGGCAGTTTTAGATACTGAGGTTAAATAGCTGTTGTGTAGAGCTACAGACACGTTTGTCATCTAGGGGTACTGGAAGTTTGTGTTGGACAGTTCATAGCTTTTGTTGCCAAACTCTCAGCAGTTCAAAGTTCCCCAACTGACGAGTTTGTTTATACATGTAAATGTTAATTTGAAATGATTCAGTTGCATTGCATTTCCCAGGTGTTGCAGTTTAAACCAGCAGACAGCTAAGCAGCACATCACTGTTTGCTCATTTCTCCATTTGGGATAGGGAAGAAAACAGGAGAAAGGCAGAGCTTATCAGTTGAGATAAAGACAGCATAATAGGAACAAAAAGGATGAGAACATTATAATAAATAATATTAATAATAAAAATAAATATTAAAAGAACAAGTGATGCACAATGGAATTGATCACCACCCACCAAATGATGCACAGCCAATCCCTGAGCAATAGCAGCCCTCCCAGTCAACATCCCCAGTTTCACTGTTCACCATGACATCATAAAGTACGAGACATCCCTTTGGCTACTTTGGATCCTGGTTTTGTCCCTACCAGCTCCATGTGCACCACCAGTCTTCCCTCTAGCAGGGCAGTATGAGAAATTGTAATAACCTTGACTTAGTGTAAGAACTGCTCTGTAGCAACTAAACTATCAGTGTGTTATCAACATTTTTCTCCCAAATAGGTTCAATTCTCCTTTGTGGAATTTGGTACATCCCAGATCTCGGATGCCATCAACATCAACTGCTTGAAACTTATGAAGTGGAGTCTGCAGCAGGACAAAATTTGATTACAGAGCTCATTCGGCATTCAGAAAAGCACTAGGTAGAGAGTATTTCCTTTAGTCTTTCTATTTGTTTAAAAATGTTCCTGAAGAGTAACTTTTAATAATTTCTCATTAGGCATTTTGGTTTGAAAAAAAAAAAAACTGGGTGGGGGTTGAGTTATGCAAAGATTTTACCATTTAACTGTCAGTTAAATCTAAGTTTATATTTGGTATTTTTTGTTGCATTGCTCTCCTCTAAATGACAAAGTAATGTGTAGGAATCTTAGAATTACTGACAAATAATATTTTCAAGGTTCTTGTAGTTTCTATGACTTGTCTTGCAGAACTCCATACAACAGCCTTCTATCTCTAACACTTTCCCATAGTACAACAGGGCCCATCGTTAAGCAGGGAATGCCATTTCTCTTTTTCTGGTAGTCTGTTTTACAGTTAGGCCTCCTGAGCATGCAGCGCCTCCTTTGTTGGCAATGTTCTGAAACCTCTGCCTTCTGCCCAGATCATGATCACTTCCAAGATTTGGATATGACTGATGTTTCCTATCTGAGCCCACTGTGTTATTAGTGTAACCTACTTACACCATGCAGCACGGATTGCATGATGTGTGGAGGGGACCCTCTCTTGAAAATCCAGCCCTGCACAAGCAGTTGGGGTGCCAAGAGAAGCTGTGCTTCAGTACCAACCACTTCTGAAGGAGCTTGAATCCATTCATTTGCTGCCAGTATCTCTTTTTCAGCTGGAAAGTAGCAGGCCTTGGATCCTCTGTAACACCAACCTCAACCTCAAATCTTCCCTGGGGCTCATGGGCTCCAGATGGGGTCATTCTCCCCAGCTGCAATGTAGAGCACTTTTTTATATCTTGCCCCACTCAGACTGCCGCAAGTACTACTACTGAACTGTCTCCTATTTAATTTGTTTAAAGGCTTGTTACTCAGGGCCCCATCTGAAGTCTGTCTTTTGGGTCACTTGTTAGAGAGGACTTACAATGAGGCTGAAATCCAGAATATACACTCTCCAAAAACCACAAAATCTAGGAAAGCTTGTGTTTCCTTCTTGCTAGTGGGTGGAGACATAGCAGTTACTTTGTTGATCACATTATTAGGTATCTAACAGCATCCTTCTTGCCGTTTTACTCCTAAAACCTGAATTTCCTGTGCAGGTTCCTTGACCTTTTTGGGAAAACCAGCTTTCAAAGGGATTGGGACTATTTTCTTTCCTTTCTCAAAAAATTCCTCTGCTGTATTCACAGAATCATAGAATCATAGAATGGTTTGGGTTGGAAGGGACCTTTAAGATCATCTAGTTACAATCTCCCTGCTATAGGCATGGACACCTCTCACCAGGCATCCAGCCTGCCCTTGAACACCTCCATGGAGGGGATATCTACAACCCCTCTGGGCAACCAGTTCCAGCATCTCATCACCCTCACAGCAAATAGTTTCTTCCTAATATCTGGTCTAAATCTACCCTCTTCCAATTAAAAGCCATTTCCCTACAGTCCCCTTCAGGTACTGGAACGCCACAATAAGGTCTCCTCAGGGCTTTCTCTTCTCTGGGCTGAAGATCCCCAACTCTCAGCCTGTACCCATAGAAGAGGTGCTCTAGCCCTATTATAATCTTTGTCTGGACTGTCTTCAACAGCTCAATGCCCTTTTTGTGTTGAGGGTTACAGAACTGAATGCAGGTGGGGTCTCATGAGAACAGAGTAGAGAGGCAGAATCACCTCCCTTGACCTGCTGGTCACATTTCTCTTGATGCTACGCAGGATACAGTTGGCCTTTTGTGCTGCAAGTCCATTGATGCCTCATGCTGAGTCTTTCATCTACCGACACTTTCAAATCCTTCTCCACAAGACTGCTCTCAAGCCATTCTCCACCCAACATGTATTTGTGCTTGAGATTGCCCCAACCCAGGTGCAGGACCTTGTACTTGATATTGTTCTACTTCATGAGGTTGGCATGGGCCCACATCTCAGGCCTGTGCAGGTCCCTCTGAATGAGACTGCTTCCCCACAGCATGTCAACTGCACCACTCAGCTTGGTGTAATCTGCAAACTTGGTGAGTGTGCATTCAATCCCACTGTCCTTGTCGCCTGCAGAGATGTTAAATAACATAACACCAGTCCCAGCACTGATCCCTGAGAATGCCACTCATCACCCATCTCCACTTGGACGTTAAGCTGTTGACCGCAATTCTCTGAGTGTGACCATCCAGCCAATTCCTTATCCAGTGAATGGTCCATTCATCAAATCCATGTTTCGTCAATTTGGCCACCAGGATGTCACGCAGGATGGTGTCAAAAACTTTGTACAAGTCCACATAGATGACTTCAGTTACTCTTCATTTATCCTCTGATGCTGTAACTCCACCATAAAAGGCCACCAAGTTTGTCAGGCATGACCTTCCCCTGGTGAATCCATGTTGGTTACCATCAATCACCTTGCCTTTCTTTTCCACGTGCCTCAGTATGGCCTTCGGGAGGATCCATTCCATGGTTTTCACAGGCACAGAGATGAGACTGACTGGCCTGTAGTTCCCTGGATCTTCTTTTCTTCCCTTCCTGAAAATGGGGTTTACGTTTCCCCTTTTCCAATCAGTGGAAACTTCACCAGACTGCCATGACCTTTCAAATACGATGGATAGCGCCTTGGCAACTTCATCATCCATTTCCCTCAGAACCCAAGAACGTATCTTGTCCGGTACCATGGACTTGCGCACCACCAGGTTCTTTAGATGGTCTCAGACCTGATCTTCACTTACAGCAGGCAGATCTACCTTCTCCATGTTCTTAACTTTGCTTTCTACAACATGGGTGGTGTGGCTAGAGCCCTCGCTGGAGAAGACTGAGGCAAAGAGGTCACTCAGCACCTCAGCCTTCTCCGTAACCTTTGTCACTAGGTCTCCAGTTTCCTTCTGGAGAGGGCCCACATCCACCCTGACCTTCTTTTTATCACTGATATACCCGTAGAATTTCTTCTTGTTCCCTTTTATGTCCCTGGCTAGATTTAATTCTGGGTGGCTTTTAGCTTTCCTAACCTGATCACTGGCTGCTCAGACAACTTCTCTGTAGTCCTCCCAGGTAACATGTTCCTGCTTCCACTAGCTGTGGGTGTCTCTGTTCATTGCAGGGGAGTTGGACTAGATGAGCTTTAAATGTTCCTTCCAACTCTAAGGATTCTAAGGGACAGCTTTTCACATTCTATTCCTTTCCTGATGTAGATAGCTGCCTCATCTCCCCCGATATGGAAAAGCAGTAGGGGGTTGTGGTCTGTTGGCTATACCAGGCTATGCGGTTTCCGGGTGATATCTCACACTTGAGCCCCAGGAAGACAGCCGAGTTCTTAAGAGGGTCTGCTTGGCATATTGGACGTTCATTTCCCTGTAGGAAGGAATCACCTACAACTAATACCTGTCTCTTCTTCTTCAGTGATGTAATCTTGATGTTGGGGAAAGGCTTTTCCTGGTTTCATTAATGATAAACCAAGACAAGCACCCACAGTTAATAAACAACAAGAAAGGAGTTAATAAAAACATCTTGAGAGCAAATAAAATATTGTGAGTGACTAAGTAATTGTTGTGATGAGTAACTATTAAATTAATATAATTCTTATAACAAATCTGATTTAATATGCTCTGCTCATACCTATCTTTATCGTTATCCTTTGTGCTCCTCATTGGGTGCCAAAAGAATGTTGTGGTTTAACCTGGCAGGTAGCTCAGCACCATACTGCTTTTCACTTATTCTGTTCTTTGTGATGGAGAATAGGAAATGACACTGTGAAACACTGTTTTATTAGTGAAAATTGCTTGCAGTGTTAACTGCATATGTTCATAGTGACTGCTAAATAAGTAAAAGTATATAGTTAAAAGTGGTAGCATTATTTTAAAACAAGTTTCTGGCCGCCTCATGAGGATGAAGAGTAAGACACCTGAAAGACAGCAGCAACACAAGAACTTCTACCAAGAGCAGTTGAAAGTTTATTTCTCTTCCATCTTTCAAGAGATGACAAGAAAGAGTACATTAAAAAAAAAAACAAATGAAACTTTTCTGCAAGAATTCTGTAATCACTTATAGCTAACCCAAGAGTTGTTCATGGGAGAACAGTTGAATGAATGTAGTAGATGCTGAATACTTTGTGATATTGCATGAAGGGAGGGCCTCTTCAGTCTATTATCTTCTGCCTCTGTAGATGTTCTCTGGCCTTGAGGTCTCTAGAATCTATGCATATCCTTAGCTTTTTTTTATCTTTCTTCTCTTCTCTTCTCTTCTCTTCTCTTCTCTTCTCTTCTCTTCTCTTCTCTTCTCTTCTCTTCTCTTCTCTTCTCTTCTCT
>JACDJE010000084.1:2405633-2420045 GCA_016647715.1 Pavo muticus | reverse complement strand
TTTTTTGGTGCGTATTTCTGTGGATCACAGGCTGTTTACTATAGTACTGATGTAGTTTGAAGAGATGCAGGGCCTGAGATGTTTTATCTCTTGTCAGAGCTCTCTTCAATTAAATTAATGGATCCATTCAACTCCTCTTTCCTCTTTCAGCTGCATCACTGCCAAATACATTAAAAAGATCTTAAGTCTCAAGATGGTACATCATGGCATTAGCCAAGGCACTCATTTCCCTCTGTCTTCTTCTTCTGTAAATCAAATAATTAATGAGATCTCTCCCTCAATAGAGCACTTCATCAATATTTTGTAGCAATAGAAAAAAAAGATGCGCTTTTTGCTCTTGGAGGAGCTTTTATCTCCATCTGTGTTGGATCTGGCGGGCAAATGTTGTAATTTGAAAATGGCAAAATATTGACTATTTTTTTCAGTTTCTGAGAAAAAAAATTCTAAATGCTTAGGCACTGGTCACAACACAAGTAAAGTGTTGTGCCTTCTTCTGTTACAAAGATAGGGGCTATTTAAAGTTTAGACTTGGAATAAAATTTAATTGAAATTAATTTATTTGTAGAATATGTAATTGCAAAGTATTATACAGACAAATATCACAATTTAATGTTCAAGGTTTCAATTAACGGAAAATATTTATACTGCAGGTAATGCTAGCTATTCTGTTTTCTCTGCAAAATATTATTTACCTTGGCACTGTTAACTCCTTCATGATAAAAGGAATTAAAAAAAAAAAAAAACAAACCATAAAACATTTTCTAATTCCAGATCTTTAAACTTAGAATATAATAAACAAAATACTGTAACACAAAGTAGTTGTAGAAAATTTTAATAATTTTCCTCAAGTTAAATAGAAGGCTTTCAGGAGACACAGGTGTTAGCTCTCATTTCTATCATTCTAATCTTAATCATTTTGTTCTTTTCTTAAAGGCAGATTAATTAAAAAAAAAAATTAAACAGTCTTTATGTTTATTCTGTTGAAGTGACATTGACTATTTAGTTGAATACCAGACCTCTTACTAAGAATCATGCACTGATTTCTAATTGCTTCTTGCTTTAGGTTATGAAAAATTAATATAGTAATTTTAATTTAATGATTTGACTGCGATCTGCATTTGGGGGAATAGGGACTACAATGAGAGGGAAAGTGTCAAATGTAGGCTGAGTTGTTAAAATATAATAATTAATAATAATAACAATATAGTATTATTAATAATAAATTATTATTAATAATAAGTTATTAATAATTATTATTATTTTACCAAAATTAAAATTTAATTATATTATTATTAGAACAGTGTTTTTTAATGAGAAATATACACATGCAGTAATGAAATTCAAATGAGTTCTATTAAATATCATTACATTGCCATGACAAAAATAATACATTCCATCAGGATAGGCATAACTGAAAAGTCTAAAATTGAAAATGCACGTAAATGCAAATAAAGCCCATCTGCATGGGATTCCTCAAGGAACAGAGATCTTACAGACAAGAGCCATTGAGTTACACAGCAATTGATCTCTATAGAGCAATGTTTCTGGACATTCATATTTCCTTATACAGTAGCTTTGGCTGTATGTAGACTTATAGATGTATCCTTCCTGAAGAATGTTTTCTGGTCCCCAAGACAGGTGTGGTTTGGCTCTTATCTGCTCAGGGTTAGCCCACACTCTGGGGTGGACTTTCCAAATCCACATAAAAGCTGATTTTGTTCTTCCAAGGTTTCCATATGTTGGCTCTGTGAGTTTATAGCATGCAAATGCATGCACAACCATGCTTAGTTTTTGCATTTAAGTTGGTTGTAATTATACAAGAAACAGCATAACCTATTACAATGGTGTTTTTGCAATGGGCAACTGAGACTGTGTCTTCTGCAGCATGATATGATAAAGGTTGAGGGCTTATGAGGACAAGGACTTTCAAGCTAGTTTTGATGAACTGCAGCAGTAAAGAAAACCAAGACTCTCAGTCTTCTTTTCCCCAGGCTGAGCAGACCCAGGTTACTCAGCCCTTCCTCACACAAGAGATGCTCCACAGTCTTTATAATCTTTGTGGCCCTCCACTGGACTCCTTCTAGGAGATCCTTGTCTTTTTTGAACTGGGGAGCTCAGAACAGCATACAATAGTCTAAACATAGCCTCACTAGGGCAGGGTAGAGGGGAGGATAACTTCCCTCCACCTGCTGGCCACATTCTTTTTAATGTACCCTAGATGTGCATGAACAATATTATATGAGGGCTGCTCCATAAGTAATGCCTGCTATTTTATTATGTTGGCCTACAGTGTCAGAGGTGGATGTTAGTGAAATGGTGGTAAAGGTTATTCCCACCGATATTCCATTACATATTTTTGTTGTATGACAAATGGCAGCAGAGGGATAGCCTGACAAGTTGGCATCTGACATAGATGTGCAGAGGAAGCAAAGGTGTGGAATTTAATTGCTCCACGTGGAAAAAAAGGCACCTATTGACATTGAGTGAATGTTTATGGAGAGCAATTAGTGAGTGTGAGCACACTGAGACAGTGTATGATGTGTTTCAGCAGAGGCAACAGTGAGTCACCTCTGCTGGTGCAGATTTAGGGAAGCATGACATGCAGGCTCTTGTTCACTGCTGGCAAAAATACAAAGCTAATGGTGGTGACTATGATGAAAAATAGTGTTTTGTAGCTGAGAATGTGCTCTATTAAATACTGTTATTGTGCTCTTTGTATTGATTGTAGTTTCCATGAACATTAATAGGAGGCACTACTTTCAGTGCAACCTGTGATTGCTCAGACCAAGACAATTCCTCTTCAATCAATCTGGCCCAAGCAAGCCAAAAGATCCATGACATAGATGATGGGATTGAGTGAACCCTCAGCAACTTTGCAGGTGACACCAAGCTGCATGGTGCAGTTGATGCAATAGATAAAAGGAATGCCATCCAAAGGGATCTGGACAGGCTTGAAAAGTGCACCCATGTGAACCTGATGAGGTTCAGCAAGGCCAAGTGCAAGATGTTTTGCTTGGGTTAAGGCAAACCCAGATATATGTACAGAATGAGAGAAGAACTTGGGAGCAATCCTGCAGAGAAGGAGACTTAAGGATCCCAGTAAATGAAAAGTTTAATGAGACAACAGTGTGCACTTGCTGTCCAGAAGGCCAACGGTATCCTGGGCTGCATCAGAAATGAGTGGTCAGTGGGGTGAGAGAAGGTGACTGTCCCCCTCTACTCTGCTCCATGAGGCTCCATCTGGAGTACTGCACAGAGGCCTGGGGCCACCAGCTCAGGAGAGATGTGGATCTTTTGAAAGGGGTCCAGAGGAAAGCCACAGAGATGATGAGAGGGCTGAAGCACCTCTCCTATGAAGACAGGCTGAGGAAACTGGGCTTGTTCAATCCAGAGGAGAAAAGTTTCAGGGGAAAACTGATGGTGGCCTTCCATTACTTAAAAGGAGCTTATAAGTAGGGAATAAATTACCTTTTTTCAAAAGTAGGTAGTGAAAGGACAAGGAGGAATGGTTTAAAATTAAAAGAGGGTAGCTTTAGATTAGATATTAGTAGGAACTTTTTTACTCAGAGGGTTCTGAGCACTGGCACAGGCTGCCCAGAGAAGCTGTGGGTGCCCCATCCCTAGAGGTGCTCAAGGCCAGGTTGGATGAGGCCCTGAGCAGCCTGAGCTGGTGGGTGGCAAGCCTGCCCACAGCAGGGAGATTAGAACAGAATGGTCTTTAAGGTCTCTTCCAACTCAATCCATTCTATATTGTGGCCTGTGGAAATATTGACTCTTCTATCACATTTGAGTTTACCTGGCTCATTTTTGAGATTATTATTTAAATTAAAATCTACCTTTTCCTTTCTCAGTTTCTCTTCTGACCCCAGGCCTACAGAGAAATAAACAAAAACATGTCCAGCATCACATATGCACATACTATAAAAGACTTTATGCAAACTTTTTACTCAGGTGGCTGGGAAAGTACGGAACTTAATATTCTCTAATGTTCTGACAGTCATAGTACATAAACTCAAGGATCTCAACTGGATTCTTGTGTCTGGTTGCAACAGGTTGTCAGATGGTACCTAGCACAATAGTTATACTCCTAAAATTTGGTATTGCTTTCAACTGGCTTAAATATATTTAGGAGAACATCAAGACAATGAAGAAAACAAATGCTGTAGTCTATGCTTTGTAGTGCTGCTTAGTTTTACTGGATTTTGTGTGCTAGCTAGAATCATAGGGATAAACATAGGTAACTATTTTTCTCTCTTTTAAATAAACTTGTGGCCAGTGTTCTTGTAGTAAGAAACTTGAAAAATATGAACCAACTACCTCCTTCCTAATAGTTTAAAAATAGAGACAGCAATTAAAAGAAACTCAGCTAGTATTATTTTTTTAAGTATCTCAGCCTGGTTTATGATTTTTAGGATATGACACAGTTTTTGAATGCTCTTTGTATGTGTGTGTGAGAGAGTGAGTTAGAGGTTTTGTGTGTATGTATTTTGCATGTCTAGATTTTTTCAGCTTTTACAATATCTAGCTGTTTTTCAAGCCATGAGTACTAGGTTTACCACACATGAGGCCACCGATAAATGACTTTAACTAACATGACTCACTCTTTCACATGGCTGTGCTAGTAACTTTAACTGAAGCAGTAAATCCATGACTGTGATGATCAGCCAAACCTCAATTCCAATGGAGCTCCTGAAAGAGGCCAAGCCCAGCATGGCCTTTCTCAAAACTTTTACTACATAGCGCTGTGAGTTTCCTGATGCTGTTTGGCTTGAAGCATTATACGGCAGTGCTGGCAGCTTGGATTTCTGCCCAGTGTTTTTATTCCTAACTTGTGCAAATGTGTGATTCACCATCTATTTCTTTTTCTTGGCAGCCTTTTCAAGGAGCGCCACTTGTTTTCAGCCAGGCATTTGAGTGCGCTGCTGGAAAATTTCTTGTTGCTGTTGCACATTTTAGGATTTCTTAGAACTTAACACTAATAAATAGAAGCTGGGAGAAATTATAAAATGAAATAATGACTCTTGTTTTTATGTCTTTCTTTCAGCCAATCTATGTTGTTAATTTTCATGGTATTCATGGTTTCATTCTTTTGCTTATTTTCCATGGAAGCAGCCTTTTCTCCAACAAACAGTTTGATAACTAAAACATCCCAACTGCTAGTTTATATAATGTACATCTTACTACTTTCCCATGCAAATAGTCTATAGGACTTAATGCATCTATAAGCAAATGGAAAACATAATGTACAGCTGACTTCTTAATATTCATCTCCTCCCTCTAGTGATTGGAGAGGTGCTGACACAGACTGGTATACTACAAAAATTTCCAAATTTTTTTGGAGGTTGACTGAATACTTAGATTACTTCTGTCAGCTAAGAATATTGATACAGACTCCCAAGCAAGATCTCCAAGAATTCACTGCTCAGTAAAATGTCTTCTTTCTTGTACTTTCCACTGTTTCACTCCTAATAAACAAATAAATAAATGAATGTTAACAATTTAAATTTAATTCCTCTCCTAGATTCCTTGAGACCACAAAATGTCAAGATGGAATTAATTTTGCATGTTTGCTTTTTCTAGCTGACCAAGGCAGTAAATATTTGTGAATTTGAAGTAATCAGTGAAAGACGTTTCAGCCTCTGGGTAGAGCTCTGTGTCAAGAAAGTGAGAACTATTACTGAGAAATGAGTTTTATTACGTTATCATGTAGGGTGATATAGAGGTTTTGTTGTTGTTGTTGTTGTTTGTTTTTTGTGGTAATCAATCCTGAACAAGAAAGCAATAATAAAAAACAATTCTAAACAAGTCCCTGAAATATAACGTCCAGAGGGTACTGTGTATTGTTGTCTTGTACTTAGCCTAATTAACTTCAGGCTTATTTTCCAATATCATAGAGATGTAGGAGACATATACAATATGCAGCCTTATGAATTTATCCGTATATATGCATCTGTATATAAATGTTTATTTTTGTGTGTCCTTATATATGGTGCCCTTGCACAACAGGTATGAGGCTGTGGTACTCAAAGAACAGGTAAGTGCAGATATTGAAGAAAGTCCATCCAGACAGCTAGCTAGGTTGAGATGGTCATCCTTATGCCCCAAGACAGCCTCTGCCAGGAACAAAAGAAGGGTGGAAGGCAATTAGGTTTGCCACACATGAGGCCACCAATAAATGACTTTAACTTCCCAACCAGGAAGAAGAGGCAAATGAAGTGTTCTTTTGGCAACTGACAGAAGTCATGCAATTGGTAGCTTTGGATCTTATGGGGGACTTCAACTTACCTGACATTTGCTGGAAACAATGCAGCAGTGACGAAGCCTGGAGTGCGAGGAAGATAGCTTCCTGAGACAGCTGGTAAGAAAGCCTACCAGGGGAGCTGCCCCATTAGACCTGCTGTTTACAAATAGAGAAGGAACAGTGGGAAAAGTGGTGGTGGGAAGCTGTCTTGGGCACAGTGACTACAAAATGATAAGAGTTCTATTCTTGGCAAAGTCAAGAGAGGTGGCCAGAAAAACTACTGTCTTGAACTTCCACTGGGCAGACTTTGAACTGTTCAGAGCAATGGTTGGAAGAATCCCTTGGGAGACCGTTCTGAAGGGCAAAGGGCTCCAAGAAGGTTGGACACTGCTGAAGAAGGAAATCGTAAAGACACAGGAACACTCTGTCCCTCTATGCTGTAAGGTGAGCTAGCAGGAAAGACCAGCGTGGCTGAACAGGGAGATTTAGCTGAGACTCCGGCAAAAACAGTGAGTTTATGATCTTTGGAGAAAGGATCAGGCAACTCAGGAAGAGTACAAGGATTTGTCACCGGGATATGCAAAAGGAAAATTAGAAAGGCAAAAGCTCAGCAAAAGCTTAATCTGCCCACCATTATTAAATATAATTGCCTTAGTTTCAGCTAGGATAGACTTGCTTTTCTTCATAGTGTCTGGTATGATGGTATGTTTTAGTTTTAGGAGAAAAACAAATTTGATAACACATAATGTTTCTAGTTGTCTTTGAGCAGTGCTGTACAGTTCCAAGGACTTCTCAGTTTTCTCAGATTTTCCTCCTGTCTTACCAATGGGAGTGGGAGGAGCAAAAGGAGCTGGAAGGCATAGAGGACCCAAGAAACTGGGAGGTGGTAAACCAGGATAGCAGACTTAAACATGCCAAAGGATATTCCATACCATATGACATCATGCTAAAGGAAAGTTTTGAAAGAGGTGGGCATTCATCAGGATTTTCTTCTACTGTTCAGTGGCTAGCTGGCCATTTGTCAGCAGGTGGTGTGCAATTGCTTGTGCATAACTTGCTATATACAAACATATATACACTTGTTATACTATCTTTTTTACCCCTCTTCTTTATCTTATTAAATAGTTTTATCTCAATCCACGAGTTCTACATTGTTTTTTTTTTCAACTCTCTCTCCCATCCCAATGAGAGAGAGGGAGTGAGTGAGCAACTGTATGGTGCTTAGCTACCCAACGAGTTAAATCACAACAGTAAAAAAAATGTTTTCACAAATATATTAACAGCAAGAGGAGGGCTAAGGAGAATCTCCTGCCTTTATTGGACGTGACAGGGAATGCTATCATTGAGGACAAGGAAAAGGTTGAGATTCTCAATGCCTTTTTTACTTCTGTACTTAATAGTCAAGGCAGTACTTAGCCCCCTGCGGTGGAAGACAAGGATAGGAAGGAGAATAAATCCCCCACAGTGCAAGGGGAAACAATTAGTGACCTGATACTCTACCTGGACAGTCACAAAGTCCATATGATCCACAAGTCCAAGATGGGATCCACATGAGGAAGCTGACAGAAGTGATTGCTAACCTGCTTTCCATCATTTATCAGCAGTCCTGGTCAATCAAGGAGGTTCCAGATGACTGAGACTTGCTAATGTGATGCTCATCTACAAGAAGACTTGGAAGAAGGATCTAGGGAACTCTAGGCCTGTCAGCCTGACCTCAGTATAAAGGAAGGTCATGGAGCAGATTGTCTTGTGTACAATCTAGCATGTGTGGGACAACCAGAGGATCAGGCCTAGCCAACATGGGTTCAGGAAAGGCAGGTCCTGCTTGACAACCTTCTATGACTGAGTGATCAGCTTGGTGGATGAGGGAAAGGCTGTGTCTGTAATCTACCTAGATAATACAAAAGCCTTTGACGCTGTCTCCCACAGTATTCTTCTGGAGAATCAGGCAGCACATGGCTTGGACAGCTGTATTCTTCCTTGACTAAAAAACTGGCTGCATGGCCAAGTCCAGAGAATGGTAGTGAATGGAATTAAATCCAATGGGCGACCAGTCACAAGTGGTATTTCTCGAGGGTCAGTACTGGGGCCAGTCCCATTTAGTATCCTTATTGATGATCTGGATGAGGAGATTGAGTGCACCCTTAGTAAGTCTACAGATGACACCAAGTTGGGAGAAAGTGTTGATCTGCATGAGGGTAGGAAGGCCTTTCAGAAGGATCTGGACAGGCTGGTTTGATGAGCTAAGGCCAATTGTATGAGATTCAACAAGACTAAGTGCCAGGCCCAACACTTCAGTCACAAAAACTCCATTCATCACTACAGGCTTGAGGCAAAGTGGCTGGAAAGCTGCATGGAGGAAAAGGATCTGGGGGGGTTTTAGCTGACAGCTGGCTGAATAAGAGCCAGCAGTGTGCCCAGGTGGCCAAGAAGGCCGATGGCACTCTGGCTTTTATCAGAAACACTGCAGCCAGCTGTTCCAGGGAACTGATTGTCTGTCTGTACTCGGCACTGGTGAGGCCGCACCTCGAGTACTGTGTTCAGTACAAGAAAGACATCGAGACCCTTGAATGTGCCCAGAGAAGGGCAACAAAACTGGTGAGGGGTCTGGAGCACAAGTCTTATTAGGAGCAGCTGAGGGAACTGGGATTGTTTAATCTGGAGGAGGCTCAGAGGAGACCTTGTCAATCTCTAAAACCACCTGAAAGAAAGCGGTAATGAGGTGGGGGTTAGCCTCTTCTCCCAGGTAACCAGTGATAGGATGAGCGGTAATGGCCTTAAGGTACAGCAAGGGACATTCAGATTGGATATTAGGAAAAATTTCTTCTCAGAAAGAGTGATGATGGATTGGAACAGGCTGCCCAGGGAGATGGTGGAGTCACTGTCCCTGGAGGGTTTCAAGACACATGTAGATGTGGCACTTAGGGACATGGTTAGTGATAATCATAGAATCATAGAATCATAGAATCATAGAATCATAGAATGGCCTGGGTTGAAAAGGACACAATGATCATCTAATTTCAACCCCCCTGCCACAGGCAAGGTTGCCAGCCTCTAGACCAGGCTGCCCAGAGCCACATCCAGTCTGGCCTTGAATGCCTCCAGGTATGGGGCATTCACAGCCTCCTTGGGCAACCTGTTCCAGGGCGTCACCACCCTCTGAGTGAAAAACTTCCTCCTAATATCTTACCTAAACCTCCCCTGTCTCAGTTTAAAATAATTCCCCCTTGTCCTATCACTATCCACCCTTGTAAACAGCCGTTCCTCCTCCTGTTTATATGCTTCCCCAAGGCCGCAATGAGATCTCCCCAGAGCCTTCTCTTCTCCAAGCCAAAGAAGCCCAGTTCCCTCAACCTTCCTTCACAGGAGAGGTGCTCCAGCTCTCTGATCATCTTACTAGCACTCCTCTGGACTTGTTCCAAGAGCTCTACGTCCTTCTTGTACTGGGGGCCCCAGGCCTGGACGCAGCATTCCAGATGGGGCCTCGCAAGAGCCGAGTAGTGGGGACAATCACCTCCCTCTCCCTGCTGGCCACCCTTTTTTTAATGCAGCCCAGAACACAGTTGGCCTTCCGGGCAGCAAGCGCACACTGCTGGCTCATGTCCAGCTTCTCATCTGCCAGGACCACCAAGTCCTTCTCCACAGGCGGAGATCTCCCAGATTGTATAAACACCTGGGATTGCCCGACCCAACACCCTGCACTTGGCCTTGTTGAATCTCACTAGGTTTACATGTGCCCACTTCTCCAGCCTGTCTAGGTCCCTCTAGATGGCTTCCCTTCCTTCCAGTGTATCGACTACACCGCTCAGCTTGATGCTGTCTGCAAATTTGCTGAGGGTGCACTTGATTCCACTGTCTGTGTCATTGATAAAGATGTTGAAGAGCACCACTCCCAAGACTGACCCCTGAGGGACACCGCTTGTGACCAGACTCCACCCTGACGTAGAATCACAACCCTTTGGCTGCCACCAGCCAACCAATTCTTAATCCACCAAACAGTCCATCCTTCAAATCCATTCCTCTCCAATTTAGAAAGAAGGATGTGGTGAGGGACCATGTCAAAGACTTTGCAGAAATCCAGATAGATGACATCCATTGCCCTTCCCTTGTCCACCGAAGCTGTCGCTCCACCATTGAAGGCTACCAGATTGGTCAGGCATGATCTGCTGTTGGTGAAGCCATGCTGGTGCTGCTGTCTCAAATCACCTCTTTATCTCGTATGTGTCTTAACATAGCTTTTAGGAGGGTCTGCTCCATGATCTTTCCAGGCAGAGTTGAGGCTCACCAACCTGTATTTCCCTGGGTTATCCTTACTCCCTTTCTTAAAAATGAAAGTAATGTCTCCCTTTTTCCAGTCAACAGGGACTTCACCAGACAGTCATGATTTTTCAAATATGATGGAGAGTGGCTTGGCAACCACATCAGCCATCTCTCTCAGAACCCTAGGATGGATATCATCTGGCCCCATGGACTTACATACAGCCAGTTTCACGAGGAGGTCTCGGACTTGTTCCAGTGTTACAGTGGGATGGAATCTGCTCCTCTCACCCACACCTAGAGCTTCAGGGTCCTGGCTGACATGGAGAGGAGCCTGACCCCCAGTGAAGACCGAGGCAAAGCACATATTGAGCACCTCAGCTTTTTCCATGTCGGAGGAAGCCAGTTCTCCATCCTCTCCTTGATCTGTCTCTTCCTGCTTATGTACCTGAAGAACCCCTTCTTGTTATTTTTCACATCCCTCACCAAGTTCAGCTCTATCTGTGCCTTGGCTTTCCCAATCTTATTTCTACACATGTGGACAATGTCCCTATATTCTTCCCAGGCTACACAACCCTGCTTCCACTTCCTGTACATTTGCCTCTTCTCCCTCAGTTTAAGCTGCAGGTCCTTGCTCAGTCATGCCAGTCACCCGCCTTCTCTGCTCAATTTCTTCTGCTGGGGGATTGAGAGCTCTTGCGCTCTCAGAAGGGTGTCCTTAAAGAGCTGCCAGCTCTGTTCTGTTCCCATGACCTCAAGGACACTTTTCCATGATATCCCACCCAGCAGTTCCTTGAGCAGACAAAAGTTCGCTCTCCTAAAGTTCAGGGTCCTGACTCTACTTTTTGCCAGGCCTGCATTCCTCCAGATCATAAACTCCACCAGGACATGATCACTGCAGCCCAGTCTGCCTCCAATCTTAACCTCTCTAATGCTCTCCTCCGCATTGGTGAGCACCAGGTCTAGTAAGGCTTCACTTCGGATCAGTCCATCTAATACCTGGACCAGGAAGTTACTCTCAACAGACTCCAGGAATCTCCTGGATTCTCTGCCACCCATCCCAGCAGATATCCGGGTGGTTGAAATCCCTCATCAGGACAGGAGTCTGTGAGTGCAACACCTCCCGCAGTTGAAGCAAGAAGGCCTCATCAACAGACTCCCCCTGATCAGGTGGCCTGTAGCAGACCCCATCCACTAGATGCCCTTTGCTGGACTGATCCCTGATTTTCACCCATAAGCTCTCAACTTGGTCATGGCTGTTACTGAGACACAGCTCTTTGCAATCTATCCACTTCCTAACATAGAGGGCAAGTCCCCCTCACTTCCTACCCTGTCTGTCCCTTCTGAAGAGCCTGTAGCCTTCAGAGTATTCCAATCATGGGATTCATCCCACCACATTTCCATAATAGCAATCAGATCATTATTTTCCAAGCACATCAAGGTTTCCAACTCCCCCTGTTTATTTCCCATGCTGCGTGCATTAGCGCAAAGGCACTTCAGCTGGGCTTTCTGACACATTACCTTTCTAGAGGGGCCCCCTCTCAAACCTCCGAAAGAATTCTGAAGTTTTCCCCCACTGCTTCCTAGAGGGACACAAGGAGGTTTTGGACAGGAGGTCAGCAACATTAGCTCTTCTGAGGAGTTCCCAGAAGATCCTACAGGACAGTTCAGAGGTTCATCCCTGCCATCTCCTACAACGACAACATCCCCAAGCCCTTCTCTGTCCCACTGACCTCCACCCACTTCCCCCATCAAATCTAGTTGAAATTTCTGAACTACTCACTCCACCCTAGTGAGCATCATTTTATTCCCATCTCCCTTCATACCTAGTTTAAAGCTCTCTCAATGAGCCCTGCCAGCTCCTGGGCTAGGATCCGCTTTCCCCTCAGAGACAGGTGAGACCCGTCCACAGCTATCCGGCCAGACGCTGAGTAAACCGCCTCATTCCTGTGGCTGCAAAGTTCCTGTGGCTGCACCAACCTTTCAGCCACTTATTCAAAGCCTACGTTTCCCTAGACTGCTCCGTATCTATCACCACCCCAGAAGGGAGAGAGGAAAATACCACTTGCGCACCCACTCCTTCAACCATTCACCGTAGACTACTGAAATCTTTTTTGATATATTTTGATCATGGTTGTGATGGGTTGATAATTGGACTAGATGATCTTAGTGGTCTTTTCCAACCTTAATGACTCAATGATTCTACAATTTACTAGCTGCATATCCATACATAGTAAATTGGTAAGATTTTTTCAAAAATATGAACTTTTCACCCGTATTTTACACATAATTTATTGACTGTGTATAAATTCTCCTAGCACAAACTATACATAACATGAGTGAAATTCACATGTTCAGACAGAATTATCTGTGATTTAGTGTATAGATGATGTATGATAATTTCAGGGTTTTTATTTGGTGCAAACAACTAGTGTGCAACAAACAGCGTGACAGTCACTTCAATCAGCTGAGTATCTGGTCAGTTTTCTACACACAATGGCTTAGGCTTGCTAGATAAAATACTACTCAGGATTGTCCTGTCATTCTGTAGGTAACACTCTGCTTAGGATCCATTTGTCTAAATTTAAGTGCTAGTCTACTGACATTGTTTTGGAGTACTCAAAATATCTCTAAGAAACTGTTAGGTATGTCGCTTGTCCTACAAGTTTCCTGTACCATCAGCTGGAAAACATTACCATTACACAACTATGTGTCTACTCAAGTGATCCTGCAGTTTCATATCTATTTTCTTTCTTCCACATTTTCCTTGAGATCTTCAAGAAAACTGAGTAATAGTCATCTGATGTTTGGATTTCGGTTTTGGATCTACCTATGTCCTAAATTTTCTCCCAAATCTGGTGCTGATCTCGTCATAAGTTAAACCACAACTAAATATTCCCTACTATGTGACATACTTTGTTTCCAATTAATTCCAGTGCATAAATTTGCAGAGCAGTATGTTTGTATACACAGGCTGAACTTCTTATTCAATAGAATTTTTCATCATAATTTTGCCACTAACTCACAGTCTCCCTCACCTCCTAACCCAAATAGCCACATATTACCTTGCACTCTTTTTATCTTTCTTTTCAGTCTCTGTCCTTAGTGCTAAATCAATTCTGGGGGGTAGTGGATTAGTAAGTGAAATGTGTTACAATTAGATGTGGCTAAAGCAGTTTCAGACTGCAGGGTGGGCAGGAACTGTTTTTTCAGTAGGCGCAAAAGTCTGGGTAGATACAAGTGAAAGTGATCACAGGGGAAAAAAAGTCTTGATAATGCTCACAGCTACAGCTCTGTTTACAGTACAAGGACTAATGTCTTAGTGTGCTAGTGTCACTGTAGTGACAGACCCTGTTTGTGCACACATCTTTTTAGGACAAGTTGATCCTATTTCATTACTGCTGCAAAGAAGTTGCAATTGAGACTTTGCTGGTTCAATTCAATACAAATGACAGATAATAAACTAAACAGATTGAACAGTGCTTTCACCATTAGGGATCATGTGGGTTGTAATGAGATCCCCTGTCATAGTTTTACTTGTGGTATAGAAAGAATTAGGATAGGAAAATACATTGAATCCAAAGTGAGACACATGCAGCTGTATGTATCTGGCACACAGGTGTTTGGTGTTTGTGTTTTGATTTGACTGCTTGCCAGTATCAAAGCTAGATTCATTAGAGGATCCACAGAGTTCATTTCAGAGAAAAATGACTGATCCTCTGGCACTAAAAATAATAATCCTTTCTCCCGTATTAAGCTCTGTGTTTGGGCTACAGCCAGTACTACTTCTTTCCTGCAGACTTAGTATCAAGTTATCCACCCTTTCAGCAACTCAGTGAATTCGAATTAGGCAGGTACAGGTGGTAGCAGCTGCTGAAAATTGGTTGTTTTTTTTTTTTTTTTTTTTTTTTTTT
>JACDJE010000084.1:2394117-2404682 GCA_016647715.1 Pavo muticus | reverse complement strand
AAAAAAAGTATATATATATATGTTAATAGACATCTTTCTGCAGAGATCTTTTTGTCTTTGGAGATAGAGCTGTCATGTTACATACTAATGAGGATGTTCAGCACATATATGGGATAATTTGTTCTGGTACTCTGAGCACTTGACCTGCCAGGTTGTTTAACCTAAATACCTGCAGATTTTTTAAGCTACACCTATGATTATCTTGCAAAGAAAGACATCACATCTGTAATTATGTAATAATTGTATGTAATTTAACTGTAGCAGAGAGGGAGAAAAGATTCTTCATTTCTCTGGCAAATACTCAGCATTATATGGAAACTATTAGGAATTGAAATAGTTAAAGAATTTTTTTCCTGTAAAATAATGTACTGTAGATCTATTAAAAGCCATTTTGTTATTACTTGTATTTTAGGTCTAAAAAATGAAAAAAAATGACAGTTATGTGAGACCTGATGCTAGATTCTGCCACAAAATTCCTTTTAGATGCTTGGAAAAACTGGAAGAGAACAGACATCATATGTTGCTTTGTCTTAATAGATCCAAAGGGAATACACTTCACCTAAAATGTGGCAAAGTATTTGGCAAAGTACGGGGAACTGCCATTAAAAATCTTCCTTAGAAGAGAAAGTATCAGAAGCTTTATATTTTCTTAAGTGAGCATATATTCAGATTGCCTGCACTGGCTTGGTGTCATACGCAGAGCAATTAATCCTGGTACAGTGGTGAAAGGTGCAGCCTTACGGCTTTTGTTGCCAGTTCCATTTGAAGTGATGGGCATACATTCCTTCATCTGTCACTCAGCAAGTAGTGTTCTGAATCTCATCTACGCTCTTCTTCATCATCAGTTATCATTTAGTAAACTTATTAACTGAGTGAAAAGCACTGGGTAGACACCTTTAGTGCCTAATTGATGCTCGCTTGTTAAAATTGGCACCTTGAATGTTTGTAAAGGATACTGCTGAGAATCCAGTAGGGAAAACTTCATTGATAGTAGAAGATCTGAAAATTGAATAATTTCAATACTTTCATTAATCTTTTTCCATAATTATGTGTACTTATAACTAGTTTTATTCTTTTTTTTTAATATATTATTTCAAAAAATGAGAGGGAGAATTTTAATTTGAAGGCTTTTCTTACGCTCCCAAATTTGCCTTCTATTGCCTCTGCTACCATTCCCCTGATTATTCCCTGGTGTTGTCACTGGGTGTGAAGAGGAGAGGAAGATCAGGAACTGCAGAACTGGGGACAGAGGGCAGAAACAAAATCTGTAGTCACAAGCAAAATATTCCTGTGGATTCACTAAGAGGTCAATGATAGATGGTGATGAACTGAACTATTCATTAATTCAGGGCTCTGATATTTGTAAACATTATAACTTAAACATTCATTTCAATAAGACAGTCATCTTCCTCTTTGTGCCTGTGTCTTGTATTGGATCCATGCTCTTTTTAGCAGTGCCTGATGCCTAGGCAAGAAGCAATGGGCACAAACTAGAACACTGTGAAGGTGGCAGAGCACTGGCACAGGTTGCCCAGACAGGCTGTGGAGTCTGCTTCTTAGAGATCTTCCAGTGCCACATGGACATGATCCTGGGAGCTCTGCTCTTGGTGGTTCTGCTTGACCAGGGTGGTTGGACGAGGAGATCTACAGAAGTCTCCTGCAAACTCAGCCATTCTTCCATACTGTGATTCCTTTCCAGAATTAGGAAATAAAATTATATTGCTCATCTCTGACTATTTCTTGCTAACAGATGAATATTTTTACATTTGTGTATACAATATATAATTTTATTGAAGAAGCCTGAATGTCCTTGAGTGTTACGTCAAGCTTAATTTTAAGGTGTCCCACCATGAAGTAGAACCTCAGGCTCTACGCTATATGACTGTTTTCCAAGAGTAAGCAGGTTAACAGAGGTCTATAGAACATCCATAGGAATCTATGAGATGTTTAAGATTGCTCTGTCTGCCTCCACACAAATTTCTTATCACTCCTTCCCTTATGCCTCCTGAACTAGTTACAAAGCAACCTGTGAAGGAAAATGTTGAAAATCATTTTGGAACTCACTAGTTGTTTTTATTCTTCCCTATATTGCAATATGCAAAACTGCACACGTTGTGTTGTGGTCTAATGCAACAGGCTATTTGCTCACGCTTGCCCCCTCCCGCTCCAGTGGGATGAGGGAGAGAATTGGAAATAAAATAGAATTTAAATGTATTAAGACAGAAAAGGAAAAGAGAATAGGGGGGGAAAAAATAAAGAAAAGAAAAAAAAAAAAAGGAATGATAACAATGTTAAATGTATGTAAATATGTAGATCACTCTGAAAGTAATGCCTCCTATTTATTTCCATAGAAACTACAACAGATACAAAGAGCACAATAACACTTTTTGATAGAGCAAATTTTCAGCTACAAAATACCTTTTTTCAACATAGTCAGCACCATATGCTAGTTCATGCAGATGAGCGGATTGAGATGGCCTTCATTTCATGGTGACAGCTGTGCACAGATGTCCAGAACGTGGCTTGTCTTTCACGTCACTGTCAACATTGCAGAAACACACCACCCACTGCCTTACTGTACTCACATCCACTGTTTGGTCTCTAACAATGTTCAGCTAATGTCAATGAATGTCAATGGATGCCATTTTTTTTTCTCACAGAGGAATTCAATGATGGACCTTCGTTCATATGCACTTTCATGTCAGACACCACTCTGTCAGACTGCTTCTCTGCTGCCATCTGTCACATGGCACCAAAATGTAACAGAATATTGATGGGAAGGTTCAACTTCTACCGTCATACCATCAGCACCATCCTCTGACATTGTGGGCCTACATAATAAAATAGACGCCTTGCTTTTGGAGTGGGCTTTGTAATATTTGGAATATAATCTGCTATCTAGTGAAGACAGTGAAAATTCTGTAATCCCTTCCATCAGATTTTAATGGAAAAATCAAGAGATGGAATATCCATCACTCTTGTGGGTTGGTTTTTTTTTTTTTTTTTCAGATGGCTTAATTATTATTTTACCAACGTTTTTTCTTTTTACATTACATGCTTTGTTTCAGTTTCCACCTACTGGATTTTACTATACCAGCTAGATTAAGATAACTCCAATATCTGGTTTCTACCCTGCAATCAAGTTATCATTCAATTTCCCTTCTGATAAGCTAAACTGACTGCTTCTGACATTCTTCTCTCTTACAGTATTTTCACCTGTTAAATAATGTCTTCAGTATCCTCTTTAACATTTCAGGATGTTTTAAAATGTGACATTAGCCTAGACAAAATATCAAACACGATCTTAGAACTGAGAGGTAATATCTCCTTCCTACTTTTATTTTCATGTGGATATTTGAGAATTAATTCTTATAATAGTCTTGTTCAGGTTCCATGTTGATTCTACGCTAAAAACTTGATATTATTCACAAAGATTTCATGTTCAAAGTTTTTCTCCTCTAGATGAAGTATGTATTCATTATTTATTGGCAGATTTTTAAAATTTGGTTATATTAAAATGCATTTTGATTAAGCTGTTCCAATTTACCTAGACAACTGATTAAGGATGTCTGTCTTCCTCAGTTCATCATCTGCAAATTTTTGCAGCAGCAATTTTACATTTCTTTCCAGATCATTTGTTAAAGTGTTCTGTAACATTGGATCTTTGTGGAATCCCAGTGCAAAATCCACATTTGACAATGATTCTCCACTGACAAATAGTTTTTGAAGCCATCTATTAAATAACTTTTAACACATTTAATATGTATTTTATTGGTACTATCTAGTGCTGGGTTTTGAAACAGTATGTCATGTGATATTACTTCAGACACTGTTAAAAGTCCAGACCTATTATGTCTTTGTTGTTATCTTTATCAACCAAACTGGAATCTTAAAAAAAAAAAAAAAAAGTAATGTATTTATTTGACAGGTCTTATTTAATGGGAAAAAAACAACAACACAACAACAGCAACAACAACCACCAGTCTTATATTAGCAGGCATTAACTGCATGACAGTTCTTCAATTCTTCTTTAATTGAATCCCTCTGCTTCATGTCACCTAATCTAACATACTGATGCCTTGTCGGCTCTGAGATAATATGGCAAGGAAGCTCATTGGAATGTGTCAGCTCTCTAACAAGTATTGAAGAAAAGGGAAAACTTGGACCATAATTCCCAAGAATAACCCAGTAATATTTTCTGATAAGTAGACTTTAGAACAACTTGATACATTCAAAATCTTTATTATATCATTTAATATTTTCTAAAATGACCTTGTCCCCCAGTACTTATCTCCTCACCCTACATAAGTTAAAAAGACAACTGGAATTTCAAGCAGTGACAAACAAAATGACTATTTCAAGAGCAGCACTTTGACTGGTCCAGTGTTTCCTTTTTAAAGTTTGCTAAGATGTTAACAAATGAGCAAAGAACAAAAGTGAATCTGATTAATACTAAATGTATCATATGTATTGTGATTCAGAATAAATTCTTAAGCATTCTTTTTTTTTTCTTTTTTTTTCTTTTTTTCCCCAGTAGTAGGAATAGATGAGGTGCAACAAATAAAATCAGAAATTTAATTTTTATTTACCATGGCATTCTATCATTGATAAGATGTGCAGTTTGTAGTCTGGAGGTCCCATAATACTTAATCTTAGACCTGATGTATTTGCTGCTAGTACAGTCCTTCTGTAGTCACCTATTCAGTGCTAGTAGTGTCCTTCTGTAGTCACCCCAGAGAATTCTCACAGGCTCTCACAGGATCAGAAATGCACTTCACTTTCAGATGACTGGAAGTGAGGAATGGGGTGCATACATCATCCCGAGGGAAAACATGCACTGAGACCCTGTGGAGAAATCAATGCTGCTATCAGATGCGAGGACGTCTAATCTGGGACTATAGAAGGTATGAAGAAGGGATTGATGCGGTATCTGGATACAAGAAGACCTCTGTATGAACCCAGAGCTGACAGAATACAGGAACAATGGGGAGAAAAAGAGGTAGCAGTGGAAATTGTTTCCCCAGGAGAAGCTAGGAACAAAACTATAGTGGATTTTCTTTTGTAAGAAGGAAATGGAGAAATGAGGGAAAGATAAAGAAGTTTTGCTATATTGCTTCTGGATCCTGTATTGGAAACAAAGGAAAAGAGAAGCTCCCCAGATGGTGGCTTCTCCTCTTATTTATCTCCATTTCTAAGCATTTCAGTCTCTCTCCACAATATGGCCTAAGACCAAAATATTTCAGAAATAAGTTTAAACATGTATTTCATTTTGTGTCTGAGGAAAAGCTCCAAGCACTGATCAAGAAGCAAAGCCTTCCTGACTAACACAGTAACAATGCTAGTTTGGAGGATCCATGTGAAAGCATCCATAAATATCTGTATTACTATTAATCTTGTTACTTCTCTTCATCTTATTTGTTACATTTTCCTCAAGCCCATTTCCAGTAGTTTGTCTCGAAAAATCTCAATCATAGCAAACAAAGCAACTGTAAATAAAGTTTCCATTGGCTATAATTTGAAGAAATAAAATATTAAATCTTTAGACATTCTGTAATAAATTTTGAAAGAACAAAGCTAATTAGCTAATGGCACAATTAGACAGATCTACACTGTGCAATCATGTTGCTATTTTCCAAAAGACAACAAGAAAAATAAAAAAGAAATCAGAAGCTGAATCAGAATTTTCTAGGATTGATTGAGGCTTTTTTTGTCTGTTTATTTGTTTGTTTATGGCTTTGGCCTAATTTTGCACTTATAATACCAAGTATTTATGTAAACAGATTGAAATCATATCAATAAATTAATCAGAGAAAGTGATTGAAATCAAACCCTTGATTCTTGGTTCTAAAATCAGAATTAGAAGAAGCGCCCCTTCATCCCATTCTGGGGTCACCTTTCGAGAATCACATCCTAACTGACTCAACATGTGGACAAGTATAACCATCTTATGGTATAAATGAATTATCATTAGTTATAGATACTGGTTTCGAAAAAGCATTATCATGCCACAGAATTTAAGAAAATTTTGAAAATACTCAGGACATAGCCAAAGCTTTTCAGAACATCTTATGAAAATTCAAGGAGACACAGATTGACCAAACAGTTGCTAAGACACTTCACAGTCGGTTGTATAAGATCCCTGTTTCAATAAAGATCAGACAAAATAATATCTGAACAACTATCTTTTCTAATAATTTTTTTAAAATACTTAGTGTGTTTTAAATTTGATAGAGCTTTCTGCAAAAAACTTTCTCATTGTATGGAAATTTTTGAAATTTCAAATATTCTGTTTTTATCTTGAATCTAAATAAAATTGAATCTTATTTTTTAAAAGAATTTTTAAGAATATGAAAACAAGGTCAGATCAGAATATTCCCATGAATTTAATAATAATGTTTGGGTTTTTTTTTTTTTTAAATCCTAGAGTTTAGAATAACTTGCTTTGTTCTCACTTTTCCCCCTCAATTAAATTTGCTAAAATTTCATAACAAAAATCTGCTATGAACAAAAGCCACAAGCTTCTTCTCCTTTGGAAATGTGAAAGCCATTCTTTAATAGTTTAAGTGGAAAGTTAGTAAAATACACTTAGCACCACAAGCAATTTCAGTTTGATTAATTAATATTTTCACAAGAAATGGGGAAACTGTCAGATGATCTCCAACACACTCTAGTGGATATGTGGTTGTTAACTATCTATTCTTGGTAAATGAAAGAACATTAGAAAACTGCTATAATTTTTTTCAACTATTTGGCAGAATCTGACACTTTTATGTCACCAAGGTTGTGAAACTATTAAAGAATTAATTTTCTACTGGAAAAGCAAAGGACTGATGTGTTTAAGAAAAGTGTAAATTTCATTTGAGAGTTTATAGTAAGTGCTTTTATCTATACATTTCTTTACAAGGACTTTTTAGGGCACACTGTGAATTTAATAATAATAATGTAGAATATTATAAAAATAAGACTGAAATTAACCCCCTCCAAAATCTGATAACAGAATAGTAAAAAGTAGATGCAAATTGAAACTGCATTATTTGAAAAGAACTTCTGTCTTAAGAGGCTTAATCTCCCTACATGTCTAAATAATTAAACATAAGGTGCTTTCCAGGGCTTTAATGATGCATTTCAGTTTAGGCCACAAGGCAACTGAAACTTTATACAAGTCTGAAAAAAAAAAATTGTGGTTCATAAAAAAATATAATAAATAATTGTGTAAGCCTGCTTAGTGTTTATGCCATCAGTTAAATCAAACATGACAGGAACAGTACGTCTGGAGATTTTCAGTATTAGTGACCTTGCCTTGAAGTATTTTGTCTCTTTAGGATATTTTTGAGGACACTGCATAAGTAAGCTGACTCCATGTTAAACCAACTTGCTCTTTAACAGCAACATATATATATATATTGCCTCACTGTGGAGAAGATAGTGCCTATGCGTCATAGTCCTCTTATCCTCTCACTTCAGGAAAAAACTGCCAGTTAGGGCATGCATACACCATGGTATCAACACAAGGATGGCCAGAGGAGGAAATGTCCTATTCTGGGAATCATGTGTTAGATAAAAAGCCTCCCTTCAGAAGGGCTTTCATTTGGGGAATGCCTTACTCACACAAAGTTTGGATACAAAGACAGGAATGGAAGTATACCTTCTTGGCAGCAGGCAAAAATGAAGTAATAACAAAATATATTTCTAATGTTTATGAAGATAGGATATTTTTTGACGTGACAGACAAGTTCTAAGTGGCTTCTCTAAAATCAGCTTTGATCCATACCAGCTGATACTAAAACCAAAGCACTCCAGGCACTAAATTTTATTACTGTAATCACACTTAAATCATGAGGATTCATCACAGGTAGGGATCAATCAAGTTTTTATTGCCACTGCCAGTAGAGCCACTGTGCTAAGCCCAGAGGTGCATGCACCTGGCCACCCTTCCCATCTCTCCAACTCTACCCCATTCCTCTTCTGTCATGCGAGCAGCTCACATGTCTCATGCGCAACTGGCTGCAGTTGGTCTCTGCCTGACTTCTCTGTTAAACTAAAGGCTTGGGAATTAGACTATTACCATCACAAACCACCCCTCTGTACTGTCCCTGTTAAAACAAGAATAAATATCAAGTAAATATAAGAAGGAATATGTCCTTTAACATAGTATATTTATAGGCAGTACATAAACTAATCTTAAAAACGGGAATGGAGCAAACAAAAAACAAATATATTAAAATAATTCTCTATTCAGATTGCGCAAACACATTAGAAAACTGAGCCAAATTCATTCCTACTGGAAGTGCATTTGAAACATAATGCAACTTCCTCTTTGTAAATGTCTAAACTCTTAATCTTCTCTGTAATACTTACATTTAAAAAAATGAAATACTACACACACATCTCTCAGTTACATGGCTCATTAATCCCCCAAGAAAAAAATATACTGTTTCATTTATTTCAAGGACATTTTTTTCCATTATTCTATGAAAGTCAAATAATGTATCATTTTTCTGAATGGCACCATATAAGAACTCATCTGAGGTGACCTATGATTCTATAACCATTTGTTTCATAGAAATGGAGCTAAAATTAGGAGGTTTAAAATACTTTACAATAAAAGTTCAATACTAAAGTTTTCTCTTAAATATAGTAGCACTTAATTTATATCTTCCTAATGTGCTTGCAATCAATTTTAAAAGAAAGTCTGAAATTTATGGCCGTGTATCTAATAACTAGATTAAACTCTAAGGATGGAACAACTGTCATGTATAATGGCTGTAAAATTACAGTTGTGCAGCAGATGCAATCATACCTAATAACCTTGTCCAAGTTTCAGCAGAGGGATATTGAAATATTCACTCACTATCCAGACCTCACCTATTAGTGTTTAGTGATGAAGAGCTCATGCCAAAATGCAAGCAGGTCCCTGACCTGAAGAATCAGCAAACCAGCACCTGAGGATGCACTGCTGTTCATGGAATCATAGAATAGAATAATAAAACCATTAAGATTGGAAAGGACTGCTAAGATCATCTCATCCAACCATTAACCCACCACCACCTACCCCACTAAACCACATCCTTCTGTGTCTTTCCTTACTCATGTCCTCAATTCACACTACTGCAGATTTTCACTATATGCTAGTATTCCTTACTCAGAAAGTGGTGAGGTGCTGGAACATGTTGCCCAGAGAAGTTGTGGATGCCCCATCCCTGGAGGTGTTTAAGGCCAGACTGGATGAGGCCCTGGGCAACCTGATCTAGTGGGTGGCAACTTTGCCCACAGCAGGGAGTTTGGAAATAAAGTCCCTTCCAACTTAAACCATTCTATGATGCCATGATCTTGTGCTATACTGATATTAAATAAGCATGGTATGGATCATATCTGTTTCTAATCAGCCTTATGATAACAGTATTTTCAAGGCAGATATTAGTTTAAATTTCTTCAGAGATTCAGGAAATTCCAGAGTGATCGAGGAACGAAGACTATGTTTCCACTGTTGGGTGTATGCTCTGTCTGCCATACCATAAATCGAAGAGTGGGCTATTCTCATTTGGCAGTATTTCAAAACACCACTGTATTAGTTCTCAGGAAAGTAGTACTCTGTTGACACGCATGATCTGTACTGCCTACTACAGTACTCTTCAGAAAGAATGGCACTGCTAGATCCCAGGGCATGTGGAGATCCAGTTTTCTCCCATGCATGGGACTTATGCAACTGCAGTCTGCATGTTTCCTGCACAAGCTGTGACCTCCTTTCTTATGCATCTCAGTCTCAAAGCATCTAGATTATAAACTGAATTGCCCCTCTAGGACCAGGCTCTGAAAATATTATCACTATGTTGCGTATGTTCCAGATCTGACCCTTTCTTTATAAAAAAAGTGCAGTTGTTTTTTAAGGCAAACGGTATTTAATGTCTGAGAGTCCTTAGCCACTGACAGTTCAGTGATAGCACCTTGGTATTCACATTGTCAGTCACTTCGACTGTGTATTCAACTTTCATCAGAAATTAATTTTTTTATTTCTAATTGCGATGCTTTCTATTAAGTTTTCATGGAGGGCATCTATACAAGCAGCCTTTTAAGGAACACGCTAAAAAAATCAGTTGTTCACGTTAGGCTAATATGTTTTTTGAATAAACTAGAAGCCAATATCATAGAATCATAGAATCATAGAATCATAGGGGTTGGAAGGGACCTCCAGAGATCATCGAGTCCAACCCCCCTGCCAAAGCAGGTTCCCTACACCAGGTCACACAGGTGGGCGTCCAGGTGGGTCTTGAATATCTCCAGAGAAGACGACTCCACAACCTCCCTGGGCAGCCTGTTCCAGTGCTCCGTCACCCTCACCATAAAGAAGTTCTTGTGCACATTTGTGCGGAACTTCCTATGCTCCAGTTTCTGGCCGTTTCCCCTTGTTCTGTCTCCACACACTGCTGAAAAGAGTCTGGCCTCTCCACTTTGCCCCCCACACCTTAGATATTTATAGACCTGGATCAGGTCCCCTCTCAGTCTTCTTTTCTCAAGGCTAAACAGACCCAGTTCACTTAGCCTTTCTTCATAGGGGAGATGCTCCA
>JACDJE010000084.1:2366606-2392312 GCA_016647715.1 Pavo muticus | reverse complement strand
CAAGCTGCCCCCGACCTTTACTTCCTTAACAAGCCCTTCCTTATTAGTGAGAATAAGGTCCAGTAACACCCCTCCCCTCGTTGGTTCCTCCACCATCTGCATCAGAAAGTTGTCTTCAACACATTGCAGGAACCATCTGGACCGTGCGTGCCTGGCCACGTTGCTTGTCCAGCAAATATCTGGATAATTGAAGTCCCCCATAAGCACCAGCACCTGGGATCGTGACGCTACTTCCAGTTGCCTATGGAAGGCCTCATCAACCTCCTCCTCCTGATCAGGGGGTCTGTAGTACACACCCACAACAGTGTCACCCATACCAGCCTGCCCCTTGATTCTCACTCACAAGCTCTCCACCGCTACATCACTCTCCCCCAGGTGGAGTTCAATGCATTTTAGCTGCTCTCTCACATAAAGAGCAACTCCACCACCCCGCCTCGCCAGCCGATCTTTCCTAAAAAGCACATAGCCCTCCATGACAACATTCCTGTCATGCAAGCTGTCCCACCACGTCTCTGTGATCGCAGTGAGATCATGGCCTTGCAACCGCACGCAGATCTCCAACTCTTCCTGTTTATTTCCCATGCTGTGCGCATTAGTGTACAGACACTTTATGGAAGCAGCAGCCCCCGCCCCTCTCCATCCCTTTGAACTCCACCCTCTTCACCCATCAAGCTCCGTTTTGAGCCTTGAACTACCCGCTCAACCTCAGTGGCCCTCATTTTGTCCCCCTCCCCCTTCATACCTAGTTTAAAGACCTTTCAATGAGTCCCGCCAGTTCCTGGGCTAGGATCCTCTTACCCCCTGGAGACAGGCTACTTTCATCTGCAGCCATCATGCCAGGTGCCGAGTAAATTGCTCCGTGGTCAAAGAAACCAAAATTCCAATAAATAACCTGAGAAAAGACCTGTAACTAGCGGTGTTCCCCAGGGGTCGGTGCTGGGTCCGGTCTTGTTCAACATCTTCATCAATGACCTTGAGGAGGGGATAGTGGCCACCCTCAGCAAGTTTGCTGATGATACGAAGTTGGGAGGATTGGCTGACACGCTTGAAGGCTGTGCTGCCATTCAGCGAGACCTGGACAGACTGGAGTGCTGGGTGGTAAGAAACCAGATGAGGTTTAACAAAAGCAAGTGTAGAGTCTTGCACCTAGGGAGGAATAATTGCATGCAGCGGTACAGGTTGGGGGATGACCTGCTGGAGAGGAATTTGGAGAGGAATAAAAAACCAATATCACCAATACCTAAATAATAGAGCAATTTGAGACATCTTAAAAAATTTCCACAACTCCCACTGCACTTAGAATGAGTAAAAGAAAATACAGACTGAGTGGAGAAAGGGTTGAGGGCAGCCCGAAGGATTTGGGGAGGGTAGTTAATGTGAAGATCAGCATGAGGTGTGCTTGCAGCTGGGAAAGGCAACTATAACCAGGGCTTCAAAAAGAAACAGAACCAGCGGGGAAGTGATTTGCCCCTTCTATTCCATACTAGTGAGATGCAGCCTGTGGTACTGTGTTCAGCTCTGGGGCTCCCGAACAACACAGGTTGATTCCAGAGGGGGGCCGTGAAGATGATCAGAGGGCTAGAGCAGCTATCATTCAAATTAAAGGAGGGTAGATTTAGATTACATATTCAGAAGAAATTATTTTCTATGAGGGTGAAAAAGCACTGAAACAGGTTGCCCAAAGAAGTTGTGCGTGTCCCATCCCTAGAGGTGCTCAAGGCCAGATTGGATGGGGCTTCCACCTGATCTGGTGGAAGGTATCCGGGCCCACAGCAAGAAGTCTGGAAGTAAGTGGTCTTTAAGGTCTCTTCCAACTTAAGACGGTCTGTGATTCCATGATCAGCTGGCAAAAAGTACTGCTGTCAATGTCATTCTGGCTTTTGGAGGTCAGGTTTCAAATTTTTTTTAATAATAAAGAGTCTTACACAAAACATACTATTTCCATTAAGAATATATCTTTTCTCTTTTAATAGAGGGTCTTTGAAGTGTCATGAGCCTAGAATGCGTGTTAAAATTTGTCTCTAGGTAAAGTTTATTTGTTTTATAAAGGAAGTAGTAAAATTTAATAACAAAACAACTTATGCACAACCTACAATACAGATTTTTTTTTAATTTTCAAATGAAACCTACTGGAGCCTACTAGTAATACATAGTATTAGACATCTGAATCATGGGTGACTATTCACTGCAAAGCAAGTCCCTTAAATTCTTTTGGAGACCTTTAAGAATCTTTGGTATTCTGGGAAATCATTTTCAAGATTTTGAAATATATCTCCTTTGAAATATTATTTTACACTTATTTATTCATAGAACTGGGTTTCTTCCTAAGATATATTGCTGCATGAAATAAAATCTGCTGTATTTTGAGCACAGATAATATATTAAGTCAAATAGTTATTCAGTTGTATGATGCATTTTTGGAATAACTAGAATAAGTTGGCGTAGATGCAACATGTAGTGTTCCTTTGTTGAAAGTGTGCAGTACTTATAGTCAAGTAATAGAAAGCTTAAAAAATACAAGTACTTACAAAATAACCCAATTTTAAGCAACATAAGGCTATCAAATAATTCAGCTGAAGGTCAGGAGGAGCTGGAATGCTTATCTAGAAAATGAAAGCACGTGTTCTGACCTCTTATGCTTCCACATTCCATTCAGAGCAGAAATTGGAATGTAAAAGCTACTTTTTTTAGACTATAGGTACAGGTTGTCCTGAAATGGCCACAGATCATTCCTCTTTTAGAAAAAGCAAAGGAATTACCCAGTGAGAGTCAGGATAATAGTTAAAAGAACAGAGAAAGAAGCATTTGCACTCTTGGTGCTCTAAGTAGAATCTTAGAATCACACAATCACTTAAGTTGGAAGGGACTTCTAAAGGTCATCTAGTCCAACTCCCCTGCACTGAACAGTGACACAGCTTGATCAGGTTGCTCAGAGCCTGGTCCAGCCTGACCTTAAATGTCTCCAAGGGCGGCACACCCATCACATTTCTGGGCAACCTGCTCCAGTGCCTCACCAACCTTATGGTAAAAAAGTTATTCCTTACATTCAGTCTAAATGTCCCCTCTTTTAATTTGAAATAATTTCCCCTGGTCTTGTCACAACAGACTCTGCTACAGGTTCTGTTCCCTTCTTTCTTATAGACCCCTTTAGATACTGAAAGATTAGATACTCAGATAACCTTTAAGTCTTCTCTTCTCCAGGCCGAAAAGCCCCAGCTCTCTCAGCCTTCACAGAGGACGTGTTTCATCCCTTGGATCATTTCTGTGGCCTTCCACTGGATGCCCTCCAGCTCTTGTACTGATGACTCCATATCTGGACACAGTTCTCCAGGTAAGGTCTCATCAGTGCAGAGCAGAGGGGCAGAATCACCTCCTTTGATCTGCTGACCCCTCTTCTTTTGATGCAGCCCAGGATAGGGTTGGCTTTCTGGGCTCTGAGAGCAGAGTACTGGGTGACATCCAGCTTGCCATCCACCAGTACCCCTTTGTGGCAGGGCTGTGCTTCCTTCTTACATCTATACCTTCTATTGATAGCGGGGTTGCTGTTCTTCTACTGAATAAATTTTTGGGTAGTTACGTCATGGATGAATACACATTTAGCCTACAGGTTTGTCCACAACTTCACCAGAGGGTGGGCTCATTGAGTTATAATGATGGACCTCTTTTGAATATTTCGAAGAGTATGTTTCCTTGACGCAAGAAGGATATGCAATAGATAGATCATCCCAACAAATGGACAAATGGAAGTGGAATGGACAGCTTGTCTTTAATAGGATTTTTGTCCACTCACACTTCTGTGAAACTAAGGAGGAATTCCATTTACAGTGGGGATGAATTACATGCAATTTATGTTGTCCTTCCGCTGTTCAGGAGAGATAAAAAAAGTGACCAAAGCAAGAGATACATGATCTTTTGCCTAAAGTTCAAGTTAATTCAGATGATATAAAGAATAATAAATAAAAAGTAAGAATAATGAATTTGAACAGCTGAAATTGCCTAACTTGGAAATGCCCATAACTGAAATATTTTTACAAGGGCATCCTTGTTACCAGGTTAAAAAAAATCCTAAATGCTAACTAGAAATCATCTTCTTTCATCCCACATCTTCCCCCCTAGTAAATGAAGACAGGATGAACAGCTAAAATTGCTAATTGGTTTACTGATCAGTTGTACTTTGTTCGATTGATTTGCAATTAATTCTGGTTTGTGGTGCATAGAAGAGGAAGGTTGGCGCCAACCTTTTGAAGCAGCTGATACTCAATATCCTCCAAGAGATCTGTGGGCCAGAATATCAATAACCTGTTTAAAGCAGCTCCTGAAGGTATTGAGCTTGTGTCTTGTGCTTTTGTAAGGGTTCCAGGGTATAAAAAGAAGTGTAGATTTTGTTCCTTTCTAAGGAAGAGATCAGACGTTTTTAATCTTAGAATTTGCTTTTAATGCTTTATTTCAAAAAAGTGTAAATATTTTCATAACTGATACTAGTACTGGAGCTAATTGCAAACATCATAATGCTTGGTTTTCCGGGCTCTTTACAGGAAAAATGCAAAATTTAAATAAAAGATAATACATTTTTTTTCTCCATTAATACTGAAAATTAACAGAAAGAAACCCTGGTAAGAGCAGAAGTACTTGCACAATATGTGAAATGTATTAGTATTTTGAGACATATATGGCCAAATTTAAAGTTGTTACAGCTGATTCGCTGCAGATAGGCAATAGTTATTTTAACTATATGAAGAATAAATGCATCTGAAGGCAAAAATAATCAGAACTCAAGCATGGTTTAGGGAAAATGAAGAGAAGAAACTCATTCAAAATCAGCATCTCTTCTTCATCTGTATTTGTTTGTATCTGTAACATGATATTGGATATTTTCTTTTAGTAATTTGCTTTATCATTAAATTAAATATTCATTTTTGTGGGTAATTTTTATAATGTTGTACCTCATTCTTCTTGGAGTGATTTTCCAGAAAGAAGCAATGACAGATTACACATTGCTTCCTTATTATTAGTGGTTAGCTCCTGTTCCTTGGTTCAGTGCCCATTTGTTTTTCTTTCATTTTCTGAAGCTTACCTATTTAATATAAAAATACCTGCGTCTTGCCTATATAATTGTCTTCTGTATCTTTCCAAGACTTTTCCATTGATTCTTTTTACATTCTTATTTTTTTTCCTGAAAGGACATTTTCATTTTCTTTTTTCAATCCAGTACTAAGAGAAATACAAAGCAATTTGATTTTATACGGAAAGTATATTAGAAAATCATATCTGATTATTTCTCATCTTATTGTGATTTAAATTCATCATAATACATGCAAAGTTTAATTTTAAATGTTCTTCATTTTAATATTTTGCAAGCAGTTTTATTTACAAAAATACCACCTATTTCTGCTTTTAAAAGTTTTTTTGTTTTTGTTTTTTTTAGTTTTAGAACCTCTATTTAATGGCATATTGAAGATATATTTATGGAGAATAAAGAGTAACAAAATGGATGAGTATGGGAGAAATGAATGGCCATTCATTGAGGCTGCTTGAGCCTCTAATAAATAAAACACTTGATTAAAGCTTTAGAAGAGAAGTGATAAGGAAAACTAAACTGAGGTTCCATGCTACTTAAGAATTTGTCTTTTCACTGTAAATGTGATCTTGTTTCAGCCTGTGAATGAGTCTAAAACTGCATGTTAGTAGCTGCATTAGAGATACTGTAATAGTGGTGGATCATTCCCGTGAGAAAGGCGAGCAAGGCTTAGTGCCTCCTGTGTAAGAGAGCTATCTGTCACAGATGTCAGTTTATCTGATTGAGACTCCTTAGCTGCTGCTATACTTGCACCCTTCTCTATGACAAGACCTTTTGCATCTACAAGCTGCTAGCAGGGAAGAAAAAACCCTTCTTCTGATGGATCTTTGTGCCTTTTTGTCTCAGAAGCTAAACAATGGGTTTAATTGGCTGACATACGAACTTTGAAACAATCCAAATTCTTATGGGATGTGGGTGTTGTTTTTTTTTTAAACTGTATTTCATAATCCTTCCATCATTTCACGTTTCTTGTACCATTAGCTGTGTAAACAGTCAGTTTGGTCAAAGTAATCTATAGATCTTTTATATGATATGGTGAAAAAACACTTGTATATTTTTGTTGGTCATAGTCAAAGCTTTCATGATTAGTTTGACATGAAAATGAAGTAGTGAGGAGATCATCCAAGTCATTAAGACATAAAATTAAAACAACAAATGCTGTTCAGACTTCCAGTCTATTTTCTTTGTCCAAAGGTTTGATTTTGAGTTTGACAGACATTTAATTAGAAAAAGAAGCCTTTTATTTATTTATTTATTAACCTTGAGAGCAATTCAAGATGAGGGGCACAGAGTTCGTTAGTGAATAAAATGACCTTCACTACAAGACAGTTTGTGGACCACACGCTCACTTGGGAAAATACAAAAAGTACTATTGCTTGCAAAACAGATTGTAAACAGGTTTTGTTCTACATTTCCAGCACACATGTGTACACGCCACCAGAGACTACAATTGCTTGGTCCAAAATAATTTTTAAAGCTTACTTTTGATATGGGTGTAGCTATAACTGACTACTTTGCTTTCACTGATTTATGGAAGAAATGGAAGTTTGTTTTTGCACTTGCTTATCTTAAACCACAACTTCAGAGAATAACAAAGTTACCCTAATTTGCTAATCTCTTATAAGTGTGCACGGTTTTAGGGTGAGAATAATGCAGACAGACAAGAAAGCAAACTGCAGAAGAAAGGAGAAGCTGGGGTTTTTACAGATATCAACTCCATTGTTTATGATCATGTGTGTAAAATTTATGGATTTACTACTTCTTTGTAATGTATTTACTCAAATAAGTTCAGTTATAAATCATCTGTTTTCCAATAGGAACCTACATTTTTCACCCTAATCTCCATTTGAGTTCACCGAGGCAAGAAAGGGTCAAGTGACGAACCCAGTGTTGCATGATGAGTCATTGAATGAACCAAGAACACTGGGATCCTCCTTGCCCCTAACCCTTTATATCAACAGGCCACAAGGGCTTTGTGTTGCTCCTTTCAGCTGCCTTTAAATACAGAGTGCTAGTTAGAAACATCTTCTTTTAAATCTTAATCTGGCACAGAAAGTGCAAGCAAATGCGGTCCTTCTAGGCTGTTCATGGTTTGGATATGTTTCTCTGTTTTTACTGTGACATCCTCTGTGCTGAGACTTGTTTACTGATCTCCATAAATCAGCATTCTCATCAGATGTGGTAATGAAGTCCTACGAGAGTCAGCCAATATTTTCACAGTTGTTAAGTAGTTATGTAAAGATTTCTTTCTTTTGGGGCTTGATTCACCACTGGATTTCTTCAGGTTTATGCTGGCGTAAGTCTAATGGGTTCAAATTGGTAGCAGTTAATCAACACATAGAACTAGTCCCTGAGCTGGTGTAAATCAGCATAGCTCCACTGTTTTCAAATTCACCCATCCTTATTTACGCTAGCTGAAGATCTGCCCTGATAAGTTCAGAGCATCACACTGTACGTGCTGCTAGGCCAGGTTCCGTTTTAATGACCAGGTATTTCCTGGGGGAGTGTTAGAGTTACAATTTCCAAAAAGAGAATCAGGTTGGATTAGAATGATAAAGCAGAGACTTTTTTTGTGTGTGTGTGTGTGCTAGTTTNCTCTGCAAAAAGCAGCACTCCCTTTCAGTGCTGCACGTCTGGGGTTTCATCTGTATTGGCAGAAGACCACTGACTGCAGGCTAACAGAGCAGCAGATGTAAAATAAATCCTTTGGAATACATTTAATGCATGTGAAAAGAAGAGACAAGAAACCAAATCTGCACAAATTAAACACAGTAGGTGAGTCCTACTTGTTATCAGGTAGGCTATGAGAAGACAAAACCAGCCCTGCACATAAAGTGTAGATCCTCAAAATCACAGGAACATATATATTCACTACAGCCACTTTATGTTGTGAAAAGTGTCGCCAACAAAAAAATACTTCTGCCTACTTCTTGAATTTTTACACTTACAGAAGAGCATATTTAAGTGAGAGTTCAAATCTGAAATTCTCAGTCTCAAATACATTTGAAAAACTTTTAATTTAATATTAAATATTAAATATTAAAGCTTCAATTTTAGTAGAATCACACCACGCTGCACAGAAGAAAACATGACAAATCTCTATTAGAAATTTCCTGTGAGTTCAAACATAAAAAATAATGGAAGACAACTCTAAAAGCACTTTATGCCTGTGAGAATCTTCTACCTGCTTGAAACGTAGTAAACTAGCATATGCTATATATAGATGAGGGCACATACATAAATTCTGCTTTCTAAGGGTTATTTTTCAGTTTTTCAAAAGCATGCTCACATTTTGACATGTCACTATGTAGTGTTTCCTTTTTGTATCTCTTAAATATTCAGTTCGGCAAGTGATTTTAAATTTGATTTTAATAGAGAAAGTTAAGCATCATGGAAAATATTATTCTATCTATTCATGAAAACCCAAATTCCTCTTTTGTTTTTGTAAACAACTGCAAATTTAATGAAACAGTTTTCAACTTACTTATGTCACCAAAAGCAAAACAGAAGGAACTGCTTGCAGTGATAATCATGATCCTAAATGATGCCTATTCTTAAGGAACCTTCTCTTTTACCTTACGTATTCACTTTACAGTACAGAGTCAATTCATTTATGTACCATATGAAAGCTTTTATGAATCAGATTTTCTGACTTATGGAATTAATTTATTTGATATTTATTTGATATTATCATGACATCAGGGCACTAAACAGTTACCCTGAAAATAAGATGATAAAGTCTTCTAAATGTTTTAATTTTTATTCAGTGCTTTAGATTTAGGCATTAAGGTGATAAACATATACACAACACACACACAAAAGCAAAGGAAAATGGAGGAGGGCTTAAAAAAAAATGACCTAAGCTCACCTTCACTGAAATTATTTAGGCATCTGTTAAACTTTACACGTGCCTACAAAGCTATGATTTTAAGTCCATATTTTCACTGCTTTGCTGCATAAAGAAACATTCAATTTACTTCCTATAACAGGATTCCTTAGTCTCTATGTAAAATCCATTTGAGACCTAAAATAGCGTGAAGAGTTGATTAAAATTTATTTCTTGCATCAATCAAATGTTGTTTTATGTAAAACTTTAAAAATTAAATGTCAAACGTATCTCTTTTTTTTTATCCTATTGTTGGAGGGAATCTTTTCCTCTGTTTAAATGGAAATTTGTAAGCAGACATATCAGTGATAGACAGCACAGGAGGAATACATTTTGAGTTTTACATAAGAATCAAACGCACACATATATACGTAGAAATAAATGTAGCAGTATAACAAACATCTTCTTCACTTTGAATATCTGTATATAGAAAATTCTCCATTATAAAAGCTGTAAAAATAGAAAATACTACATTTAAAAGAAATGTGTGCAGGAAAAGGAAGCTAAGAAAATGGAAGCAAAAACAATTACATCAAATTTCAAATGTATCTAATATATACATACAAACATAAACATTACCTGTAATTTTCAATATTTTGTATTTAAAGCCCAGTCTATTCTTGTCCACATCTGAAATCTTAAGAGATGTTTCAAGAAGAATCACTTTGAGAAGTTCAATACAAGTGAGAAAAATCTAGAAAAAGTCTTGGAAAGACCAAATAATTACAAAAGAAAATTTTAAACAAACAACAATGGCAAAAACAAACAAACAAACAAAAAAAAACCCCACCAACATGGAAGACTGCTCTTATCTGCTTGTCATGAATAGGAAACATCAGCATGACATATTTTTTTTCATGTGTAAATATCATTGATGTATTCCTATATATTTATCATTTACGTGGTCAAACAGAAACATTACCTAGCAGTTTCTGAAAATACAGATCTGTGTCATTTCACAGATTCACAGATTCATCATTTATTCTAAATTCACAAAGAACAAGTATTTTCATGCATTTTGGTTGTTTGTTCTTTTTTTAATTAAAAGGTGGAATTCACATCTAGCATTTCATATGTAAGGAAAGGTACTACTATAAAATACCTATTGAATGGCAAAAAAGTAGAGTTTGAACATCACTTTAGAGATCATATAAATTAGAGTATCTATGTTTTAAGAAATGAAATTTATAATGATTAGTAAACAAATTGCCTGATTGAAGTCATCATCTGAAGCTGTCATGTGCAGATTTACTGCTCAAAGCTTCAATGACCTGTTCAATGACCCTAAACCTTAGTGTCAGAAGTTCCTTATAAACCTTAACTATCCTTGTCTAATAAATCCAGAAGGCTAATAAGAAGACTTTATTTTTTGTATTGATACGAGTATGGATTTATTCATTCTAAATTACTCACTAGAGAGAGACATTTCATTGAAAAATACTGCTCAAAAGTGATTCATGAAAACCAAGGTGTCATCTTGAAACATACTGCTGGAAATTGTATCATCAGAGATAATTGATAATATATCTTCTTGATTTCATTTGTGATCTCTTTACTTTCCTTCATTTGAGGTCATTTTTTAACTATTTTATTTCTTATTATGCTTAGTGTAATAAACACAAATCTCTTTTACTACAACAACCACTGAATTCACCTTGCACTCCAGTGAAATAAAAATAAGTGAAAAATAACACATTTATTTGACTTACAGCTAAGACTTTCAGTTAAACTAATGTGAACTTAAGACTGAAGATGTGTATAAATATATATATATATATGGATTTAATCTGAAAAACTTAATCGGGCTTATCTCTTTTTTTTCTCAGTATGTATATATATGAAAGCAGAGATCATTCTATGTGACAATAATACTTTGAAAAATCAAACATATCAAGATGTGGAAATAACTATTTTAACTGTATTAACAGACTTATTTACATGCAGTGCAAAATTATGCAGTAACTAAAATGATTGTGAGTTCACAACATCAGATATTTTTCTTTCACTCTCCCTATTCTTGTTGCAGCTTAAACATTGGTTGCTCCAAATGGAATGCCTCCTATTTATTTCCATGGAAACTATAACAAATACAAAGAGCACAATAACATTATTTGATGGAAGAAATTCTCAGCTACAAAACACTATTTTTCAACATAGTCTTTACCATTAGCTATGCTTTTTCACCAGCAATGGGCAAGAGCCTGAATGCTGCACTAGTCAAAATCTGCACTAGTGGATGTGATCCACTGCTTCACAGCTGCTATGATGGCATCATTGCTAGGAAAACATTGCCCGTGCTGTCCATCTTTCGTCACATGGAAGTCAGAAGGTGCCAAATCTGCACTATACAGTGGATGTCATAGGACAGTCTAGCCAAGATTGGCAATGTCCTTCACAGTCTTCAAAGAAGTATGGAGCCTGGTGCTATCATCTTGCAAAGAAAGGCTGTCTTGTTCACTGGCCTGACTCTGAAAGTTTGAGTCTGTAGCTTAGTCAGTCATGATCACAGAATCACAGAATTGTAGGGGTCAGAAGGGACCAGTCAATCTTTCTCATCACTGTTGCCACTGCTAAAATGCACCACCCACCACCTCACTGTGCTCACATCCACTGTTTAGTCTCCATAATCATTTAGCAAGTGTCAGTGAATGTCAATTCACTCCAACTAAGAAAACTCTCATACAGAGCTTGGCTTATGTAACTCAACAGAGGTCCATCAGCAGGATCCATGCTTTTAAAACAGTTTAGCTTTTTCTGTTGAAATATTTGTAGCCACAAAAGTTGAGAATAATTTATCAGATTCTCAAGGTCATATCAGTTCATAATTCTGGTTTCAAATACATCTCAGCCCCCATCTCTCTGAACGTTATCACAGAAATCAACTACCTAATTAAGTATTACGATGAGAATGCTGATTACAGCTTGTTTGAGTAGAAATAGGAGACTTGATAGGAAATTATTTTCTTAAGCAACATCTTCTTGCTGTAATTCGCTATTTAATTCTGCACAATAAATAAAACAGAAAAAAAAACTAAAAAAGAAGGAAAAGAAACAAGAAAAGTAGGAAGAAAAGGGAAGAAAATTTCAAAAAGAAAGGAAGAAAATTTCAAAAAGAAAGGAAGAAAATTTAAAAAATAAAAGAAAAACAAACAGAAAAAAAAGAAAAATACTCATATACACTTTCACCTATGAAAATCTAGAAGGTTGCAGGTAAAATATTTATCAGAAGTCACCTGCTCAGTGTCCTAGGTTTTGGAAATCTCATTCTGCTGTTAAGTAGCCCAAACACAAGTTAGGTCCCACATAAAGCTCAGTCGCTTCACAGCAATGGTTTCTGGGGACACAGTTTCAGTGTTGGTCATCCCCAGTGGAGGAACCTACATTAATGGTACCTCTGTCAGAGTTTCTCAGGAGAATGTAAACCTCAGTGGATGAGTGGGGTGGAAGGCAGTGCAGCTAAGGAGATGGGGGATTATCTACTTTTCTTCTGGCTGCTTTTTTATCAAGTGTAAAACCCGGTAAAGATCACTACAGAAAACACTATTTCGGAGTTATGTTACCTGCTTCGATTATGCCCCGGTCTTGGTTCTGTGCTCATCATTTGGCTTTATGCGGTGCTGTAAAATAGGTAATGAGACTAGCTGGGAGAAACTCTCTGGTACGGTACTTTGAGATGTTCTGAAAATAATGGAATTAAAAGTGTCAATAATTAATTTCATTTATGCTATCAGTATGTGACCTTTTGCTTGTATAAACACAAAATCCATTGCTGTTTAGTCTCTACATAACAGAGTGGGGAATTACACTCTAGGATAGAATCATAAAGTACTATTACCTATGTAAAAGAAGGTATAGTATGTTTAACTTCAAAGTCTAAAATGTCTCTACAAATCTGTAAGCAAGAGATAACCAAGAAAGGTAGCTTGACAAACTACATCTAGCAATGGGTTCTTTGGTACAAAACTGAAGATAATTTCCTTTTCCATTGAAGATAACACCAATTTTGCTATTGATTTTAGTGGATGTAAGTGTGATCCACCTTCCCTTTTCTGACTCTTTCACCTGTCAGCTGTGTGAACACAGGGAAACAAAGGCAGCTACATTCCTCCCCCTCCATCATCTATTATGCCTGCTCAGGCTCTGAGCTCTCTTATACCACGCAGGGAATTTCTCTGACGATAAGCTTAAGACGTGGAAAACTACATGGGACCCAGCCAGAAGTTGTTTCAGTAACCATTGCAGTGTAGATCAGAACTAACTGTCATTGCCAAGCACTGGTTTAGTTAAGGAAGCAGTGCAAATGAAAGCATTATGTTTTTGGAGTTTCTCTGCTTTTTTTTTCTCCATTCACAGCAAACCTTTTCTTTAATTTCAGAATACATAATATTTAAGCATTAATTTATATATTTCTTAGTTGGTTAAATAAGGCTTCAAATTATAGCTTGCCAGCACACATTTACAGTGTTTAATCACTTTTGAATCTCACTCGCTCTGAATGACACCCAAATAGAGGTGTGAGGTCTTTTTCGAGTGGGTCTTCTCACTGACAAGTTACTGAAGAAAAGGAGGCAAAAAAAAGTTAACACTATTTGTCTGATTGATAGCTAATAAGGCCTATTCACAAAGACACTTGGAGTGTTGTTGCAGCCTGCTGCCCAATTAGCAGATCCCTTTTAGCACTGCTCTACTAGCTCATCTGTGTCTGTGCTATATTATCCAACTGGAAAAAAATTACATATATATACAGAGAGAGAGAAGTTTTTCTATTAATCTTTATCAAATCTATGTAGAGAATACAGAATAAGATATTTATTATTTATAAATATGTATGACTATATATTCACATACATACATACAATGTTTATCTGAGAAATCAGAGGGAAGCACATACTCACATCCATATAGAAATACTTAAAATCTCTATTATAATTTGCCTGTGAAATAGTTAACGCGGAAATAAATTGACATTCCTTTTCTATATGTGTTACAAACATTATCTCCAAGTCGCATTTAAATTTCATACTTGATGCTTCAGCTCATGCCATGTTTTTAGTTAGCGATGGCCTATTAAGCTGCTAATTTATATACTGTTGTGAAGGCCTCTGTAAATGCTGCTCTGTAAATAATAGAGCAGTGATCCATAACCACCTTCCATGTAACAGCACAGAGTCCACTGCTGCTAATATCAAAGAACTGCTGGTTGCTAGGTGCCAAAATGCTGCCTGCCTATTTAGGAACTGCTATAGTTTTGTCTCCCTGCTAAGATGACAAAAGTGTAATTAGAGATTAATCAAGAGCTACATTAGTGCCATAGTTTCCTGCAGACTGACTTTTGTTGCTCACCAGCAGTTAAGTGCATCTGCCTGTATTTACCAGTTCTCAGGAGATTTAAAAATTTATTGTCATATTTACAAAGACAGCTACAGTAAGAGTTATCAAATCATGAAGGAAACTTGGTGAAATGCATATGATTTGCAATTGCAGTATGACTCTCCATATTTATTTTTTAAACATTACCCATATGAGAAAGGTTTTAAATTTCCCAATGCTTTACACTGAATTCACTGGGATGAAGGGAAGAAGGCTTATACTCACAGAATATTTTAAAATGTTTTGGTTTATGTTACCATGTTGACATGTTTATGCTAATGAAGCATTATAAATATAAAACTTTACATCATGTTTAATATTATTATTTAATTCTAAATTATTTGTAAAGCTAATTAAATGTCATATAGACAGCTATCTATTTAGATAGTAAACAACTTCCAGAGGTGCTAAAACCTTTAAATACTTCAATATGTTTAGAATTTCACATATCATTTAACTATATATTTAGACTTCTGAGATATTCTCTTGATTATACAGCCACAAGTTACACATTAATTGATAGAAAATTGTGTAGGATTCTTTCTTTCTGTTGATCACTGCATCACATAGCAAAAGTCACAGAGTGATCTGTTCAGAAATTTGTCATAATTAATAAAAATTCTGGTTTCAAATTATTGTTCCCAAATGGGGGCCTTTTAAAATTATCCAGATCTTTTCAGATAGGAAAGATGTTGCATTTCCTGCCAAGCTCTAGTGATAACATAAAGAGGATGGTTAGGAAAACAGATGGAAAGATTATGGGACTTATCCAAGGTTGCATAACAAATCATTGGTATCTGAGAGCAAATCTCAGTCATTCTATATATAATGGAGACTCTATTTTTAAATGAGAGAATACAGATAATATTACTTGAAGGTCTGCTCCAAAGCCTGCCTAGGAATCTGAGCGAGTAATCAGCCCATGTTGAGCTCTTTGCTACAAATAGATTGATTTGGGTAATGTGGCACAATCACTGGGGAGTAAGTCTAGAATTGAAGTAAAATGTGTGGTATTTCCAACTTTACAGGGAAACCAAAAATAACCCAATTCTATTAATGAGATCAATGCTTATAGTCTAACAAGCCAATAAAATGCACAAAGAAGACTGTAAAACTACAGGTTGTGCAGCACACTCTGACAAGATTTGTGTAAACAATCATAGCCTGGATATAGAAAATACTGCATAAACAACTTTGCTGCAAATGGATTAATGATATAACCCATGATATAGCCCAACTTTCCTTCCACACCAACCTTCTTTAACGAAAGACAGCTAAACTGTTTACATATGTTATGCATTATCAACTGAGAATTCAACTATAAAGACTCATTATTTTATATACATGTATGTATGTATGTATGTATGCATATATGTATATCCTACCTGTGTAAATGTGTTTATACAATACGTATCTATGAGATTGGTAGAATCCTAAGCAGGGAATTCCAGTACTTGAGAAACAGGATGGGCATTCGCAGATACAGACTTCCTAGGAACAGTAATATTTAATAATAAAGTAGACCTGGAGAAGAAAGCTTAGTACTCTGGCTTAAGGCTCTGCAGATTTATTCATAGGACATTTCAGCGGTAAAGGAGAAACTCTGGTATTTTCAAAGGAAAAGAATTAGGAAAATCCTCTCATTCTTGTTAGATATTCTTACAGATATTACAGCCCCTTTAAGTTACATCAGAACAAAAGCTTTTAGATAAAAAGCTCAATAATAAGCCCCTTGTATACTACTTCCTAAACTTTCTGTGTACTCTTTGTTTCGCAGAAACAAAGAAGTATTTACCACGTATACAAACAAAATAGTTCAGCTTTTTGAGAATGTAATATTTTCCTTTTTTTTTAATAATTACAATAAATTGCATCATTAAAGATTTTTTTTTGCCTCTGTACAAAGACTAGTTAACCTCAAAAATGAATCTTGAACCTCAAAAGTTTTGGAAAAATCCATTTATCAATCTGTCTTTCTCTCTCTTTTTCCTAAAAATAATATCTAGGTTCAGTTTCAATATCATAATATCATAGAATCATAGAGTACTTTGAAATGTATTTGTGTTGCATATAGAAAGTGCTAATATTCCCATCTATCCTTTGCTATATTTTTCATGGAAGGAAAATGGCTTACAACTACCAGGCAGTTTTCTTAAATACTACTTTTTGTCTCTGAGGGAAGAAGATAAGATGTTTGTTTACAAGTGGAAAAATCTTTTGTTTATCCAATAAAAAATGCAACTATTTACTTTTTAAAAAGAAAAAANAAAAAAAAAAAAAAAAAAAAAAAAAAAAAGGTGGTTAAGAGCTGAAAAAGCAGGATTTATCTTTTTTGCTGTCCTGAGAGCTACTTTCCTGGATTCGTAGCACCTCAGTGCTCAATTATTACCACAACCATAAGTTATATTGCAGGTTATAGTATCACCATAACAAGAATTTATCTGTACCATAAGTTCAGTTACTTTCTATAACATTCATATTGTGACTTCAGACATCCTTACAATGAAAAAACTCACAAACTCTACCTCCCATTTCCTCAAAAATGCCAAGACTCTTTACATGCTTACAAAGCTACATGACAGCTCTGTGAAAGACTGCGATCCTAAAGATCTTCAGAGATCTTTGTCTTAGATTTTTGCTTTCATTTTCTGATTCTTCTATGTGTGTTTTATTTTATTTTGTGTGAGTGTGTGTGCGTGCATTTGTTCGTGTTTTTGTTTTGTTGTAAAAACAACTACTGGGGCTTATGAGAGGACACAATGCCTTCTCATATCTGGGCTATAGGAACAACAGACAGGAAAAGTACACTCTTATTGTGCTATGCGCTCTGAGTATAGACAAAGACTAGCTTTAACTGCTAAAGGAACATGAAGTTTGGCCATGGAAGTATCACTTGTTAACAGACAGAGGTGTTGATGAGCAGGCAGGCTAGATAATAGCCTCAGATACTGGGAACCCTAATTCCACCTAGCCTCCATTAAAGAACTGTAGATTTTGCCAAAGAAAAATAATAATAATAAAAAGAATTAATTTATGATCAAGACATCGTACACGCAGACTTTAGTTTTAAAGTAGTAATTATGTGTTAAAATAAAAACAAGATTATCCATGGTTCAGGAAAAAATATGACTCAGGCACTTGGGATCAAAAGCTAGATCCAAAAGGCAGCTGCAAAGCAATTCTATTCAATTCAATTACCTTGATTGCAGCTAATCTGATTTGGGTTGCTGTATGTGTATGTATGTGTATCTAATCTTAAATAAGGGTTGATGCCTTTGCTTTCTGAATTAGGTCAAAATACAAAAGACAAAATAGCTAATAAGTAAGGAACATTATCAAAATTTTAAATCCACAATTGTACAGTTTCCACAAAGCCAGTTCTTTGATGAAAATTGTTTATTACATGGCTAAGTTCTCATCTAGAAGGCATCTTCTGGGCTTTGAAGATTTTGCTACAGTCTCAGAAATAAAAAATAAAAATAAAAAAAATAAAAAAGAGCAAATTGCTGTGCTTTTCTGTAATTTTGTAAAACGGGGTGTTTCAAGATAAATTATACTAGCGGACGATATCTGTCTTGTACCACAAAATACATGTAAAATACCTGTAATTTAGTCATTTCAGGGCATGCATGAAAAAAGGGAATAAACACAAACACAGACATACCAGTTTGTAGACATGCAGACTTCACAAGTTAGAAAGATCTTAGGCTTGCTAAATATCAAAGATGAATTCTGTACTGCACACCAAACTACCTAAAATTGCCTTCAAATTTAAGGTGCAATTTATTTCAATGGCATAAAGTTGTAGATAGCAGCACTAGCACACACAGACATATTGGATATTTCTATGTGTCAGTGACTGAGTTGAAATAGAACTTATTTCAGTGTTATAGATACAGTTGTGTTTAGGTAGAATGTACAAAATACATAGGTAGATATATACTTGAAATATTCTGATCTAAGTCCAGTTTTGTTTTTTTTCATAATGTCTTGAAGTGTCCATTTCTATGAAATGTTTTTTTTTCTTTCTAACAATTTCAAATTCACCTACTGTATTTCAAAATATTGTGTACTCCATGTGGTTTCTTGTTCTTTTTTGCTCCTTTCCTTATTCAGGTAGCAATTCCTGGACATGAGTTTATTTTCTACTCATATTTGGAGGAAAAAAAAAAAAAAAAGAATTGAGAGATGGTTGAATTGTCTCTTGCTTCGCATCAAAACCCGTGACAAGAAGGAGAGGATGACTTGAGCAAGAAGAAGAACAGTGAACTTTAAATTGCCTATTGATGTATTGAATTTTATGAGATAGCATTTATTCCACTAAACTCATATCCTCCTAAAGCTTGAACATTTTTCTAAGAAAGACCTTTTCGTAATGGATGAAGATACTTAACAAGTTGCTGTGATTTTTTTTGTTTTAGTATATGCTGTAATAGCACTGCTATAGTCCTCACAATGAATAATTTTTTAAACATGGAATAGAAAGCAACTGCTTTTAAAGATTTTTTACATTTTTTAGGACCTATCACAATTTTTGTTTTCAAAGCACTTTCACAAGTGGAGTCATACATATCGTCCTTTTTGAAAATCTTGGAAAATCTCTTACACGCTCTACAGAGTGGTAGGAACCCTAAAGAACCAACCCCAGGCCTGTAAGAGGAAGTAGGAGTCAATTTGAGAAACTGAATTACATTTTCAAAATGTTAATTCATGACAAAATTTTAATGTGCATTCAAATGCAATCCTAAATGTTTCCTTGAAATACAGAGTTGCAGTTGATGCTGCCCAGTGTTAGAGTTTTGATAACTTCGTATTATGTGAGCTCAAAAGACTGTGATAAATTAAATGAATCATTTGGATATCCCTAGATGGATATTTATGGCCTGCTGCACTGGCACAGAGGAAAACAGGAAGATATACACAGAAGATTATCGCAAATTTTGACTTTCTTCAAATTCAGAAGAATGACAGCAATGAAAATGTTGTTTAGATGGCCAGGAACCACAAAACACTGGATTGAAAACGTGTGAAGGAAATAAGTGTCATAGTAATGCCTGAGAAGACAGAATGTCTTCTTCAAGTAGAGGCTACGCTCAAGGAATATGCACAGACTTCAGGCAGACACAAAGTCGTACTGTGTCCAATTATCTTGTCACAGAGATGGCTAATAATTGTCTTTATAAATAGATAAATGTCTTGGTGCCTGTGAATTTTCCAGTGTATCTATTAACCTATGGGCTTAGGAGCTTCCTCCCCCCACCATCAGATGCCTCTCCAGACCAGTGCTGTACTGCAGCTCTGCAGACTGCTGTTCCTGGGAACAATACTGTTTCAGGAGCAGGGATCCAGAAATGACATTTCAGTGTTGACTGGGCTGATTTCCTGGCTCTAATGTGTCATTTTCAGAAGCACTGCCTATCACATATGTTTCAGCATGGCAGACCAGTGGGTCAAAGGGTAAAAGCAGGTTACCCAATGGGTGGATGCAGATAATGGGCATTTTATTACAAACACAGCTCCTTTTTTGAAGCTGCTATTCTCAAGGATTATTCAAGTGACCTTAACAATGATTTTGATTTCATAAAATGGAATTGCAGAACTGTTCATTTCTACAACTGATTATGTATATGGGCCGTATTAAAAGATTTAAGAGATTAACCTCTTAACTACTATACTTCTCTGAATAAAAAGGTGATCTCTTTTTACACTGCTCACCCTCGTTATAGAAATTAACAATTAAAGTGGAATGAAGGGTGGTTCATATTTTTGACACATTCAAACTAGTCTAAAGACAGTGAAAAAAATTAAACACCATCCTCTTGTTTAAACATCTATTAGTCTTACTCTGAAAGGTGATAGAGACAAAAAAGAATCACAGTCCTGTTAGCACATTTTTCTAACAAATTTGCTGACCAGAACACATTTAAAATTTTCTGACTAAAAATATAGAGGTTTTTTTTTTGTTTTTTTTTTTTTTGTTGTTGTTGTTGTTTGTTTGTTTGTTTTAGATATTCTTCATTAGAAGGCACTTCCATTTTTTGATTCAGTAAAATAACTCAGTGGATTCCACTCTTTCTGTGACACCATTGCTGCTCCCAGATGCTTGGACAAGTTCCAGGGCTTTATATTTTTCCTTCAGCCTCCTTTGCCACTCACAGGAAGTCAGTTCACTTTGTAAAATCTCAGTGTGTATGCTAAACAACTTTGATTTACCTTCTCATTGCCCATAGTTCTTACCATCATCAAATGAAGAAAGGACAAGGTTCTTAGTAACAGTGGAAGATATCACTCATTCTAGAACAATTTTCCACTCCAGATTTTTTGCTAAAGTTGGACAAGTGAGCAGATTTACACGTGATTGAATATTGTTATGCTTGAAGTATACACTCTTAGTCCAATTTGAATCAATATAATCGAATAGTTATATTTGTATTATTAACTGTGATCTCTCATTATAACAGAAATTCTGCTCAGTGTTGCTTTTCTAAACTCTTCTTCCAACTCCAGACATTGTTATAAGAATGCATGTAAAGATCATATACTTATGTTGTATATATATAATCATAAATAGATATTTATCTTGAAGAGGAAAAAAGCTTTGCAGTTATTCACTCTAAAATAGGTGTCAGAGTCAGCTGATTTTGGAATCATGGAACAAAACAGATCAGAATATATCAGCTTGCAGTCCCACTCAGTGATAGGTGAAATGTTGTTTCTTACTTTCAAGTCATGATTTAATTAAACAAATTCTAATGGCTCAAAAAAGTTAGAAAAGTTCTCAAAATTTCTATACTCTTGCCATCACGTTTTGTCTTCTCTCATACTTCTGAAATGTGTCAGGTGGGCTGGCAGAGAATAATTTATTGAACCTCACCTCATGCCTATAATTTAAATGGGAAGTCAGCTTAATGCAACCATTGCCCGTGATCCTAACTGCCCAAAAGAATCATTGTTTTGAATATCATTATTATTCATTATCTAAATAAATGTCTTTTTTTCATGTGGGAATGTTTATCACTTTTTGAAGATGAAATATTAGCTTCTTCCTCCTTCTATGATTTCCTTTCATTTGTGTTGATAGTCTCTGACTTACTATCTGTCCTGTCTGCAATCTGCTGATGGATACTTCCCAGATCAGAACAAACACTGTTTCACTTCCATTGCTGTACAGTGTTTGGCCAAATAATGAGCATATGGTCATTATGCCCCTAAAATTCCTACACACCACAGAAGTTAACAACAGTTTGATGTAATACCACATGGCCCTGAATTTCTTAAGCTTCAATCTGAAAATCATTCTGAGGCTAGAGAGCAAAAAACACAACTGTCATCTACAGTGTCATTTACAGCTTTGTGCAAGGACACATTTCTTCCAAGCAAATTCACAGAAAATCAATTCTATCATATTCCCAGTCATACTCAACAGTCATACTTGGTAGGGGTAGAAGAAGAACAGACCTTGAGTGCCTTGTTCACTGACAAGTGCCACAAATTTGAGAAATATTTGTGATAGTGATAGTATTGCTTTTTCTTGCTAGGATTGTTTATTTTGAGAAACACGTTACATTAGCTTGTTGAAAAAACTGAGAATGCTACCTGCCTAGTAAAAAGATGTATTCTTAAACAATGCTTAATTGTATATTTAGTCTCAATCAGCTGAGTGAGAAACTACTTACTGCGTAGCCAAAAGTCATGGAAGGAATTTAATAGTTTTTGTTACCAAGGTAGAATATACTGTGCCATATTAACCTATATATGTACACTTTCATGTTTTTGCAGTAATAAGAACTTTATCTTACAAAAACATAAGAGGACTTGACGACTTTTGAGTAAAGATTCCAGCTGAAAGCTAATTCGTAACTTGGATCTATGACCAATTTGTGAGATTTAAATGAATAATTTTTCACTGATTGTTAAAGCCTGTGTTGTGGTCTGACAGTCTTCAACAGTGACAAATATTTACATTCCTAGGCTATTCATACACAAGAAGTTCGTTGTTCTACATCAATGTCCTAGGAAAAAGAATGATGGATAATCTTTCCAGCCACACAACAATAAAAAGGCTGCACTCTGTTTAAGACAAATAGAAAAAAAAGATTGCTGGTGTATACTGTACCAGATTATCCTACAGTTGTCTAAAAAACTACAAACTGCAACAATCAAATTCAGTTTTGATTATCATGTGTGTGTGGATTTCAATCGTGAAAGATCATTTATGGACTGTAACATCTTTATTGCTACTTTTGTATATTCGTTCCATGGGTAATGATTGATTCCTGAATTTCTGTCAGCTAGGAAGTCCTAGGGTCTTTAGTATTTTGTATTGTTTAAATTTGCAATTGAATGGATTTCATCTTCTCAGGTGTGAAGGGAAAATGTTAAACTTTGAGGCTTAAGAATTTACATGTGTTCATTAACAGTCAGGTTGAATAAATTCAACACAGTTTATTCAGCTCCTTATGGTACATGATGAGGAATCTGGATATTTCCCTTGCACCGAGAGGAACAGGAGGACTATTTTTAACCCTAGATTAGATTAGATGGAAGAAATGTGACATGGCATTGTGCAATATCCCAATTCAGGCATGCCCTGAAAAGACAACAGTGTAACATATTGCAGGGTATATGTGTATGTTTGGAATTTATGAACTAATAATATGAACCTCCTGCTGAGGTCTTTCGCTGTGAGTATTTCCAAAATACAAGAATATAACCAAAATCTTGTCATTCCCCTGTCAAAGTAAACACTTTCAGTATCTAATCTACCCATTAACAGAGGATTCTTTGGCATTCCCTGGGAAGAATCTGACCCTGCAGAAGAAACCAGTGAAGACTGTGAAGAACCAACCTGAATTCTGGGATAAACATCTGATGTCTGGGAAAAGGAAATTAATTTATTTATTTTCTCACAGGAGTAAGTAGTTACTACAAGAAAACTCGTATTTCATTACTGCTTTGTCATATTCCTAGTTGCTCAAATATGCAAATATGCACATATGTAGGAGATAGTAAAAACATTTGAAAGAACAAGCAAGAGGCATAAATCTATTCTTATCTCACATATAAGATATTATAACACTAATCTCTCATTTTCATTCCAATCATTGGTGACTTAAACTCATGTCTTTATGAGGCTTGGAACAGACCTATTCTATTGCCAGAACCTTTGCATGAAAAACTGTTAGTTTTAGCAAATCAGCCCAGTATGTATGCGTGAATTCATGAAGATTGCAAAGCATTTGCCAATTTCAATCAGTTATGACAAGGTCAGTGTTAATACTTTCACAAAGGAAGTAGATAGCTGGTTAAAACAAAAAGACACAAATCAGTCCCCACTGAGGGAGATCCTGCAGCTTGTGTTCAGCACATAGGGCAGGCACTAGACAGTCATGGGAGAGAGCTCTCTGAATCTCTGCATGTTCACAGAGTTATTTGTTTAATGCAAGAGCAAAACTGAACCCATGGCACAGTTTTCATTTCTGTAAGATTCATGAAAGAACCACTACTTTAGGATCTCTAGATCCTGTGTGCCAAGTTAGAAAGACTGAAAGGAAACAAAAGTCAGTGTCAGTGTTTTATTGAAAAAACTTACACTATTTTATTGTTTTCATCAAGACCAATTCTAACCATATTTACCATCAATCTGGGCTATACATGCTGCAAAAACAATATCACTCATAAATGGGAGCCACAAGCTCCCACTTAATCTTTGCAATCATTTATTCCAAAAGACATGGTAACAGTAAATGAGTATCAAATGCTCCTGTATCACCAATTGAGAATACAGCACACTGATTTAAGTGCCAGCTTGTCTTCCTAAACACTTCAGGAGTATTTAAACTAATCTATATCTCAGGAGTCAGTTCAGCAGCTAACTTGACCTACTACAGACATTCCTGATGTCGTTTAAAAAAACAGCTGCAAGACTTCCCTGCCTCTCTCTCTCTCTCTCTCTTTTTTTAAGGTATGATTAGAAGAAAGTTTACCAGAGCTAAGTAAGTCTTTCTACTGATGTAGTTTAGAAGTTTCAAAAAAGTCAGATTTTTATATTTATTCCCTCCATCTTATCTTAGGGAACCAATTCCATAACTCCTAGAATATAACCTAATGTGATTTCCTAGTCAACAAGAAAATTCAGGAGATCCGTGGAATAGCATTCCTCCTGGTGCACCAACTTTTAGGTAATAATAAGCTGAATTTATGGCAGAGCATCCTCTTATTTTGTCCTTCTGATGTTCTCAACTCAAGATGTATTTCTGCTTATGATAAAAATGGACATCACAAAATCCTTTATTTGTTGGTTGCTGCAGAAGATTGTGAACCCATTTTTCTATTCAGAGTTACTAAGAAGGGCAATGTTTTACATAGGTAATCCTGTACATATCAGTTCAGAGAAAATTTTACACCTAATTTATAGATTATTGAAACAGTAGGCTTGCAATAGAAGTGCTAGCAGCTGGTTAATTTTTGTGCCATGAGGAGCACTGTAATTAATTCAGGCAAATTCACACACAAAAAGGACACCGGAGAAACAGAGAAACAGAGAAACATGCAATCCTCATGGGAGAAAAAGAAGAAAAACTGAGTACTGAACAGTTCTTTAATAGCAAATTTATGAAAATTGCTTTAATTTTTCTCTAGACAGCCTACAAAGAGGAAAAAAAATCAACAAAACTAAGGTCAAACCTCAAACAACACATAACTCGTGTTTCTTCAGTCACTGCTGTTGAGACGTAAGGATTCAAATCAGCTAGGAATTTGGCCGTAAATTTCTCAAATTACATTTTTTCCTTTGTATTGATTATTCAGCACTAATTTTGCCAAACTCAAAATAGAACAGATTCACTGGGGGGTGAGAAAGAAGAAGGCAGAAAGACAACAAAGTTAAAAGTGATTGCCAAGCTGAGAACAGATTTACTGGGAGCTGGGAAGTGTCAGTAGCTCAAACAATCAAAAGAACAGACCTGAAGGTGTTACTGTGAAAATTAAAGTATCATCGTGTTACAGAAAGTTAAATTTAATTCTCTGACTTATATTTATTTTTTGAAGTGTAAGACAGTGAAGACATAAAAAGCATAGCTATTTCCCCATAAACAGACTATTTGTGATTAAGTAACTTAGAGTAACTCCTATTTCCTTTATTCATGAGATTAGTCATATTTCTTTACTGGCCCCAATTCAGCAAAGCACTTAAATATGGGCATAAATCCTATTGATTTCAATGGGATTTACACATGTGCTTAAAATTAAGCACACGCTTAATTTCACTGATAGAATAAGATACTTTCCTAATCCAATACCGTGATTTGGCTAATAATATAACGTTTTGCCATGTTACAATGCAATACTAAGCAAAGCTGAGGTGTTTTTTTT
>JACDJE010000084.1:2344416-2360375 GCA_016647715.1 Pavo muticus | reverse complement strand
AAAAAAAAAAAAAAAAAAAAAAAAGAAAGAAAGAAAAAAAAAAGAGATAATAATATTGTCATAGAATCATAGAATCACCAAAGTTGGAAAAGACCTCTAAGATCATCCAGTCCAACTATTCACATATCACCAATATTTCCCACTAAACCATGTCCCTCAGGACAACTTCTAAACATTTCTTGAACACCTCCAGTATCAGTGACTTCACCATCTCCCTGGGCAGCCCATTTCGGTGCTTGAACACTCTCTCCAATAAGTACTTCCTGATGTCCAACCTGAATTTCCCCTGGTGCAACATGAAGCCATGTACAGAGGGATGATCACTTTCCTGCTCCTGCTGGCAGCACTATTTCTGATGCAAGCCAGGATGCCATTGGCCTTTTTGGCCATACTGCCAATACTGGGCATACTGCTGTCTCATGTTCAGCCAAGCCTCGACCAGGTCTCTTTCCTCTACACTGTCTTCCAGCCACTCTGCCCCAGGCCTATAATATTGCCTGGGGTTGTTGTGGGAAAAGTAAAGGACCCAGCACTTGGTCTGTTAAACTTCATCCCATCGGCCTCAGCCTAGCTATCTAGCCTGTCCAGATTGCTTTGTAGGGCCTTCCTATCCCCAGCCCGATCAACGTTTTCTGCCTACTTGGTGTCATCTACAAACTTACTTCTTAGGATGAACTCAATGCCCTCATCCAAGTCATGAATAAAGATATTGAATGGAACAGGCCACAGTAATGACCTCTGGGGTATACCACTCATGACCGGTCACCAGGGGGATTTAACTCCATTCACCACCACTCTCTCAGCTGGGCCATCCAGCCAGTTCTTTACCCAGCAAAGAGTGTATCTGTCCAAGCCACAGGCTGCCAGCTTTCCCAGGAGAATACTGTGGGAGACAGTGTCAAAGGCTTTGATGAAATCTAGGTAGACTATGTCAACAGCCTTTCCCTCATCCACCAGGTGAGTCACTCATAGAAGTTCAGGTTGGTCAAGCAGGACCTGCCTTTCATGAACCCATGCTGGCTCAACTTGATCTTCAGGTTGTCCCCCACATGCTGTGTGATCTCCCTCAAGATGATCTCTTCAGGATGCTTGTTGCAGGGGTCCCTTGGGAGTCACTCCTTAAAGGTAAAGGGGTCCAGGAAGCATTATGCTACTCAAGATGGAAATCTTAAAGGCACAAGAACAGGCTGTTCCTGAATGCCGTAAGGCAAGCTGTAGAGGAAGAAGACCGGTGTGGATGAACCAGGAACTATTGTTGAGACTCCAGAAGAAAAAGAGAGTCTATGTCCTCTGGAAGAAGGGACAGGCTACTTGGGGAGATTACAAGGAAGTTGCTAAGGTATGCGCGGAGGAAGTTAGGAAGGCAAAAGCCCAACTTGAACTCAGATTGGCAACTGTAGTAAAAGAGAATAAGAAATCCTTTTATAAATATATCAATGGTAAGAGAAGAACCAAGGAGAATTTCCATCCTTTACTTGGTGCAGCGGGGAATGTGACCACTGAGGATAAGGAGAAGGCTAAGGTCCTCAACGCTTTCTTTACATCTGCCTTTAATAGGCAGATCAGTTATCCTCAGGGCACTTTACGCCCTGCTCTGGAAGTCTGGGATGCTACACGGAATACACCCCCGGTGATTCAGGTGGAGACAGAGAGCTCCTCCTCCATCTGGACTGTCACAAGTCCATGACACCGGACGGGCTCCAACCTCAGGTGCTGAGGGAAATGGCAGGGGTGATTTCCAAGCTGCTCTCGGCCATCTACCAGCGCTCCTGGTTATCTGGAGAAGTCCCAGAGAACTGGAGGCTTGCCGATGTGACTCCCATCTACGAGAAAGGCTGTAAGGAGGATCCAGGAAACTACAGGCCTGTCAGCCTGACCTCGGTACCAGGGAGAGTTATGGAGCAAATCATCTTGGGTGAGATCACATGGTACATGTGTGGCACCCAGGGGATCAGGCCCAGCCAGCACAGGTTCATGAAAGGCAGGTCATGCTTGACTAAAATCATCTCCATCTACAACTGGATGACCAGACTGGTAGACGAGGGACAGGCTGTTGGTGTAGTCTACCTAGACTTCAGCAAAGACTTTGACATGTCTCTCACAGTATTCTTCTGGGGAAACTGGCTGCCCCTGGCCTGGACAGGTATACCCTTCTTTGGGTAAGGAACTGGCTAGAGGTACTACCCATCAGGTAGTAGTAAATGGAGTTAAATCCAGCTGGCGACCCATTACAAGTGGTGTCCCCCACTTGTACTGGGGTCAGTACTGGGGCCCATCTTGTTTACTATCTTTATTGATGACCTAGATGAGGGGATTGAGTGTACCCTCAGTAAGTTTGCAGATGACATCAAGTCAGGAGGTAGTGTCAAGCTGCCTGAGGGTAGGGAGGCCCTTCAGAGAGATCTAGATAAGCTGGATCGCTGGGCTGATGTGAATGCAATGAGGTTCAACAAGGCCGGGTCCTGCACTTTGGCCACAATAACCCCATGCAGTGCTATAGGCTTGGGGACGAGTGGCTGGATGACTGTGAAGAGGAAAGGGACCTGGGGATGTTGGTTGATGCTCGGCTGAGCATGAGCCAACAGTGTGCCCAGGTGGCCAAGAGGGCCAACGGCATCCTGGCCTGCATTAGAAATAGTGTGGCCAGCAGGAGCAGGGAGGTAACCATCCCCCTGTACTCAGCACTGGTGAGGCCTCACCTTGAGTATTGTGTTCAGTTTTGGGCCCCTCACTACAAGAAACACATTGAGGCCCTGGAATGTGTCCAGAGAAGGGCAACGAAACCAGTGAGGGGTCTGGAGCACAAGCCTTCTGCGGAGCAGCTGAGGGAGCTGGGATTGTTTACTCTGGAGAAGAGGAGGCTCAGGGGAGACCTCATCACACTCTACAACTTCCTGAAGGTAGGCTGTGATGAGGAGGGGCTTGGCCTCTTCTCCCAGGCAACAAACAGGACCCGAGGAAATGGCCACAAGTTGTACCAGAGGAGGTTTAGATTAGACATAAGGAAAATCTTTTTCTCTCAGAGTGGTCAGGCACTGGATCGGCCTGCCCAGGGAGGTAGTGGAGTTGCCGTCCCTGGCAGTGTTCAAGAGGCATCCGGATGAGAAACTACAAGATATGGTTTAGTAGCTTGTGGTAGCAAGGGTAATGGGAGGACAATTGGACTAGATGATATTGTAGGTCCTTTCCAACCTTGTGATTCTATGATTCTATGATTCTATGATCTGCTCCATAACCTTACCTGGCACTGAGGTCAGGCTGACAGGCCTGTAGTTCCCCAGATCCTCCTTTTGACACTTCTTGTAGATGAGAGTCATACTGGCTAACCTCCAATCCTCTGGGACCTCTGTGGTTGACCAGGAATGCTGATAGATGATGGAAAGTGGCTTGGCTATCACCTCCACCAACTCCATTAGCACTCTTTGGTGGATCTCATCCAACCCCATGGACTTGCTACAGTCCTGGTGCAGTAGTAGGTCTGTAACTGTTTCCACCTGAATTGTGGGGAGTTTTATTCTGCTCCTCATCCAAGTCTTCCAGGTCAGGGGATAGAACACTCTGAGGATAACTGGTCTGACTTTTAAAGAAAGATGTAAAATAGGCACTGACAACCTCAGCCTTTTCCTTATCCTTAGTGGTCATGATCCCCACCACATCAAGTAAAGGATGGAGATTTTCCATCTTTCTTACTGTTAAGATATTTGTAAAAAAGTTTTTGTTCTCTTGCCACAGTGGCCAGGTTGAGTTCAAGCTTGGCTTTTTTGCCTTTCTAATTTTCTCCCTACACATCCTAACAACTTCTTTGTACTCTTCGCGAGTTGCCTGTCTCTTCTTCCAGAAGAGGTAGTTTCTCTTTTTCTCCTGGAGCCTTAGGAAATGCTCCCTGTTCATCTCTGCCAGTCTTCTTCCCTGCCTTGCGTCACAGGTGGATAGCCTATTCCTGTGACTTTAGGATATCCTTCTTGAGGAGCGACCAGCTGTCCTGGAACCCTGTACCCTTCAGGACTGAATCCAAGGGACCCTCCCTACCAGTGTCCTGAACAGTTCAGAATCTGCTCTCCAGAAGTTCAGGGCAGCAGTTTTGCTGCAACCCCCTCCTGACTTCACCAAGAATTGAGAACTCTACCGTTTTGTGATCAATTTGTTCTAGACAGCTCCCAGTGGTCATTCTCAGTCTGTGAACAGCAGGTTTAGGGGGGCACCTCACCTGGTAGGCTCTCTTACCAGTTGCATCAGGAAGTTATCTTCCATACACTTTAGAAACCTCATAGATTTCTTCTTCTGCATTGCACTGTATTTCCAGCATATATCAGGGAAGTTGAAATTACCCAAGAGAACAACAGCTGGCAATCACACAACTTCTGCCAGCTGTTCATAGAAAGCCTCATCTATCTCTTCAGATCTGTCTCTTCAGGTTAGGTGGTCTATAACAGACTCCAAACAGGATGTCTGCCCTGCTGACCCTTCCCCCAGTCCTCACCCATAGAGATTCAACCTTATCACTCCCAGCCCCTAGCTCAATAACATCAAAACACTCTCTAACATAGAGTCACACCACCACCCCTCCTTCCTTGCCTGTTCCTTCTGAAGAGCTTATAGCCACCTACTGCAGCATTCCAGTCACGTGAGTGATCCCATCATGTTTCCATAATGGCAACTGAGTCATAGTTTGCCTGCCACACAATGGCTTCCAGCTCCTCCTGTTCCTTGCCCATGATCTTATCACATTGTTTCTCTTTTAAAGCCAAAACATGATATCATATGAGACACTATATAGAAAATCGATTCTCTCCGAGCTGAAATTAGGACAAGGAGTAACTTAGTGTCACAGCCTATGTGATGCAGCCTGTATATCTTCAGCCAGACACGTTATTGCTGCCACCTTGTCCATCTTGTTGCATTGCACTATTAATGGAGAAGTAGCATGGTCCTACATTCCCTACTGCCCTGGACCTGCCTCCTGGAGCACCTGCCTCAAGATGATGCTTGACTTGGTAGGTGGGAGGCAAGTTGTCTAGTAAGTGCTGGAGTGGGAGCCTTTTGGGTTAGCCAAGATTCCTAAATGTTGGCCTCTCTGATAGTTTGAGGATGTTTCCATGACCAGATATTACTAGTGAAATATGAACAATGACAGAGTACTCTTGGTCTGGTTGGATTAAGATGGTGGTGTATAAACAACCATGCTGTTGCAACTCCAGATCCTAAAGGTCATGATTTCTTATAAAACTTACAGCACAAAATAAGACCTACAATCTGTGGAACTAATCTCTACATGACTGAGATACTGTAACTTTAGTGTTCCTCACACACACTTATGAGGATCTTCAAAGTCTGGATGCATACACTGGTTTTGTGTTCAAATTTAATCATGGTAGCCCTCAGGCCTTCAATCTGTACGCACATAAGTAAATCATGAAGTACTAGTAAATAATGATGTAGTTAATACTGGCTGGCTTGCAGCCATTACAGCCAAAGGAAGATTTCAAAAATTTGCTGTAATATACAGCAGTGTCTTCTCTCTACATAAATCGTCACTTCAGAATTGAAATAAAAGAAAACAAAGCAAAAAACGTGCTGCAAATCAACCATAAATAATAATAAATAATAATGTGTTATAAAGCAGTACTTTAATTTCTTTCCACTGGATTATTTTCAATATGCCACTAGAACATAAAGTACAAGACTTTCAGTGTGGACCAAAGCATGTATAGATTTTCTTGTGGGGATTTTAGTTTAGAAAGAGAAAGAAAAGTAAAAAGAACACAATAAATTGTCAGTACTTGTAATTTCACCTTGAATCTTTACACAAAGGGTTAACTAGCTGTGTTTTAACACTAACTTTTTTAATATGGAAATCTTATTCTCAGACTGAGTTGAGATGGTGAAATGAATGTAAACAAAAGAGAATTCTGAAGATTTAGTGTATTGTGTTGCTTAAAATAAGCAAAACTCTAATAAATTATTGTCAAGTTCAAAAAGAATAGCATTTATTCCTTTGTGACCTTTCGTCAAACTGCGTATAATTCTGCTTCCTGTACATAAACCACCTGTACAGATAAGCCTCTTTACATGTCTATATTCATTTGAAACAATATAATTCAAACTGTGTTTCAAAGCAAAGTTCTAGCTTTTCCACATTTAGCTGCTTATAATGTCAAAATAAAAAATAATAATTATTATTATTTGAGGAGCTGAGTTACTGTTTCTAGTCATTACTGCGTATTCCAGACAGTGGTTACACTTTGAAAAGCATACATATTTTCAAATTACTTAACAGAAGCGATTATCAAAACTGATTATGCTCTCTATAAAAATAAATAAATAAATACAGGCAAGAAATTATGAGTGACTCTGTATCATGGTTACTATTAGTACTGTGATATATGAAACCATCGCTATAGCAAGTGTTTGTAAAGTTTACTCTTGAGTCGGTTGATATAATTTCATCCAAAAGAAAGTGAGACCTATGTGTTTCTGCTTTACTCTTAATGTTAAAGATGACCTAAATAGTGAGGAGATCAATCCAATGACAACATTTAAGTTAGTTGCATCTCCTCAAAACCAACTCAAAATTTTAACCTGGAAAATCAATGATATTTTCATGTTTTTTTTTTTCCTGCTGAAGTTTATCTACTTCCAAAGAAGTCATAATAGTGTTATTGTATTGATACCACCTTCGGAAATATCAAACAGAAACCTCAATATTTAAAGCTTACACTCTCTGATGCACTTCAGCATTAAACGGTGTTATGTTATTGGATCTCTGCAAGACAGGCTCATAATTTTTAAGGAGAGGAATCTATGCAAATATTATAGTACTTTTCCATTAAAAGCTATAAGAAATGCCTTTTTAAATTGAAAATTGCTCATTTTTTTGTATGCTTCTGAAAAACCTTGTCTTCTCCTTCAAAAAAAAAACCAAACCCACAACGAAATGACAACAACCAAATTATACTATAAGATATTTGTATTTGAATCGTGCAAGAAATTCCAAAATATTGAACATGATAAAATGTAGCATTCCAGTGTAAAAACTTTCTTTAAGAGCATTCCAAGCACTCATTACTGAAGTTCAGACCCACTAGTAAGAAACTCCCCAGAGATCAAGAACAGCCATATGTTAGGTGTCATAGAATTTTGGTCAGCTCTCTGTGAATGATACTGATGGTACATTTACCCTTTTGCACAGCTCTGTGGAGTGCTGGGAAGAAGAGGATGACGTGACAGACAAAAGTGTGTATGCAAAAAGGCCCACCTTAGTAAGTTTCAGGTTGTACATCTTTTCAAATCTTAGGTATGTAAAAATACATTTCAGACTTAAATGTTTGAAATACTTTATTTCTTTTGGAAATAATTTCAGCAATGCCTAATATTCTACTTCCATAATTTGTTCAAGAGCACCTGGAATACAGGACAGATTCTTCTATTTATGTATGTGTGTATGAAACAACTGAAAGGTGGTGTCTTTTGTTTTTGGGGTGGTTTTTTTTTTTTTTTTTGGTCTTCTGATAGATGGAAGAAAAACAGTGAAAGTCAAAGAGCAAAAAGCTTTGAATCAATTTTCAATAATCTACATGAAAAAATATTCACTTCAGGTAGGACATGTATTGGAAAGAGCTCATTCATTTTTTTGGTACTGATCTCCTACTGTCTGTGTAGCATACTACTCCTAAAAAAAGCAATGAGATTTTAAAATTTTCAAGATTTCTGCCTCTCAATTGTTTTTTTGCTTTGTTTTGTTTTGTTTTGTTTTTGTGAAACTGCAAATCAAATTTACTCTCAAATTTAGCTTGAGTTCAAAAGAAACGAGGATAATAATGCCACCGAGTGGTGGGAAATAAAAAGAGCCACAAAATCAGTGTAGTTGCAGAGATGCTTCTATAACCTAAGAAGATTATTATACCAAGATCTTCCCTGAATCCACAAGGAAAAAAGAAAGAAAGAGAGAGAGAGAAAGAAGCAAGAAAGCATGCAAGAATGAAAGCAAGAAGGAAAGAATGAACAGTTAATATCTGTGAATGTGCTAATGTGTAAAACTGGGAGTGATCTATTGGAAATCAAGAAGTGAAATAGATTTTTTTTCCACATTTGTTTTTCTTCACTAAAAAGATTTACATAGGAAAAATTACAAAAAGTCAATAATTGGTCAGTGTTTCCATCAATCAGTTTGGATATATGCCAAAACCAAAAAGACTTTTAGAATCATTTTGAATAAGTGATGGAAAATTTAAATTTTCTACATACCCAGCTTTCTATGTCCATGACAGGAAAGAGAGGGTTAGAACATAAAAATATTTGCAATAGTTCACTTTAGCGTCTAGAAATGTACTTGGCAAGATCACCATAAAATACAAAGATGAGATTCTTTGTTTCTTTGCCTGTGCAAGTGTAGAATCTTGCCTGGGAAGGAATAACTGCAAATATCAATACAGGCTGGGACATGACCTGCTGGAGAGGAGTTCTGCCACGAAGGACTTGGGTGTTCTGGTGGTAGACAGGTTGGCCATGAGCCAGCAGTGTGCCCTGGTGGCCAAGAAGGCCAATAGGATCCTGGCGTGAATTAAAAGGAGCATGGCTAGCAGGTCAAGGGAAGTGATCCTCCCCCTCTACTCTGCCTTGGTCAGGCCTCACCTGGAGTACTGTATCCAGTTCTGGGCTCTCCAGTATAAAAAAGACAGAGATATGCTGGAAGGAGTCCAGTGGAGGACAACGAAGATGGTAAAGGGCCTAGAGCATCTCCCCTGTGAGGAAAGGCTTAGCGACCTGGGTCTGTTCAGCCTTGAGACAAGAAGAGGTGATCTTATAAATGTTTATAAATATCTCAAATGTGGGAGTCAAAGGGACATGGCCAACCTCTTTTCAGCAGACTGTGGGGACAGGACTAGGGAAAACGGCCATAAACTTGAGCATAGGAAGTTCAGCACCAATATGGAAAGGAACTTCTGCACAGTGAGGGTGACGGTGCACTGGAACAAACTGCCCAGTGGGTAGTGCATTTTCCTTCTCTGGAGATATTCAAGACCTGCCTGGATGCCTACCTGTGCAGCCTGCTGTAGGAAGCCTGCTTTGGCAGGGGAATTGGAGTTGATGATCTCTAGAGGTCCCTTCCAACCCCTACAATTCTGTGATTCCGAATAATTAAATTATTATTTATTGCTAACCTGTGCCTATAACTGGACTGCAAATAATGTATTTCTCACAAGTGAGAACAAGAGTTTTCAAAACATTGTTTTTAAATTATTCAGTTTTCCAGGAAAAATATACAATATGATATATGTATGTATCCAGAAACTCAGGGTCAGGTGCCTACATCTTCCTTATTTTTAATCACTGACTTGCTGCTTTCTATGTGTAAATCTAATGAATTATTTCATCCTGAAAGCTTCCATCTTTTATGGAAATTCCAGATATAGAAATTAATCTTAAGTTTATTTGTTTTAAAAAGAACAAAAATTTTATCCTTGCGTGTATAAAGTCAAATCACTTAATCAAGTCAATCAACTAAGAATTTACTTTTCCCACTACATATAAAAGGCCCTTCTACTTGAAATTCATTTGACTTTTCATTAAAGTACCTTCTTTTAATAATTTAAAGTGCTACTAGGTTATTACAAGATAACGATCAACTCTAATAACTGTATAATGGATTAGATAAAAATTCACGATCAACCATAAAGATAATTTTTATTTTTGCACAAACTTGGTACTGAAATAATTTTTTTCAGTAGAACAACAAACAAACAAACAAACAAACAAAATCCAGCAACATTAATTTGAACAATTACAATGAAGAATACTCAGAAAAGTATTTGATAATGTGCACCAAAGCATTTTAGGTATTTTCAGAACCGCTGGATTTGACTCTTGGAAATTGTAGTTCTTTGTCACTAACAATGATGGTGGTAGTTTACACTAAGATGATTGCTAGAGTATCATGCAGTCCATGGAGAAAATATGTAAAGGAGTAGTATGAACTGAAGAATGAGAATGCTCTGTTGGAAGTAGAAAAGCACTGATTGTAATAAACAGATAACATTTGTTCTAATACTTTGTCTCAAGGATGCAAATGATGTGGATTTTTGTAATCAAATGATACATGAAGAAAGAAAATAATAAATAATTATTATTTTTTGCACTTTTGAATATTTTGCCTAAGTAATCAGTCTGGTTGAAAGTGTAAAAATAGTATTTCCTAAAAATGGTAGAAACAAAATCTGTGGCTTGTCCCATTCTCAACGGTCTAGAAGAAAATACAAAAAGCTATTTTTTTTTTCAGAATTCTCAGTATAGCTAAGTATGTGATTTTTTTTGCACAGAATCTGTTGTATGCAGGTGAAAATGCTGAAAAATTATACTCAGAACCTTTTGCAAGATGTTTTCAGATTTCAGCTGGATCTTTCAGTGCAGTCTCAACAGGGCAAAGAATGGGAATCTGGATGAAGCCTCGTTATCTTTATGTGTCAGGTAGTTCATTTTTTAGCTCCTAAATACAGCTTCAAAAAGGTCTTTTCTATGATAGATAAACTCAGATGATGATAAAGACCTGTATTTATGCTTTATTTGTACAGTAACATTTAATGGCCCACTCTCCATCATTTCCTTCATCACAACTTTCTGAAACTTCTTCCAACTCTGTCTAACTCCATGCATGGTTTAAAAGGCAACGTGAGATAAAACATATGCATGGTCTGTCAGCTAGGTGGGACCACCATCCACGCAGTCAAATAGAGCCCAACTGTTTACAATAATCATCATTAGTCAGGAGGTAATCTTTCATGATATTGTTCATTGTACCTGCCAAAACACATACCAGTACTGTGTAGGTCTCACAGGGCAGCTGCTCTTGTTACAGTGTAAAAAATAACAGTTTTATGAATGGAAGGGAATTTGTGAGATCGGATTGAAGCTTTTCTTATGTAAAACAACAGGCCTCATAAAAGTGCTTGTAAAAGTATTCATAATCACTTTTACGTTTTTTTGTTTACTGAGGTACAGTTTTCTGCAGTATCATCCTGCATGCCCATCAAAAACGTGGTTTTATCTCAAAGCAAGACTATGTATTCCTTTAATAATCTTTCTGGAGGCTTTGCTTATGCCTTTGCTTCTATCAAGGTATATATAGAAGAGAAAATGAGTGATGCAGGAATACAAAACAAAACAGAAAATAAAGTAAAACCTATTTTCTAAGTTTAGTTAATAATAAGCCTGCCTTTTGCAGAAAGTTTCAGCTCATTTAGTTGATTCTTTTTAACACCAATGTCACTAAACTATTGCAAATCACTCAGGTAATGTTTTAAGTGATTCATTTTTTCCTAAATTTGTTTAATTTTACATAACATTTTATCTTGTTAAATACTGTTGCTTTAACAAATTTCTCATGAATTGCTTGCTGTGATACTGATTATTTTAAGCATTCTAAGGATTGTATATAAGAGCTAACAAAAAATGTAGTACAGAACTTTTAAAAATATTAATAAAATTAATTTAAAAAATACATGGAATAATTAATGCATTACACCAAATAAGAATATCTAATTAAAATTTAAATACTAAGAAATTTGGAAAAAAAAAAATGGGTTAATCTGTGTAGGATTACATTGGAAAGTGAAATAAACACTGAATATTTTTTCCTGTAACAAAATTCATATAACCATCTGATTAAGATAAATTACATTTTTCCTTATGGTTGCAGGAATGACCTAGTTATACTTCTAGGGTAAATGATTCATAATTTGTTGCTGTCTTTATTATGCCTTTGCATAGAATAAACCAGATATTTAGCTATGATTTCACAGAAAAAAAATATTGTTGGAAACATCACCTTACAGGTTACTTGTTAAGTTTTGGTAAATTCAGTAACATAAGCCATGCTTCAAATCAAGAACCAATGGTTATACTGGAAAGATAATCAGTCCTCTTTAGAGCTCAACATGACGAAGATTTGAAACAACTGAAATTTCTTACTACAAGATTGATGTGTGGAGCTATTGGAGGTCTTCAGGAAGAGGCCAGAGGAAGATCATGAAGACAAACAGTGAGTTGTAGCACCTCTCCTACAAAGCAAGCCTGAGGGAGCTGGGCTCATTCAACTTTAAGTAGGCTGCAGACAGACATCACTGTGGACTTTCAGTACTTAAAAGGACCTTATACAGAAGACTCAGACTGGCTTTTTACATAGTCCTGTAGTGATAGAGCAAGATTTAATTTCATTTAATTTAAAACTAAAAGAAGGGAGAATTATGTTAGATGTTATGAGGAAATTCTTTCCTCAGAGAGTAATGAAGCACTAGAACAGGTTTCCCAGAAAAGATGTGGATGTCCTGTATGTGGAGATGTTCAGGACCAGGTTGGATGTGGCCCTGGGCAGCCTGGTCTATATGTTATACTCATGGAAGTTGTTTACAGCATAATTCAAGATTGCATGAGTTGATGAGTTGAAGAAGATAAAGAGCAGGAAAAGAAAGGAAATAAGAAAGAATGGTTTGTCCTTTGTGGTATGAATATTCTGTGGGAGTTTTTATTCTCTTACTCATTCCAATTAATATTCATACATTGACCACCACAGATCCTCTTGGAGATGGCTATTTTCTCCAGTGTGAGAAGTATTTTCTTATATAAGGGCTGCTCCAAAAATAAGGACTCCAAATATATTATGTTGGCCCACAACCTCAGAGTCAGATGTGGGTGGTATGGCATTAGAGGCTGAACCTTCCTGCTAATATCCTGTCACGTTTTGTTGCCATGCTACAGATGGCAGCAGAGGGGTAGTCTGACAAGATGGCATCTGACATGGAAGTGTGGATGAAGCAAAGATGTGTCACTGAATTCCTTCATGAGGAAAAAATGGCACTCTTTGACATTCACTGACGCTTGCTGAATGTTGCTGGAGATTAAACAGTGAATGGGAGCACAGTGAGGTGGGGATTGGTGCACTCAGCAGTGTTGACACTGGCAGTGGATCACCTCTGCTAGGGTTGCATGGCATGTAAGCTCTTGTTTACTGCAGGTGAAAATGCATACCTAATGGTTGTGACTATGCTGTTAAACAATGTTCTGTAGCTGAGTAGTTCCTCTATCAATAGTATTATTTGTTTCCTTTTATCTCTTGCAGTTTCCATGGAAATAAATAGGAGGAATCAATCTACATATATCCTGTTTGCTATCTTTTTTAATTATCAAGACCTGGACTTTCCTACTTATCTTTTAATTCCTTTCTTATCTTAAAACCCTTTGATGAGAGATTTTGTCAAAAATATGTTGGAACTCTGGAGAAACTATATCAAATTTATGACTCTGCTGTCTATCTTGCTTACACTTTCAGAAGGAAAGAAAGAATTTTTTTTTTTTTTTTAATGGAGGGCAAACTGACATTTATTTTGAATTTTAGTCTGTGATGAGATCCTGGATGATATTGAGTACTACACAAATTGTTGCCTTTTTCTTCACAAACTTCCTAATCAGCAATTCCATGAAATGACCATGGTGTGTATTGTCGTCCACTTGAAATGATATCCTGTGTCTTATCTGGACGTTTGCCCAGCCAGCAAACTTATACTATTTAAAGTATAGATAGAATTTCAAAGATGTATCATCAATTCTTAGGAAATTCTTGATAGTTAAAATGACATTCTCATTAAATTCACTTCCCTATATTGCTGCCGGTGGGGCATGTATATTCCTCAACGAATACTTGAATAATATTTGATTCTCATTGTGACATTCTTTTTCAAGTCTAATAAATGTTTGTCACAGGACCAGCATAGCGCCTGCCTGTGCCACTCTGTCATCTGTAAGCTGTTAGAGTTGAATGTCATTTATACATTAGTCAATTCCTTAAATTTTCTGTCTAGAACAAGCGAGGACCCAACATCAATTCTTATTCTAACTCTAATCTGAAAATGAACCTTTATGCCAGGAGGGGTGGGATGCATGAAATGCATTGTTTTTCTACTACTCTATATTAAATCAACTTTAAATAGTATAATTTAAGAAAGCAGCCAGTGAGAAAAAAAGATACCATGTCTGTACAAAGAAGAAGGAAGTCTGACAAGTCCTTTTCTATATCTACAAAGATACATAGAGAGCTCAAATCTAGAAGGAGTTAGTTCTGTGCTTAAAAATACAAGTGCCTTAGTGAGTTAGGCTTGGAAGGAAAGGAGTGTGCCAATTTCTACGTATATATTTTTCCCCTTATATTCCTTCTCTTGTTCCAAAATTCTAATTGATGGATAGTGTCTTAGTTATAGAAAAATTATTTAGTTGATAAAAAGTGGTGCTCTTCTATAATAAACTTTTCATTATCTTGATAATCCTGGGTCATCACTGAACTTGCATGTATAGGTTTCTGCTCATGAACTTATCTATTGTCTCATTCAAATTTTGAAGAAGGAAAGCAAAGGCAAACCAAATATGGCTCAAACATTTGACAGTTTTATATTTCTTTATCCCTTAGGAATTTTTTTATTTTTAAAATATTCTTCCTTTGCCTCTCAGTATTGAAAAAAATGATGCTTCATCTCACATATTACAATGATTTTACATCACAAAACAGTCTATGCCTCTCCCTTCTCTGTTGACTTTGCTGCTGTTACTTCTAGACTATGATCAATGACATTCTCTCCCAGACTTTTGTCCTTGTTTCTAGCAATACGTTATTGCCGGTAAGAACAAATTGAATTAAAAATGCATGTGATTACCTGTCTCCCCAAACATGTTCTAGGTGCAGCTAATAATACCAAACCTTTGAATCTCAAAATCTTTCCTTGTAAATACTTTCCCAGTACAAATTCTGTTAACAACATCCTTTTTATTCAACTTACAATACAATACAGACACATGCATAATACAGCCTGTGTAAGGCCCAAAATCTGATTTTATTTATGGTCATATAAATCCAGAATAGATCAGAATATCTTTTACTTAAACAGATGAAAATGTCTAGTAGTCATTTTACCACCAAAATACCAGTTATTTGCATCCATCAAAAGTGCCTCAAAAATGCTTTTCTAAAAGTGGCAGCACATCCTGAGACTAGTTCATGGTGATACATGCGCTAGTTAGTCAGACAGCTGTTATCAAAGAGATAATGTGACATTTTTCACAGTATTTTTAAAAACATCATCTAAATGACTGAAATTTCCCAAACATATTCCATAGTATTTTGAAATGACATTAACTAGATGGGTGAGAAAATGACTACTTACTGCCAGGTCAGAAACTCTACTTAATGAAAGAAGTACTTAATTCTTCAGCTCAATCTCAGAAATAATCTTGACTAGCTAATAAATATTGGAGGTGTGACTTGAGCAAATAAGTGTTCTTTCAGAAAATGTAGAAATTATAGACATTTGAGGGAAAGACAATAGAAAAACTCCTGAATACACCAGCGTATTTTCCTACAGAGAATAGATCTTCAGGAATAGAGTAGGGAAAGTTAGGGAAGGGAGACTACAGAGATCGTTCTACCGAGAAAAACAAAAGCATATCCCAAGATACAATACGGTAATAATAGTGTAGACTATGAAGCACAGAATCATGGCCTTTGTAAAATCTCCTCACTTATAAACTGAAATGTAGAACATTTGGACTTACACAGCCGTAAAAGGGAAATTCTCCTTCTGGCATGTGTAAATTACAAATGAAAGTCACTTGTAACATATCCTCCCATACTTTTGGGAAACTTGGCTCAACTTTATGGCCAAAACTTCAAAGAAGAAAAATTCTTCATGAAAGGTCTAATAACCTTGCAAAACTACTAAGGATAATTTAAAAGTTTACATTTTATGATACTTAAATGATTACAAGAAACCCAGTAAGTATTATGACCAGCATTATTTCTTAACCAAAACCAGACCTGAAACTACTGTACAGCAATCTGGAAATTGATGAACCATGGAGTTTGAGGTTCTGTGAATCAATCAAAAAAATTTGGAGTTTACAATCTACTTCATAAATTAGTT
>JACDJE010000084.1:2311950-2343704 GCA_016647715.1 Pavo muticus | reverse complement strand
AAAAAAAAAAAAGAAATGAAAACCAAAGGCATCCATACATTCAGTGCTGGCATTACTCATAATGTCATCTATTTGACTGCAGAAAATAATGATTGAAAACATCAGGGGTGAAAAACACTGAAACTGAAGTCTCAGTTTTGATTCTTTAGTGCAAGAACAGCCTTGGGCTCCTAGAGAGCTGTGTACCTGCCTTGATACACAGATGCAGTTGCACACCACAGCACTGTAAGGCTACACACACCACAGGCAAAATGCATTGGCATTATGAAAACAAATTCTTTCATTACTTGATTGATGGATTGGCTCGTTTTACTCAGTCATTTGTCCTAAAACATTTGAAATTGCAGTGAAGAAAACTACTCCGGGAATCCATCATGTTATTTTCTTGATTCTGCTTCGTGTCTTGGCATCTGCATAATATTTTTGGAGGTAAAGTTTTAGGTACATTGTGTCATTTCCCACTGAAACCAGTCTAAGACTTCTAATTAGGTCAGTTAATCTCAGCTGGGGTGTAGTCATATGAAAGGAAAAGTTTGTAATGAACACATTTTTATTGTCCTCTAGAAATACATACTGAGGTACTACATAAACAATTTTTTTCTTTCAAATTATAGTATAATGTATAAGCAAGTACAAATCAAGACTAGAAATGTCTCAGCTTAACCAGCAACATTCTTTTTTTCATGTAGTTTTTGGTGTGGTTTCGTTTTTTTTGACTGCTTGATTAGGTGATTGGTTCCACGCAGATGATTCCCTGAATGCCTTGAGAAGATTATCTATGTTTGAGGCTCAGCCCATTGAATATAATGCTCTCCATATAGATCATTGGGCTTTTCTTTTTCCTGTTCCTTCTCCAGAAATTCAAAGTGCTCCTAGGTGTTCAAAATGGAAGCAAAGGGAACAGTTACCAAGTATTATTTGAAGGCCAAGATGATCTGAGGATTTTCATGTTCTTGGTCATTTAAACTGAGGTTTTTCAGCTACTCTGTTCCTTAAGAGTTCCAATTCTTAAGTTGCTCTAAAGGCAACTCAGAGCATGTGCCAATCAGAGTTCATCTCTGTCAAAATAAGAGAGAAGTAATTAGATTTTACTTTCTTATCTTCAGATGTAGATTTTCAAATATTTCAGTCACTTTATGAACTGAGGAACTGGGAGATGAACTATGGAGACTGAAAAGCCATGTAGAGATGTCACCTGGGATGGGATGGAGAAATAATGTTGAGCAGTGTTAGTACATGTGTGGAAAGCAGTTGAATATCCCATCAGATTCTTCACAAATTCACATCTGAACTTTGTCATTTATGCTGCTATGGCAATATATATAAATGAACCTGCAGTTCAAATATATGCATGAAAGGAAACCTTTGTAGAAGGTAACGGTAAGTTATTCTAGATACAGGGGCAGAAGTGAAAAGGTAGTGATGCCTACTGCTGTGTAGACAAACGAGTGTATTATAAACAATTTTCTTCAGACGTATCAAAGTCACAGAGCATCAATGTCTTGAAAACTAATAATTACATTAAGTGAAATTCTACAGTATATTATGGGGAAAAAGCAGGTTATTTTGGAAAAGAGATCAAAGTTGCAGTTGTTTTAAGGATAAATTTTTTGGTCAAAAATAATGGACCTCAGCATCATGCTACATTATCAATAAATTTGAAAGTTTTTTTTTTTAAGAAATCTTATAATTTGATGTTTTCTTTTCATGGGAATTAATGACATACCTACTGAGTGATGCATAACTGTCAAAGGTTTATGGATTGGTTCAGCCCGGTTCCATGACTAGAGGGACCCACTGACCCATGCCCCAGGAAAGGGGAAAGAGGAAAAAGGGAAAGGGCAGGGAGATGGGCCTAAAATAAAACAGCGGTAACAATCTGAGGAGGAAAGTTAACTTACTAAAAATAGATATTGGAATGCAAGATAACATGGTATAATACAATATAATACAATTGAAACTAATAAATCAAATAAAATGAGAAAGAGAGCATCCAAAAAATCGAAGGCCTTACTCTAATTCTGAAGACAAGACGTCTAGCCAGGATGAGCAGAAAGGAAAAAGAGAGAAGAGTCTCGTGATCTGTGAACAGTTTTTATCTTTTGCTCTGAACAGAAAACAGAAACACAAAGTCCCCTGGGGTATGTAGTTCTTCTCTTCTCAGGACCAGGAACCCAAAAATATCAGCAGTCTCTGGAATGGGATCATTAATTCCCAGTGCACATGATGTTATGATGTGGAATATTGATAACAAAGGATCATAAAACCATGACAGTAACTTACACTAAAATGTCAGTAAAAAATTAGATTCAACAGACATTTATGAATTACAATAGATATTAAGAAATTCTTTCAAATATTGTCAATAATATATCCTCACTGGAGGTGTTCAATTGTTGGAAAACAAAAAACTAATACAAGGAAAAAACCTACATTTGACAATCTGAATAACATGCTTATTCACAGCAAGCATCTTTAAGATATCCTTCACAAATCAGTAGCTTCATGGGATTAGAAATGATCATGCCTAGATTTAGCAATGAATCCCTCTGCTCAGGATATTGTTAAAACCCTATCCAGGCCATATGGTGACAGAGGGCAGCACTCTTTCCCAGGGGCCTTGTCAGATCTAGCCACAATCTATTGTAAGGCACAGTTGGTGAAACCTGATACTCACTTAGTTTAGCTCAACAGAAGTCCCCTTAAAGATACTATCAAGAGTATAGGAATCACACAAAATCACTTGCATTTTGTCACTGTACCACATTTCCCACATAAACCAATATGTGCTTATCACAAAATACAGTGGTTTCACCTTTTTCCTTCTAAAATATATTCATTTATCTGTATGAATATGTAAATAAGTATACATACTTACATGCGTTTTTATAAAACTCATCACATGAACCAGTTCTCCAGAAGTCAATGCAGATCTAAAACTGTAATACTAAGCAAGTGGAAAACAAATACTGATACATTGTCAAATTTATTTTATGTTTTGTTTTGGCAGATAACCTGGTAAATATCCCTACCATTTTTCCATCAGACATCATGTAAAGTTTGAATTACTCATGGTTGCAAAGGAAATTATAAATTCATCATCAATTCATCATTCTGCAGTAATCTGGATCTGGAATACACTTTGAAGATGCCTTTTAGAGCAAACAGTTGTATTTATAAATACAAACAGTAAAAGTAATACAAACAGATTGGAGAGAGTGGGAGGGATTTGAGGAGGCAGTGCAGTGGTGCAGAAGAGATTAATTCCATAGAGTTCTTGCTTATCTCTAGAGCTGCTGTTGACCTTTTATAGTACAGAGGCCTCTCTCAATTAAAGTGCTTAAGGCTCTGCTTTCATCTACTAGCTATAAAAATCAAGCACAAATTCATTATCATAATTTCCACATGCTCCCCCAAACAGTAGCCCATGTATAGCTCATGCAACACAAGCCAACCATTCTCTCACCACTGTCCACTCCACTGTACTGTCAGCAGCAACAAAACACGAAAAGGCATGACAAATACTTAAATTCAGTTAAAATTAATCAGGAGCTCAATTAGGCAGAAAGTAATTACTCAACCTGTAATTTGAGTAGGACACAGTAGCAGATGTTCCTACTTTTGCATACAGTAGATGGGACCTTTAATTAGCTTAAAATAGCCTCATCTTTGGAATTCACTTCCCATCCACTTGGTCAATAATGGTCTCAGTTTATTGACCTGCAAGGTTCATGTGTTTTCCCCAGCTGCAACATATTGGGAAAACCCTATTGCATGATGTTAAAAATATTTTAGCTTTAGATACAACTCTTTACTGAATAAGACTTACAGGAAGGATTTACCACAGAAAGGCTTATGTTCCAGTTTTCAAAAACCCTGGTTCATTTTAATGTGCATCAATCCATACATTTATAAAATCATAGGTTTAAATGCCATACAAGATAGCATATCTTCTACCATATCCTCTTGTAGGGACAAGGGACCAATTGCATCACCAGAGACAAAAACATTGGCTGCTAAATCACTGATTAGGCATATTTGTCTCTCCAAGAAGAATTTCTATTTGGGTACCAAACAATCCACTTGTTTCCTTGCTTTGTCCAACAAGATCTCATACCATCATATCATAATCTAAAGCTTCATATTGTACTTCATACCTTGAAACAAAGTGAAATAATATTTCAGTAAGGAAGTTTTTTTCTCTCATTTACCTAATCTTTCCTAGAAAATAAAATGCTGTATTCACTAAATAATACCTCTGTTGCCATGGAAATTGTAGAGATTTTACACCTTGGCATTTTGACTTCATTTCTGGATCACACTGGAGAAGGAGATGGAATAAGACAAGTTGGGCTAAGAGGGTAACACAATGATTTAAAAAGCATCTCTCATAATTAAACCAAAATGTCAAGGATATGCATGGAAAACACAGAAATGATAAGTGGTTTTATACGTAAACATTTTCATTAAACACATTTCCCCTTATCTATTCTGCTCGTTAGAATGATTATAAATTACACTCCCTAAAAATTCTTTTTTTGTTTTTTTTTTTTCCTTGAATAATATTACCTAATAATATATTATCATACTGACATACAGACCATGAAACAATTACCAAAGCAGATTAAATCAAACTTTAAATGGAATAATACTCAGGCTGATTTTAGCTCAACAAACTATTAACACTTAAAAGCTAGATTGTTTTGCAGACTGTAAGTTTCCTCTTAAAATGACTATTACAAAAACTGAACAAATGGAAAATTTAAAATTTGAAGTTGTAGTGAGAGAAAAGGACCTTTATTGTTCCAGTAGCCTGCTGTTCTACCTAATACTAACAGAGCATAAAAGAGAATTACATTTAAATTCATCATCAGTTATTCAAACTAGTGAGTATGTCAACAGTTGCTATCTAATCTCTGTTCTTCCTTCATTACAGGCATATATTGGCCAAGGAAGATAACAAGGTTTTTTTTAAAAAAGCAAAATGTATGTATGTCCCTGGTATGGTTCAAAAGAAACCATGCTTACATGCAGGCTGCTAAAATTCCAGTGAGCAGATAATTTCATCTAGGTTAATCTTAGTGTTATGCAAGGGCTTCTATGCTATGGGTGGTTAAGTGAAAAATACGTTGAACAAATCTCACGGAGTTAATCCACTGAAGTTTGCTCTTCTCCTTGACTACTTTCCATAGGGCTAAAATATGTCCTCTTTAGTAGCCATGTTTTTTCAGTAGTGCTGTCCTATTTTCCTGGACAATTGTCTCATTTTAAAACATACTGAAAATAGGAAATTTGCTTCAGGCTCTTCACCCAAGAATCATACAGAATCACAGAATCATAGAATCACAAGGTTGGAAACGACCTGCAAGATCATCTAGTCCAACCTTCCCATTCCTATTAGTACCACAAGCTACTAGACCATATCTCGTAGCTCCTCATCCAGGCGCCTCTTGAACACTGCCAGGGATGGCAACTCCACCACCTCCCTGGGCAGGCCATTCCAGTGCCTGACCACCTCTGAGAGAAAAAGTTTCTCCTAATGTCCAATCTAAACCTCCTCTGGTACAACTTCTGGCCATTTCCTCAGGTCCTATTATTTGCCTGGGAGAAGAGGCCAGACCCTTTTTCATCACAACCTCCCTTCAGGAAGTTGTAAAGTGCAATGAGGTCTCCTCTGAGCCTCCTCTTCTCCAGACTAAACAATCCCTCCCTCAGCCGCTCCTCATAAGGCTTGTGCTCCAGACCCCTCACTAGTTTCGTTGCCCTTCTCTGGACTCGTTCCAGGGCCTCAATGTCTTTCTTGTAGTGAGGGGCCCAAAACTGAACACAAGCAGATTAAAAGAGGCAGAAGGAGGAAAGCTGGGCATCTCTGGCCAAAATGCTTTGCATAGTAAATACAAGAAGGATTGCAGATGGCACGCAATTCTTGAGTTCTACTCTGAGTAATTACTTTGTTTCAGGGGCCACAGTAGGTAAGGCCTGTGTTACTTTATAATCATCAGCATCATACTGCCACTTCTGTTTGGCCACATATATGCTGAAGCAGAATATCATGAGCTTTCTGTACTGGACTTGGATACTTTGAGCACAGTCACTATCAAGCTGAGATCTGTGGCACTGTTCACTGTATTGAAAGAGAATATCCTGCAGTAGCTATGTAGGATTTAATATAAGAGGAAAAATGGAGGAGGTAAGTACGATCCTACTCAAAATGAGATAAGCTTTCTGTTGTCCACTGCATGGGGAACTGGATACAATTGGGCATTTCATTTGGTGGATGCCTACACCAATTCAGGAAGAGAAAAGGAAACAAAAACCCACTCCCCTTCAGCAATTCAAGTAGCAAATGATCATGTAATGTAACGTACACAGATTCAGTACAAATTTCCTGAGTCAGATTGCACAGCATCACTGGTGGATGGCTAGTCTGGCTCTACTAGCTAGTGTTCAATCACACTTATAGGAAAACAGCAATATATTTTGGAAGAAACTGGTGAGCGGCATCTAGTTTAAACCCCTACTCAAATCAAGGAGGATTTCAAACAAGATCATTAATATTTATTCAGCTGAGTTGTTAGCATCTCTGAGAATGATGATTCCAGGACTTCTCTGAGCAGTCTCTAAATATTGAAAATACCCAGAAAGCCCGTTTGCTGATTTTCAAACAGGATTTGTATTACTGAAACATGTAATTATTTTCTTGTGGTTATTCTTGTATTTCTCACTATGCATCTTAGAAGAGAGTCTGACTCCATCTTCTCTATAAAGTAGCATCAAATTATTAAAAAGGCAAGATTCTTAACCTAGTTGTCCTTTGAAAAATCCAGATGCCCCATACATCACTCCAACTACTCCAATTACCTTCACAGCCTTTCACCGGACTCACTTTAGTATGTCAGTGATCTTACTATACTGGAAATGCGAAAACTGAACAGAGTACAGTAAATGTGATCTCACAAGTGCAGAAGAGAGGTGAATAATTAGTTCTCTCAACCTTGTTCTGCTCTTGCCAATAAAGCCAAATTGTACCTAGCATTCTTTTCTGCAAAGATGCAGACCTGATGCACATTCAGTTCATCCACTGGGATTCCAAGAGCTGGTTCTGCAAAGCTGCTTTCTGTTCTGCCGTTGCCCAGCCTGTTCTGCTGCATGGGCAGCAGAGGTACAGACCTGGTACAGAATTTAACTTTTGTCTTTGTTTGACATAAAGCGGCTTCTGTGCTCCAGGACATCAGTCCCTGTTCTCAATGTCACACTGGCTGCAAACACACTAACACTAGATCTCTATTTTGTATACTTGATCTCTACTTTGAAAATGGTACATTTACCATATGAGAATCTCAGGGCAAAAGACGCAAAGTCTCACCTTAAGGTACAGTTTCAATATATCAACAACTTAGATCATCCTATGGTGTAGCTGCTCTGCATCATTGTCCTTGGGAATCAGATTACATGCCCCTCTTTTCCAATGTACAGTGATAAATATAGCCAAAGAAATTCTATGAGCGTAGCACTACTGCATAATTAAATTTATCAGTTTGAACAAAACAGATCTGCTGTTCTTCTCCTGATAAAATTTACTACTCCAGTAGAGAGTCTGTAAAAATATTACTATCTCAATGTTCTCCTTTTCGTTCACAGAGCATCAATGAGAACTGAAAATAAAGCAAAGTGTAGACTTAGCTGGTGCTCAGTTGTCCCCTTCAGCACTTGTGAGATTTTTTGTTTTATAAGGTGGTGCACCCCTTTCTCTCTCAATTCCAAGCACAAGTAACTCTGCAGGACAAGATTGCATAAAGCTGAATACTGTGCCTCTGATAAATGAGATAGGTGAAGTAATCCAACTTCAGTGAAACGTGGGATTTAGAATACATGTATTGAATGCATGCACGCTGTACCTAAAATCTCACAATCAAACTTGCCTCTAGCAGTCATAAATAAGCATTTGTGTATGAATTCATGTCTAACTGTTCTGGAGAATTTGTAGACACTTAGTGCTGACAGCCAGTGGATGTCATCCTTTAAATAACATTCTTTTAGCAGCAGGGGTGCCTCTAAAAGATCTGAGATAGCATCAGAGACCATTCAAATTTTTTTCTGTACGCTACTACAGCCTATTACCAGAAGTACTTTAAAACGTTTGTAGAGCCAGGACGCAGTATCAGTTTATCGTATTATACTGTTCAGACTGAAGTAATTAAATTGTCGAGTATTCATGCTCATCTAATATTATGATCCATTTATTGATTAGAAAGATACAATGATCCAAACCCCACTTAAAGAACATATTTCTTATATTTGTGGATTCTCACTACCACTTATGAGATGTGCATAGGTAATAAACAAGGATTTTGTTCATAGTCATTATCACTTCATATATCACTTCATCATTTTTCCATAAAATATTGTATTGCTTGGGATCCTCAAGCATAGAAAATGTCATGATTTGACACATAATTTCTTCATTCTGTCATTTTTCACTTAAACCAAGCCAAATAGTTAGGGAAGGAGTTACAGGATTTTATCAGCTACCTTACAACATTAATCTTAAGTCTCTTTGCACATATTATAGCACATGTAACACATAAAAAACTAAAAGCCTACAGGTCTTCTTAACCCAACCTTGATTCAGTGCTCAAAAAAATCTGTGAACATCGTTTTGCACTGCCAAATTGAGTTCTATTTTTCAAAGCTTTTGTATCAAAGCATTTACATATATGTAAAAAATCATAACAACCATGGCTTATTCAAGGACAGTACATATACTGACAAGAGCAGCAAATGTATTGTTCATGTTGAACAATTCAACTGTCACTGCTCACTGAAGCTGAGAAATTTATTTATTTTGCAGATCCCTGGTAGATATGCCCTCATCTGAATCTTATAAAACTGCTTAAGTCTCTTGAGCTCGTGAAATATCATTTAGATCAATTAGATGAAGTGGAATCAAAAGAAGTGTTCAGTGGCTGAGACAAGATACATGAAATAAATGTACCAGTAGATTGCACAACAATAAAATAACAAAATAAACTATATCATTCTAGACATTAAATCCTTGCAGCTCACCTGGATCCTCAATTTTAGTCCTTAACTCAGAAGCTGATTAGGAGAATATGATAATTCAGGAAATTAAGAAACACATGCAGACTAGATTCACAGCAGGCATTTTTTCCAATACAGCAACTGGCACAGCTGGTCTCCAAGTGCAAGTAGTGGCACAGCACCAGGTCCTCCACTTCAAAATCACTCCCCGGTACATCAGGCATTTCATACACTCCAGCCTTGAAATAAATAAATAAATAAAATTAAAAATTCTTACACATGATATATTTTTTTCCAATTGTCTATTCAAGTGTTTGGCAAATCGCTGAAAAAGGTGGCTGTTTACAATAATGTCTTTTTACAAGTTGTTCCTCTTATTACCAAAAAGATTATATATAATTTATTCTGTTCAATCTGACCTCCAGTTTGGACCTTGAATACTTATATGTTGTACAAGCATACAATTTATAAATCTAGTGAGGATAAATAAACAGGTTGATATAGAAGAATGTCTTTATGGGTGTTTAGACTAAGCTTGAGTTCATGCCAAATGTGAAGTTGATGTCTGGTTCAAAAGTCTCTTCATGTAGCTAATAAAAATGTGTGTCTTATCCCAGAGAAACAGCACTTTTCAAACATTATTAAACATCCCTCAACTTACACAGTGTCCTGGCCAGCCCCAGAGGATGGAGAATGTGATGAATAATTCTCTGTAGAAATGTTTATGTAATCTTTGCATTGGTGTACAGATGAAGCCTATGACAAGGTTTGTTACTGTAAAAGCAAAACTAACCTGTCTGAAACCTCTTCAGAAGTAAAGGCACAAATTAGTTGCATCATTTTCCTGATGGCATCAGCTACCCAATAATGTTTTAGGATGGTGAAGTTAGATGGAAAGACTAATGTCTTCTGACAAAGAAGATTAAATTTGGCATATTGAACTGATTTTCTCCAGGCTGATCTTGGTCCCTCAGAGCAGTACATGAGCTGTGCACAGCTTTTAGGTCGGAAAGCACATATTTTAAATTTGTATTACTTGAAGAATGTATTCCAAACATACTGTGCCTGGAATATCAGCATGACCTTATGAAAATTAGAAAAGGGTCAAAATATGTCATCTTTTTATTTTCCCTTGGCTTCCCAGGCATTAAGTTAGCAAAATTTATGATCATTAAAAATATTTTTGGATCTCCTTCACTTAAGAATTATTTTTGAATTGTATCATCTTGCTTAGAAATATGTCTTTTTCTAAGAACACAGTCCAGAAAGGAGCATTTATTTTCTACAAAACAGGAAGATGCTTAGGACAAACCATTTTTGTTCTTGCGCATATGTTATGTAAGTTGCTCTGAAAGTAAAGCCTCGTTATTTATTTACTGTTATTACTACAGCAGATATAAAGAGCAATATAAAGCTATTTGATAGAGCAAATTCTCGGCTACAAAACACTATCTTTCAACACAGTCACCTCCACTAGCTATGCATTTTCGCCAGTAATGAACAAGAGTCTGGATGCTGCACTCATGAAAAGCTGCACCAGCAGAGGTGCAGTGTTGCAGTCGCCACTGCTGTCCACCAAACACTGCTTCACTGTGCTCACGCTCGCTCTTTGGTCTGCATAAAAATTCAGCATATGTTGATGAATGTCAGTGGGTGCCATATTTTCCTCATAGAGGAATTCAATTACGTACTTTTGCTTCATACACACTTCCATCCCAGATGCCCTTATGTTGTACTGCCCCTCTGCTGCTATGTGTTGCACAGCAACAAACTGGAATATTGGTGGGAAAATTCAACCTCTATACCACCAACATCAACCTCTGAGATCATGAACCAACATAACGAAAGTAGTGTTTTGTTTCTGAGAATTTGCTCTATCAAACAGTGTTATTGTGATCTTTGTATCTACTGTAGATTCCACAGAAATTAATAGGAGGCATTACTTTCCAAGCAATATAGGTACAAACAATTGATAAACTATTTATTGCTACAAATCAATACTTTTAATTATGATTTTGAAGGGAAAGAAAAAACAGGCAATTTTACAAATTATCAGTTAAAAAAACATCAAAATTGAAAGTGAATTCTTCTGGATCAATAAAAAGAGGAACATTTAAACTGAAAATTTTTGAAAAATTAAACAGATCTCTGGGTTTGTTTATGAGTTTGAGTTCAGAAAGGTATAAAACAGCATCATGGTTATGCATAAGCTTTACAACGAATAGAAGAACATAATCTCTCTCCTGAAGGACTGATTTAAAACCATAGAACAATAAGCTTTTTGGAAGGGATATTTAAAGGTAAACCAGTCCAAATCTTCTGCAATGAACGGGGACATCTACAGCTAGACCAGATTTCTTAAAGCCTGCTCCCACCTGACCCTTATTGTCTCCAGGGATGGGGATCCACCATCTCTCAGGGAAATCTGTTCCAGTGCCTCATCACTCTTATTGTAAAAATCTACTTTATGTCCAGTCTAAATCTCCCCTCCTTTAATTTGACAAAAATTCCCATTGTTCCATCACGACAGACCCTGCTAAAGAGTCTGTTCCCTTTTTTCTTATAGTCCCTCATTAGATACTGAAAGGCCGCACTCAGATCACCTTGAAGCCTTCTCTTCTCCAGGCTTGACAGCCCCGGCTCTCTCAGCCTGTCCTCTTAGCAAAGGTAGAATACAGAATAGAAAAGTAGGTATTAAATGTGCTGATAAAGGAAGAAAAGTTATAATTCCTACAAATATCATATACATGACCTGCAGGATAAAATGGAGCAAAGTGGAAGATGACAACGAAGATAAATATTGCTGTCAACCACAAGAATTTGGAGACAATAAGAAAAAGAATTTTGCCTACCTGTATTTCCTCAGACTGAAGACTGTTGAATCCAGTGTTGTTGTGCTATTCAATCAATAGACTGACCATAACCAGTTTATTTCAGTGTACAACAAGCTGAATTAGCTTTTCAAGGCACCATCCTGCCAGGCTTGCAGCCAAAGTCCCTCTTAGCAGGCTGATCCTTCTAGTGGTAACTCAATATCCACTCCCTACTGCAGTCTTCTGTAAGTATAGACTTTAAGTCTACTTAACAGCATTATAAACTGAAGAACAACAGCTCAAGAAAGACATTCTGTGTCACTGTTTGTTGGAGGTGCAATGGAGAATCTGTCAGGGATGCTGAGAGGAGAGGACTGAAAGCAATAGGAGTTGTAAAAGGTAAAGATATCAGTAGAAAATTTTTTTAGCTATGCTGAAAGTGGAAGGAAAAGAAATTTTATTATTATATAATGGATAATACCTTTTTATTTAATTAGAATTTCCAATGAGGACTTTCAAAGGCTCCTGCTTCAGGCATTATATCTATGCTTCATCAAGCTTAAATATATTGGTATATTTGCAAAGGCACAATGGTCTCTGCACTGAAAGATGCTCTGCCCCTTTAGTTAGACATGCAGTATCATAGTAATTAGTATGATTTTCTTATGTATGTTATTGTTTAAGCAGTTGGCACTGGGGAATTTTGATAGAAAAAATGTTTTATCTGACTCAGTTGTTATTACAATACACAAATTCAGCACAAAGTACAACTTTTCTTCTACGTGGATGAGAAAAATATATATATATATTTAATAAGGGCAAGCAAAGTGTAGTTTTATTCAATCTCACTTGACAGCCTTTGAATTCAGAAGTTGCACATTTAAATAATGAGGCATATCACCAATTGTGACCAACCCTAGCTCAGGGGAACTTCATACAGATATAACAGTTCCACAAAGGTATGCTCTAATTATGCAAATCACGATGCCTTGGCATTCACTCAGGGAAGTTGCTCTGTATTCAATGGCAGAAAAAAGTGTCAGAACAGCATGTTGTTACTTGGCTACTTCCTTAATAGCCCACCAGCTTGTCAAAGGCTGAGTGTCCTGTTCTCATGCAGTTTGCCTAATCTTGCGAGTTCTACAATTATTTTGTCATTGTGATGGGTGAAGGCTGGTCTGCAAACAGCCTGATGTTTTTCTAATTGTGGGTGGTATTTGGCAACCTCTAAAATACCAAAGGAAGATACTCTATTTTTTTCAGATTATCGATAAAAAAGAGTAAGGAACTTCAGGGGAAAAAGGCAAAATAAAACAACTATCAAACAACAACAATAAATACCAACTTTGTATGAAAACAGCTGTCACTGGTTGTCTGCTGTACAGCTCTGAAAAGTATGCTTATAAATATTAATAAACCTTCTAAATTATCCTTAGTGAAATATCTTGTCACCTGTCACAAAATTGTGAATTCCTAAAAAAAATTAGTATGATATTAAATAGATACTAAATAGAGAATTATGCTTGTTGCAGAATTCTCCAGCATGATATCTATAGGAGAGACATCAATATATATTGCACTTTATGAAATAAATTAAAGACAGAAAATCAGGTAATGATTTTCCAATATCTCGGTATTTGCTTTTCCTGTATGAGACTGAAAGGAAATCTTGTGAAACCAAATCTTGTTTTTCTGCCAATTTTATAACTGCGTGATATTAGAATATACATGGAGAACAGGGAGAAAAGAAACAAAGTGCAGCCTAAGCTACTTTGACAACTGGCCAGTTTGTGAAGATTTATTTCTGTCTCCTCACCTTGACCCTTTCTCACAAATGAAAAAATATCAAACTCTGTCTGTGAATGAGGCCCCCGCAGGAAGTACAGCTCATCTCCGAAAGCTGTTAGCCTTGCCCTCCTCCCTGCTGCAAATAATTTTTTTGTTGTTTGAAGGTCCAATCCAATTCCTTTTGATGTGAGTGTGATTTCTTTTTGCATCTTGACTGCAGAATTCATAGTTAAAAAACTTTGGCCTTTGCTAAGAAAGGGTAGCATGAAACAAAAAATGAATGAATCTTCTGTATACAGTGAATTTTCCTCTTTAACCTTTGCCATGTTTTGAAAACATTTAGAAAAATGTGAGTATATTTCTCTCTAAGACTGAATGTATTGTTATTTATCTACATGACAATTCGTCTGTGACCCAAATGAGGAGTCTATTCTTCTACTTTCTACATAGAGAAGTCAACTGTCAAGATAAATACTAAGAACAGAGTACAAAAATATGTTAATCCTCTACTTATTCATCTGTACAAGAGATTTAAGGGGAAATTTAATATGGATATTGCTAGATTCTGAACAGCAGCCAAACTAATTCTATAAAAGTGCTCTGTCTACATATTAACTACTGTAAATATGCAGTGATTCAATCCTATTTGCATTACCTTCAAACATCTGATAGGATTTTCCTCATCTTTTTCATAGTTTTTCAAAAACATCAAGAACAAACAGGAGGATCCAGCAGCTTGAGCAATTGCTCTATTTACTCAAATATCAGAGGTACTGTGGGTTGAGATATTTTAGATATTTCAATTTTTTGTAATTTATTCTTTTCTTATCAATTATGAATTTCTATGGATGAAATAACCTCTGGTTAACTCAAAATTTATTAATGTTTCAGACATACAACAATGGCATTTATGTTGGCCACTGGCCATATTGCATCAAATACATAAAAATATAATTACAGCATCATATATGACTGGTTTAATGATTTTCAAATCACTTCTAAGTTTGGCCAAAACAAAAAACAAAAAATAAACAAGCAAATAAAACAACCAATTTGCTTTTGATTTCGAAGTATTTAAAATATGATAAGTATTGCATTAAATCAATTTGTGTGTGTGTGTGTGTGTGTGTGTGTGAGAGAGAGAGAGAGAGAGAGAGAGAGTGTGCAACTAAGCATAGACAGTTGCAGCATCATTGAAAGAACTCCCAGGCAGTTAATTTTAAAAAAGAATTTTACCATGCTATTTGAATATCATGTCAGAAAGCAAAGAAAAAAAATGAGATGTTCCATTGTGTATGGAAATTACCCTGATAAGTTTTTTGACACCTTGTTTCATTTCTCCAACCCCTCTGGAATAAGTCTATCTAGACAATGACACCAAGCAGTGATGTACTTGGGCAAGCAGAAATCACAGAATCACAGAGTCATAGAGTCACAGAGATTGGAAGGGACATCTGGAGATCATCTAGTCCAAGCGCCCTGCTAAAGCAGGTTTCCTACAGTAAGTTACACAAGAAAGCTTCCAGGTGGGTTTTGAATATCTCCAGAGAAGGAGACACCACAACCAGCTTGTTGTGGGAAGCTTGTTTCAGGGCTCTGTCACCTTCAAAGTAAAGAAGATTTTCCTCATGCTCTCATAGATGTTCCTATTACTAGTGCAGCAAAAGAGCCTGGCTCCATCCACTGGACTCATGCTCTTCAGGTAATTATAAACATTTATAATATCACCTCTCAGACTTATCCCAAGCATGAACAGTCCCTGGTTTCCCAGCCTTCCCTCATAAGGGAGATCCTTCAGACCCCTAATCCCTATCTGTTGAACTGAGGAACCCAAAAGTGGACACAGTATTCCAGATGTGGCCCCAGAAGGGCCATCTGCAGTAAAGCAAGAGGAGAACCTCCCTCAATCTGCTGGTCACACTTTTTTTAGTGTACTGCTGGCTCATGGCCAACCATTAAGTAATAATATTAAAATGTATTATTAAATACATTTAAGTAGCAAAATTTTTGGAATGTTTGTACAAATAGAAGAACATCAAAGCAGAGAAGAGTATTGAGTTCATTGAATAAAAGTTATGGATGTATGGGGTTAATGGAATTCAATAGCCACTTCAGGTGTTGATTCCAAAGAAAACTTACCTGCGTGCTCAGACCATGCATTTAGTGCCCTTCTTGGAAATGCTGTATATAAATTTAATGACCAAGACTGAGTACAAGTCTACTTGTAATTAAAATAAGCAGGACAAGGAACAATCAAAATTACAAATTATTTACTAAAACACATGAGTATGCAAGGTGGTTTTCCAAGTTATTTTTTAAACATTTTTTTTTTAATTTAAAAGAAATTTTGAAGTGAGGTTGCCATCAATATGTTTATGAATTGTGCCTATTTCACAGAATCATAGAATGGCTTAGACTGAATCATCTAGTTCTAACTCTCCTGCTGTGGGCTAGTTGCTACCCACTAGATTGCCCAGGCTCTCATCCTTTTTGGCGATGAACTCCTCCAGGGAAACATCCACAATTTCTCTGGTCAACCTGTGCCAATGCCTCACCCCTCGCTGGGTAAAGAATTTCCACATAACAACTAACTTAAATCTCCCCTCTTTTAGCTTAAGCCATTCTTCCTTGTCCTACCATCATGTGAAAAGTTAGTCTCCCTCCTGCTCATAAGCTCTCCTATGTATAGGAACCTATAGTGCCACTGTAATGCTCTATTATTTTTGCAAAATTGTTTTCCATTACTCTATAAGGAGTACGTAGTTAAAATAATCATTTTATACTGTCTTTTTTTTTTCCTGTTACTTCAATTTTATGGCAAATATCTATATGCGTCACAAACAAGATTTTGATTTTATGTTGGAAATTGGCAATTAAACCAAATAATAGTTGTATATATAACCATATATTCATATTGTTATAGTAACTAACACCACGAATAATTGTAACCCATGAAATATCAGATAAGAACAATCATGTTTCCAATACTGCTTTTTATATAGTGGCTTTTGACAGCCTATAGGCAGTATCTTCAAAATGAAATATCATATGACAAATACTCTATAATTCACATTATTTACAAAATTTTTCCCATCTTTTTCCATAAATATAGCACAAAAATAGTAGAGTCACAAGAGGCCATTGTTCATAAAGTAGCTGGCTACACTTTTTGAATATTGATCATCAAAATCTCATGACACTCACAGAAAAGTACAAAGAAAACTGTATCTCATTCTAAGTTCATTGATATATCCTAACATGGATATCTATGTTTGCACTGAAGATTTCATCTCAAGTGGTTGTCTTTGTATTATTAAAAGAACCAGAAACTTAAATGCTTCAGAGTAGAAGTGTATGAAGAAACATGGAGAGATGCACAGGACTGCGTTCCGTTCTCTAGCCGAACAGCGAGAGCACAGACAGTGCAAGTGCCATTAAATCTTCCAAGAACATCCTGAATGCTTGCTGCCTTGACCTTTCTATGTGAGCATAGTAAAAAATGTGTAGATAGGAGTTGGTGTATCTGACTAAAAATGATGAGCTTAAGCATGATTTAGTTATACTAAATTAGTTATTTCTACCATGTATTTACTTTTTAAAATTTTACTCATCCGAGAGAGAAGAATTAACTGCCAGGATATTTACTTTTGATTTTTTTTCTGGTTTAATTATGGTCTTTTATAAAAATGTTATTTATATTTATCATGTACCACACCAACACCTGAAAACATCAAGATCCCCCTAAAATCTTAACTCATTACAATGCAGGAAGTGATGTTAAATATGTTTACATGCATCAGACCTAGTTGGAATCTAGCACTGGAAGTAGGTCTAAGAGAATAGGTCCAGGTACTGGTTAGTTCAGGGTTTGTCAGAATCCTCCAAATCTGTTAATTTTGCAAAAATTCTAATAAAATACAAGATCTTTAATAATAATAACAGGGAGAAGAATGAGACAGAGAAAGGGAGAAGAAGGAAAACTGAGGAACAGTCAAAAATTTGTTACTTAGTCTCACTGGTGGAACGAAGAAGCTGGAGCAGAAATACTGCTTTGTTGAATTACCTATTACCTATCATTCCACTTGAATATAGAGAAATTGACTTTAAATCTTTCCTAACCCTGTGTTTAAGCCTGCATGCACATTTTAATATCATAGTTCACGTGAGAGATTGATTCATTGTAGAATATCCAGATTCTTCCTTTTCCTACCCAGGTGAGTTCCTCACTGCTAGTACTCCTTACTATTGTATCATTTCTTTCTTTTTTTCTATCACCTTTTCAATGATAGAAGCCATTATGAATTTGATTGCCTTGAGAGAAAATAATTTGGTATTTTGTGTAGAAGCTGTTACTTTAAGAAATCAGTACTTCCTAGTTAACTCCAGAGTTCTCATTTAAAGATATGCAACAAATACTAAGATTACAATAAGTATTGCATAGTTACAGTGCAATTAATTTATTTCTGAGATCTAGTTTTGTGCGTCATCCACAAGCATTTTATTCATGATCTTATAAAAATTTGCTTTTTCATTGGGTCTTTCAGTTCCTACATTGAATAATTATGTTCACACAACAAGGATGTTTACATTTTATGAAGATGAGCAAGTATTGTTTTAACTAAACATGTGACTGGATGTAACAATTCTTGTGAGGAAAAAGAAAATCTGATTAGTTCTTGAGGATTAACTGTCCTCAGGTTTATCTCAGCATAAGTGAGTGTTTCATGTTCCATTGGCAGCTAGTGTTCAGAATCTCTACAGACTGTAAGGTAAGTCCTTCAGTTCTCAATTACAGTGAAACATTATTTCTGGTGGCATTCTCTGGGTTAACCCACAACAACTTCCTGTAGAAGTCAATTGGTGACTGACATGAAATTAATTGCAGGTGTAATTCAATATCTTTCACCTATAGGTTTCAGATTATCACCTAAAATAAATATCTAGTTAACAGACGTCTTTAAAAAAATATTATCAACATTTGTGTGCATGAAAATATTTATTTTGATTCTCCTCTAAAATGCATCACTGTCTGAAAGGAAAAAAGAGATATAACGCACCTCAGTATGTCTTCATAATTTGTAACTGCCATACCAATTATGTCCCATTTATAAAGTTCCTGAAAATATGGTGTTCTCAACAATTCCAGATCAGAACTTGTTTTCTAAACCTGCATTTGTAAATCAAAACAATGGATAAAAACAGAATTTTTTGACAGTTGGATTTGAATAGAGTTTTCTTTCCCAAAAGTTTAGGTGAGGCTAGGCTGGCAGTAGTTCGATTGAGGGTAAGTAAATTTTTGAGAAAGCTCAGCTCCATGCAGACTTTTATAGATGCTTGTCTCAGCAAGAAGATCCTACTTCCTTCTCCCTGGCTTAGAACTGGAACTCCAATCTAAAATTGGATGTTACAAACCAGAATTTTCTCCCTGTGAAAATGCTCTTTGGAAGAATTTCCCTGAGTGTACAAATGAAAGTCTCTTTCTGTTCAAATAATTAAAAACACTTGCTGACCTTAATAAATGTAAATAAGTTTAAAATGGCTGATATTTAATCATTAACATTTACAGCTTCCAAAATATAACAATTTTCCTTTTCTTTCACCACCCTACTTTAAAGAGAAGAATGTATTATGTTATGATAATATGGTAATAGAAAAGGAAAGATGTTTACGTCCTATGTTGCTTTCAAGGTTCACTGTATTGTGTACAAACCTTCTCACCTTAGCTGGAAAATCTCGAGTGAGTTATGTGCATACCAGCTGGTTTGCCACTGTCTGTGTTCATATCAGATACTGGAGTGTTTGGGTGAGACCTGGCTTTATGCCTATCCTTGTACATCTTAGGATCCAATTTACTGTCTTTGCATCCTGTCTTCAAGAGGTCTTTACATAACCAGTGTCAGTTCTACACCCCTATCATCCTTCACTGAGGAGAGGACATTCTGTCTGTATAGTGAGATTTCATAATCTTGAGAATTGTTGCTATAGGACTTCAACAGTGTAGATATTGTTTCCTGGCTTGTACTCATAAGTGGAACATTACGGAAACATAGCTGAAACCACAACTCATGTCACTTTGACCCTCACTGAGAAACAACCTTGACCTTCAGAAACTGTTGTCAGGAAGAGATCAAGTAGATGACCAGTAATTAGTTTGCGTTTGCATTTCAGACAATATTTAAAGATCTTCAATGAGAACTTGTTCTAGTATCTGCATTTAAAAAAGAGAAGTTATAATTTTCTGCATATTTATAATCAAATCATATCAGTCTGAGCAGTGTAGATTCGAAGCTCAAGCCAGCATTGCTCAAGGAGGATCCAAAATGCTGCTTTTCCTGTTCTCAAGTGAGGTACAACCTGATGTAGCTGGTCGCAGAAACATTTTTCTCTCTATCCTATCGTTGTGTTTGATCTTTTCAAAGGCTTCCTCACAACTCCCTCATTTATTTCTTATTGTACTGAAAGTGTGGGTTTGCCTTTTTAATATGTAGTTATTTGCTTTTTCTTATTCATTTCTGTAGTTTACCCTGAGCAGAGTATTCTCCTAAGAGAGCTGCTTGAGTTTGCAGACAGCCTTCAGCAGGAGGATGAGCAGCAGCTATGAGTAACAGTTTCTTGACAACACATTCCTAACTAGGCCAGATCAGAATAATGTTTTTCTAGTTCATTTCTGCTGCTGTTCAGAGGCCTATCCGCCTATCAGGCCTAAGGGACTTGAAAAGACCTGCTAATATCTGATGTTCAATAACTGAAATAGATAAATGTGCTAGAGGTCACAATCACAGCTGCCTGCTTCTATCCCACCTCCAAAATAATAAATTTTTTGTCTCTCTATTTTTAAATTACTATCATGGGTACACTGAGTAATTGAATTGTATCATATTTGCACACACAAATGTTTCCATTTGCAAATATTTGAGCAAGTTCATCTTTTGTACTCATACATGACACTGTATTGAATGCATAATTTAGCACTTATTTTCAGAACAAATAGCATGGAAATATTGCATGCACAATTGATAGTAATTGAGCGTGCAACCTCACATTGGAGCTTATTAACATATTCATTCTGTCTAAGCTCCATGTACAAATACAGAACGTGCTTTTTGACACTAAGATTGTATCAGGCAGCAGAAACAGCATGAACATCAGATCAGTACATGGTGCAGCTAGGAATGCAGTGCAGGGAGAGAGCACAGAGAAAAATGTAGACTATTTTTGAAATTCTAAATAAATGTAGTCAAATGTTTTAAAAATATTTTACTGAAAAAAAAGTGATTTTATTATCATGATAGGTAGCAACTTTTTTCTGCAAAACATTTCATGGCCTTCTCTAAAGCATTCATTAAAAAAAAAACAAACCCAGCCACAACAGTAAAAACTTAAGTTAGGTGAATATCTAATGTAATTTTAACTGTAAGGAAAAAAAAATACAAATAAATGGAATTGTCAATTGGAGAGCTACAGTAGCTTTAGGCTGTTGTCCTCTTATGATTATGATTAAGTGGAAGTTTATGTTCATGATGCAACGAGTTTATAGAGCAAATTTGGGCTGTTCCTGATATCAAGCTTTGTAACAGACATAAAAATATGCATATAGGTTTGTTCTGGGACTTTTAGTGAATTCAGAGACAACTTGTGATTCAGATACAAAAATCATAGTTGTATTTTTCCATCTTCGAGAAATCAGAACATACAGAATTATAAATATGGAGATATTTGTATTATGATATAAAGTTGGCATACTTGCACAAAACAGAGATCTCATATACAAGAACAGGATTCCTTAAATAGCACCTGTCTTTTGCAAGGACAATGATATCATACAAATTTTTAGGTTACTATCTACAAAATAAAGAGGTCTTAGCAACAGAACATAGATATACAAAACCAGTACGGTAACATTTACAAAATGTTCTCTGTGTGCTCAAACAAGAACATATACAAAACCATACATTTTTTTAAACAAATAACTGACAAATAAAAGAAACTGCAACAGTATAAACTCACTATGAACCAAGGTTATGTATTTAATAGTACAGTTTTGCAGAGTATGTCTTTCAGCATTGATGCATTACATAAGAGGATTTGACAAGGTTACAATTTGTGTTACTAATGGAAATTCTTTTCAAGAATTAACCTTTAGGCTATAAAGAATGACAGATATTCAAATATTCTGAAATGAGTATTTGAACTGAAAACTTCTATTCATTTTTCTCCCCAACAGAATTTCCATCCTGCATTGCAGTATGTCACACACACAATTGAATTCTTAACAGCTGCCATTCAAGGGAGCTGCAGAGGACCATTTGGAAGTAATATTTTGCTCTGTGTGACATCTCATTTTTTTCTACTCAGAAATCATAATTTTTTACACACCTAGTAGTCTTCCTAACAGGAAACTAGCTCTGCCTGTCATTTTGATTGGGGAGGAACCTTGTTTTCCAGGTCACTGGCTTGAATTCTGGAGACAAGATATTCATGAGGGACCTATGTGGGGAATTTACATCTCACTGCAGAGTTTTCCTCTCCATTTGTCAGCATGCCAGGTCAGTGAGTTGCTCTCTTGTCAGAGGGAAGATAATGGCTGCTGCTTTGCCTCCCACTTATTACACACTCAGTGCATCTGACCTTCGTGTGAGACCCCCAAAGCATTCTGATTTTTGGCTTTCCTCATGCCTTAACTCAAGCCCCCTTCCCTGTGAACCCACAGTCCATGATTTTGGGCAACGTTTGTTTTTTTTTTCCCCCTAACAGTCGCGTTTTCACATATGTATCCAATTGCTACAAATTCTTGTATTTTACAGAAGAATAGGATTCTTCAAATTATTTTTATATTGGTGGAGAGATACAGTTTCTATGGTCAAAACTATAATATAATGTTATAATTTTTAACACTGGAAAATCCTTCAAGCAATATTGTATTACTGAAATCATTATTTGTACCTCCATCAATTTTTATCAGTTCTTCTATAGTTAAAAAAAAAAAAAAAAATAGTAACGAATGCTTCTCTTTTGAGTTCTTTAATTTAGGGGGAAAAAAACCCAACATATTAATCAGTATAAATCTTTTGCCTCTTATAATCTGTTGTGTTACCATTCTAATACTAAGTTCTTCTCATACACATACAGAAAAATCAGTGGCTGCAGGTATTCACACTTTAATTTGAGTTTTGATTTTACTGAAGCCAGATCTAATGTATATTCAAGTCAACTACAAGACCGCCATCAAATTTCACTTGGCTTTGGATCTGGCTCTTACTTCACAAAGATTAGCAGCATATGATGTAAATTAACAAGTTAACCGTTCTACAACAATGAAGACTGTGTGACTTATGTCTTCAAAATGTCATATTATTGTGCCACAAATGGACATTTAAGATTCAAATACCTCTACCACATGAATTAGATGTGATGAGAAGGAAGACATGTGTGTACATATGTACATGATCTAGTGAAGTAATGTTTCTAGATTTAAATGAAATGACAATCTAAGTTGAGAGAGCTGAGTGATTTTCATTGGAAAAAGAAGCTGTTTAAAATTTTCAAAATTTATTTGCTTCATTTTCCTAGTGAAACTTGTTTCTTAATACAGATGAAATTAGTCCTTCACTGGAAAATGCTATTGTTAAACACTTCAGGTCAGTCGAGTGAAGTCCCCGTTGACTGAAAAAAGTCACTCTCCATTTTTAAGGAGGGTAAAAAGGGTGACCCAGGGAACTACTGACCTGTCAGTCTCACCTCTGTGCCAGAAAGATAGTGTAGCAGATCCTCCTGGAATCCATGGTAAGGCACATGGGAGACAGAGAGGTGATACAGGAGAACCGGCATGGCTTCACCAAGGGCAAGTCCTGTGTAACAAACCTAGTGACTTTCTATGACTGTGTAACTGCATCAATGGACAAGGCAAGAGCCAGTGATATCATCTATCTGGAAGTCAGTAAAGTCTTTGACATGGTACTCCACAACATCCATCTCTCCCAACTGGAAAGATATGCATTTGACATTTCATTGAACAAAGAGCTGGCTGCAGTATCAAGCCCAGGGAGTGGTGGTCAATGGATCAACGTCCAGATGGAGATCGGTGATGAGTACTGTCCCTCAGGAGTCAGTGTCAGGAAAGTATTCTTTAATAACTTCACCAGTGGCATCAACAGGGGGGTCAAGTGCACCCTTAGCAAGTTTGCTGATGACACCAAGTTGTGTGGTGTGGTCAGCTTGCCCAAGGGACAGGATGCCATCCAGAGAGCCCAAGACAGGCTACAGCAGTGGGCCCAGATGAACCACATGAGGTTCAACAAATCCAAGGGCAAGATCTTGCACCTGAATAGAGGCAATCCAGAACCAATAAAAGCTGAGGGATAAAAGGATGGAGCACAGCCCTACCAAAAAGGTCTTGGGAGTACTGGTGTATGTTAAGCTGAACATGAGTCAGTCATGCGCATGCAGCCCAGAAAGCCAATCATATTCAAGGCTGCATCGAAAGGAGCATGGCCTGCAGGATGAAGGAGTTTGATCCTGCCCATCTACTCTGTGCTAGTGAGACCTCACCTGGAGTGCTAGGTTCAGATTTGGAGTCCTCAGTACAGGAAAGACATGGACCTGTTTGAGTGTACCCAGAGAAGAGCCACTGAAGTGATCCAAGGAATCCTAAGAGAACAGGCTGAGAGAACTGGGGCTGTTTGGCCTGGAGAAGTGAAGTCTCAGAGGTGACCTGAGAGCAGCCTTTCAATATCTAAAATGGACTATTAGGAAAGAAGGAGAAAGACTCTTTAACAAGGTCTGTTGTGATAGGATAAGGGGAAATCATTTCAAAGTAAAGGAGGGGAGATTTAGATTGGATGTAAGGAAGAAGATTTTTACAATAAACGTCGTGAGGCACTGGAACTGGTTGCCCAGAGAGGTGCTAGATGCCCTGTCCTTGAAGACATCAGTTCAGGCTGTACCAGACTCTGAGCAATCTGATCTAGCTATAGGAATCCCTGTTCATTGCCGGGGAGTTGGGCAGAATGACCCTTAAAGGTCCCTTTCAACTCATAGAATTCTGTGATTCTGTGATTCTATATCACTGCTCTGGGGCAACACTCAGTCAACAACTCCATATATTTGTAGTCCAGTTTCTATCCAATAAGCCTGTTCTCATTGTTAATAGTTCCATACATAGGTGAAAAAATAGTTTAAAGGCATAAGATAGGAGCCATTGAGTAAATTAATGTGAAGAGGAAGTATAAGGACTGTAGCATACATCCATTTTTTCGATTTATTTTGATTTGTTTATAATTAAAACATTCAGACACCTATACTTTTAAAAAAATTAATAAATATTTCAATTATTCCTGTCAATAATATGTTATTAACTTTTAATTTAAAATTTACAATTTGTTTTACATACCTACATGTTGGAAGATTATAAATGTAGTTTTAATATACGCCACACAGAATGCAGGGCAAGAATAATAACCCAGGCACACTGTTAGTGTGGGTTGAGGTGAGAATGTCTTGATGCCTTGCTATCCTGCCTTTCTGCACAATGACTGTCTCAAAGTTAAGCAAACCTAGGGGACTCCCTTAAATGATAAACTATTAAGCAAATACTTTATATATATAATTGAAGTAAGATGGATCTTTGATAAACGCTACTCTTTGTAATGAAAAAAAATCAGAATAAAGCCATAAACATCCTAAAAAGCAAGGAAATACACACAGTTTATGTTCCTAATATTATAATCTACTTCCCAATCTGATTTACCTCATCTATAATCTAGGAAAAGATATGCATTGGAAGGGTCTAAAAATCTTGACTAGCATTGGATTTTAGGAAACTTTGGGGAAAAATCAGAACATCTCTGGTTCATAACTGAAATCCTAAATCCACTCCACTGGGAATTAAAAATATCCTAACAATAGCTGAATCGGTTTATTTTATATAGACTTGAAGTGAGAAATATTATTGCATTCAGATATGTTTTTCAACTTAGTAACAGGAGCACAAAGAGAGCATGATATTTGCATTTTCAGAAAAGGGGTATCTAAAACATAAGAAAAAATGTTGCAGAAAAAAAAACAAATATGTCTAAAAAAGAGTAAACACAATAATAAGACTTAAACAATAAAGTGTCTTTGTAAATCAGTATAACTATAAGGTTCCTGTTTTGTATTTTAGAATACCATTTAACTGCTTTATTTTCTTGCAATTATTTGAAAATAACCTAGACAACTTTACAATCAAGGTATTTCCTCTTTGCTCCCTGGTATACACCAGACTGCCTGAGGAGATGATCGACATCCTAAGGTGTCCACAGCATAATCAGTCTGAAGAGCCTACAGTATTAAAATTCTAACTAATGATAATCAAACAGAAATAAAAACAATAACAAGGTTGTGTAAAAACAAAAGAAATGACAACAACAAAAAAAAACAGATAAAATTCTACATCTGATTTAATAGAGCAAATAAATCATTCCTCTGTATGCTGCTAATGTGCATTCTCAAGGTATATATCTTTTACATGAAACAGGCTTCTCAGGTGGCTCTCAGTGGGAATTGATCAAACTATACCCAGAGATAACACTTGTGATTATTCAGTAAAAATTTTCAAGTCGGTTGGAGAACTGATCACGAAGCACAGCATTTTTTCCATGATTAAAATGATGAGATACTTTTTGTACAGTTTGCAGCCTCTGGTAGCTAGAAATCATGTACGTAATGAAGTGGTCATACAGGACCACTGCACAGGAAGGTTTTATGAACTGGGCTGAAAACAGTTTGGGGAACCTCATCTGGTATGTGTGAAAACTCTTGCTGTAGAGATTTCCAACATTATTAAGACAGTAACAAAACATCCTGCCTGTCAGGGACTTCGATCCCACACAAGCATTGCCCTACAATGCCCTACAATAACATCACAAAGTAATTTTTAAAACACTGTCTGGATCTGTGGAACAGCTGAGAAGATGTAATGCAGATGATTGTCCTGATTCAAATTTAACAAAAATTATTATGATTTAGATAATCAAGTATCTACTGTATGGCAAGAGCGGAAATTGCAAAATGGTTCTGTTCAGGTTCACTGCAAACCACGTGTTTCAATAAAATATCATCTGGAATAAGCAGAGATAAGCAAGTGGGAGTTTTTGTCTAATAATGAGATGTCAGTACGCTCTCACTGCATTACCACTGGGATTAAATAAACATGTAAATTTATGGTGACTGGTAAGTTAAGAGAGTTTGCCCACTGGGCTAATTTTCCCAAATTCTCATCACTATTCCTTAAAGCAGATTTTGCAGATTCTCATACAAGCCTTGGAATGCACTACTGATAGTGTACCTCTTCTGAAAGTGCTTTATGCAGTAACAGATCAAAGGGGTTTGAAATGGGGTGACCCTCTTAGAAGAAATAAAGAATATTCAATTAAGATATGTCCAGACTATACCATATTATATCTAATGAGTTTCAGAAAGTATGTTAAGCTACCATTACTGCGGGGAGTATAGACAGTGTACGCTTTATTTCCTCTTGTTTAACCGAGCCTTTCAGTACTGTTAAAGAGCACTGAAGTCAGATGTTCTCTGTTATGCCCCAGCCTCAGACGCACACTCTTTGTAAAAGCTTAGGCTGTTCAATAACTCTCTGAATATGACATCACGCAGTTGTCCAGGTACATATATGGAAGCCACAATGTTACTACTTTATATATCTTAAAAGAAAGAGACTAATAGTATTTTATCTTGGAAACAAAATATCCTTCTGGAAAATAATTTGGGTAAGGTTCTAAGCACTTACCTTGGTAAGTCAAAAATACTTTGTTTTCCTTAGGATAGTCTGAAAAACAGAACCTCATTCTTTCAAACACAGCAAGTTATAGTCAAGATCATGACGTTACATCCCACTTTTCTGTAGTCTTGTCTGTATTAGTTTTAGAAAAACAGCATTAGGAGTTCTATCACAACATCCATTTTAAATAAAAAAGTTTGCAAATCATGATAACTAGTGACTTTTTGATTGCAGAGAGAGGTTCTACTCGTGATTCATTCGATTCCTGCAAGACAAAATGTTTTCTTTCATGCTTTCAAATATTAAGAGATCCATGGATTAAGAGTTCATGATTTATGTTAGAATGACATGTGAAATAAGTAGTAATGGTAAATACTATACTTAAATACAATGGTCATTACCTGAGTTGTGCAATAAACTTATGTTTAACACAGCTATTTACAGAAGAAATTTAAAGCTTGAGGTGAAATTCCAGAAGTTTGTTTCAATAAGGAATAAAGATACTGAAGAACAAATATGACTTTTGAGACAAAATACAAGAAAGGGGAAAGATTACTCAAAGCCATTGATATATATATATCACAATAATAATAATAATAATAATAATAATAATAATAAAGAACAGAAAGTCTACACAGTACACATAGGCATACATTATTAATAACTAATAAAGTATTTGATTTGAAGGAAAGAGTAGACAAAATGGACTGAAATAGACTGAATTCATACCATATTCATGATAATAATATTTTGGAGATGTTATTTAATTTCATCAGATGCTACTGTGATCATAGAGTGGTATACCATGATACAGATAAAATTTTGTTTCTCTCAGTTCCTACAAAAATGATTTCTAATTTTAAGTGATTGTCATGCAAAAGGAATTCTGTTGTANAAACAAGAATAATTTCTCTATACTATTCTCAAGTGGCTTTAAAGCTAAACGGAGAAAGAGACATATCAATGATTTGCTAGTTATTATTATGCTACTGAAGGACCAATGAGATAAATAGAAGATGAAATGCAAAAATCTACATTCTCAAAACTTCAGATCTCCAATATTTCTTATAATTTTCTGTCTTAATGAATTTTTAATACATCTCTTCCCCCTTGTGATTGGATTTTTCAGAACTAAGGCTCCAAAATCACTAACAACTCTGCAAGTCAGCAACAATTTTCCTGAACATGTCCTTGCTATGTGTAAACAGGAAAGCTTCTAGCAAAAGAAAAACTATCACATTATTCTTAAGTATGCATTCTGTTTTTATATTTTTGTTGTTTTACGAAGTATCACAGTTCACTGAAAAACACCTTATATATTTATGAATAAACAGGCAACTACTTTTTGGGTCTTAACCTATCTAAACTGAATGAACAGCAACAATGAATTTGTCAGATATTTAACATATAGCTACTCTAAAACGGAGTCTTTCCATTTTTTTGAACAAGACCCCAGATGAGAATTTGGTTGAGATTCTACCCAAGCTAACAACATGTAGATACGACAACTGACCTTCAAGATCCTTTCTCCTTTTCTTGTTATTAATCACTTAGATGTTATTAAATATGCTGATGGGCATTTTCACAGTTTCTTAACACATAGCCTGTTGCTATAAAAATATAAATATTTCACCACCACATCAACTATGCTTCTGCTGCAGATACCTGGAAAAGAGCAAGTAGCGTTCTCCTTATCTCTGTACTCTCTGAGCAGAGGTGACTAGACAGAAGGTGCTGCTTCTTCACCGTATCTGAAGACAGCACATCAGGTAGGTCACTAGTACTTTCCCTCGCCACCTGCATAAGGATATTATTCTTCACAAGTTCCAGGGATCTTTTAATTTGATTCTTCACCATGTATTTCCACCATACATCAGGGAAGTTGAAGTCTCTCATGAGCACTGGTGATCATGAAACTTCTATATCTGATTCTTCATCATGGTTGAGTGTTCTAAACCATATTCCTATACAATATCTTCCTTGTTGTCCTTTCCCCTGGCTCTTACTTTCATCGCTATAACAAAGCTTCCCTACTGTAGGGAACGCTAGCTCTCTCCCTCTTATTCCCTGCATAATTCTCTTGAAGAGCCATCCATTTCACCATTCCAGTCAAGTATGTTTATGATATCATAACCCTGAGACAATGGCATAGCTTATTTCACCTGGCAGAATGAAAGTTAATAAAATATTTGAGTATCTTTTAGCTGCTAGAAGAAGGAATTACTAAGCTACAATCATAGAATCATAGAATTGCTCAGTATGGAGAAGAGCTTCAAGATCGAGTCCAACCACAACCTAACCCTACTACTCTAACTTTAACAATCCACTGTTAAATCATGTCCATGAGCACACATCCAAATGGTTTTTAAACACATTCAGGTATGGTGACTCAACCACCTCCCTGGGGAGCCTATTCCAGTGCTTAACAATCCTTTCAGTAAAGAAGTTCTTCCTGATATCCAACCTAAACTTACCCTGGCACAACTTGGCACCATTTCCCCTTCCCCTTGTCCTGTCTCCTGTCACCAGTGAGAAGAGACCAACCCCACTCTCACTGCAATCAGCTTTCAGGTATGAGAAGAAAACAGTAAGGTCTCCCTTCAGCATCCTCTTCCACAGACTAAACAGTCCCAGTTCCTTCAGTTGTTCCTTGTAGGGCATGTTCTCCAAGCCCTTCACAAGCCTTGTTGTCTTCTTTGTACAATGTAGTGCTTTGTTGATGAAATGTAGATATTTAGATATTAAAAACACAAAAAATCAAGCCTTCAGAAACATGTGATTCTAAGACAGTAAAGCCAAAAAAATTAATGTTTTCTTGCAGTTGTATGAGATCAGACTAGATTGACCAAAAGGGACTGTCATAGTTTTATGATTTTTGGTTATTGGTATTCCACGTCATAACATCATGTAGTGCACTGGAAGTTAAAGAGTTAATGCTCCAGTTCTGGGCACCTGTCTCAGAAGAGAAGAACTACTTACCCCAGAGGACTTTGCATTCAGAAAAAGGATATAAACTTTCGTAGGCCACCTGACCTGCACGTTTTTGGCTCTCTCTCCTCCCGACCTCATGCCTCGCCTCAGCATTAGTATAAGGCCTGCAGCTTTCAGACACTCTTTCTCTCATTATATTTGATTTATTAGCTTCAATTCTAATTATATTGTAGTATGTTGTATTATAATGTGTTATTTTGCATTCCGATACCATATTTAGTAAATTAGTTTGTTTCTCCTCAGATCGTTGCCACTGTTTTTAATTATTTTGGGGTTCCCTGTTTCCCCTTTCTAGAGGCACAAGTTCACAAATCCCTCCACCCCACTCGTCGCAGAACTGGACCAAACCAGCCCGCTGACAGAGACCAATTTCAATCTGAATTCCACTGTCACAAGGGAATCCTGACAATTGTAATAAACGAAGTAAAGATATTAGATGACATTTTATTTTGGCAAATGAGAATGAAATAGGAAGAGAAATAGATCTACACTGCTGACATTAAGAACAACACAGAATTAAAATGTACAAAAAGTTTTTTGTTGAAGTAAATAAGTCAGTTTCTGGAGCATTAAGCTTTGTAGCTGTTTAGCACAATAGCGTCTAGGTGTCTACCAAAATAGTCATATAAGAATCTGTCATATGATAGATATATGCAGCCTTTTTTTTTTTTTTTTTTTTTTTTAAGTATAATGATTATAGTTACGAATAAGAATCTTTATAAACTATTTTCATTATTTCCTTCAGTGTTACTACTGTCAAACCAGTCAGCTGGCAATTTTACATGCTAAAGAGTAAACACTTGTTTATCTCTGCAAAACATGAAAATCTCTATTTGGAAGTAGATGTTGCTCCACGTATTCTAATCCTTTCTTAATCTACACTACAGCTGAAATTCTCTGGCTTTCTGATGTGCAAAGTAAACATGTACATAAAAGTGAATCCTGGAAGATTTATATTAATGGCATCTTACACTGGTAAAGAATAATTATTGATTCTTTCTTGCCAAAAGTAATTAATAACAACTACTGAAAAATTACTAATCTGTTACAGAAAAAAAAATTAATTTGTACTGGAACTGAGCTTCATTTGTATCTATTTTATCATTGTTATACCATCTCTATACCTGCTGTGATAATTTAAGATCTGGGAGAGCTTCATGATTCAAGACAGCTTTTTTTCCTGAATTCTTTATCTTCAAGGAAAATTTCATAGGCATTTTTTCTTAATATTGATTAATCATAGTAATGGTGAGTTTGGAAGAAATCAAGTGATAAACAAGGTTATTTATATGGCTCTTTTTTTAATGGTCATTATAGTGATTAGACTGTATTAAAATAAAAAGATCTTT
>JACDJE010000084.1:2247534-2311931 GCA_016647715.1 Pavo muticus | reverse complement strand
AAAAAAAAAAAAAAAAAAAAAAAAAAAAGAAATCTTTTAGTCACAACATTCTGCCACTTCTTAGATTGTCAGAGCAGGGTAAAGACACTCTTTCCCAAAGCTAGAAGGACTCCTTGGGCAATATTCTACAGAGATAGGAGAAGAAGAACATATGTGTGTGCCTGTGCAGGCACACACAGCGAGAGTTGAAAACTGTAACTTAATGATGGAGAGAGGCTTCCTAACACATCACTGGTCTCATGAGCCACACAGTCTTGGGGATTGGTAAATGGACTCTGAAGTCGTCTGGTACTAAGTTCTTTTTATGAATAGCCTGAGTTGCTTGGGACAAGACGTCATTACCATCCAATGACTGTCTGGTCAACTGTGTGAAATGAAGTGCTGGCCTCAGCTCAGGCTGTTGACCTATAGGCCCTTTTTCACTTCGTTACACAGGTACAAATAAATAACTCTAAGTGAACTGAAATAGTGTAAATGCAATTAGATTCTGGCTCTTTGGTGGCCTGTTGTAAGCCTGTGCACCAAGTTTCATGGTATTAAGACAATGTATTTGTTGTCTGGAGAAGGAAACTCCAGTGTAAGCAAGGAAGTACGCAGCATTATGCAAAGTGTATTTGCAGTTTTGCTGTAGGGCTACAGGTAAGTCCAGGGGGAGTGTTTGCAGAGTACTACATGTAATGCGGATGACTGTGGCTAGATATATGTACACTATTTAGGTGAAAAATCATGTGCTAAATTATATTAATAGACATTTAAATTCAGGACTACAGTAATCACTCATGAAATCAACATCTTAATTCAGGCATAGTATTGTGTATGACACTAAAGCCATGTTTAAAATATTAGAGAAGAAGGGGTATGGGAACTGTACTTCTTGTGAAAATTTTAGCAGTATCAAAAAACGACATTAATTTCTCACCCATGGGGAAAAAAAAGAAAGAAATAACTTGGAAATTCTAGCTAATCAATTAATTAGGGGCAAACAAATGTATTAGAGAAGATGCAATGCAAACCAAGTTTTCAAGTGACAGCAGAAATTCTAAATCCAACATGGTCTTCTTATCTTCCTAACTTCAAAGCCTTCTGCTGTAAGTGCAAGCAAACCTGTTTATACATTAATACTCTGAAAGAGAAGTTTATGGCAGAATGATTTTTTCACTTAACATATTGTGATCTTTGAAAACCTAAATGAGCAGTTTTCAGTGGAAGTCTTGAGGAAAGAAAGCAGTTCTGGTAATGCAACAAATGGGAGCCCGAATTCGAATTGACAAAAAGCAGATGCCAAAATGTATATACAATATCAAAATTAAAACCTTATACATTTGGTTATTTATTCACTATTCCCAAACTGCATCCGCTGATGCTATTCACATTCCAGAAATAGATACTAACTGAAAATACAGGGAATTGGAGCTCATCTTCCCAAAGCCAAGTGAGAACATGAAACGCAATTGGAGTGCTGTAATTTCTGTATTTGTTCTTATTCTACCCTGTACTGTCCTTATTTTCCATTTACCCTACCAGTTCCAACATCTTGTAAGGTTTTCAATATGCTCATCATGTGGAATGGAAACACGTTTCATTTCACATGTCCACTGCGTGCAAAAGTATGCTTTCCTCACCTACCGTGGAAGGTATGCAGCTACTTGGCCACAGGTAGTATTGTCTGCTGCATCCTGGCGTGCATGGAGCTGAATGTGTTAACAATGCAGTAAGTGCTTTCAGTGTCTTTGTTAATATGGGTTTAAGTCTCAAGCTTGACATTTTTTCAAATGTAGTTCTCTGTGGTTTAATTACTATCATTATTATTATAGATACAGTAGTAATTATCTCTTCTTACTGTCTCATTATGTTTTGATCAATTCACATAAAAGTTTACTGTAAATATATGGTTAGGTAACATTAAAGAAAACATATAATTATGGAATACATAATCACATACCTTCTAAACAGTTGTATGTTTTCCAACAATTAAATGTTTTTTTAAATAAATAACTAATTGTTTTTAATAGACATGATGCAGCTTTTGAAGCAATGAATATATAAACCTTTATTTGTTGACCTCAAATTACTTTACTCTGGTTATATTGATAACATCTAGGTTTCTCAAAAACCTGCTGGCACAAAATCTTTTCAGCTTTATTAATGATTCAGATGGCAGTTTCTGAAGAGACAAGTCCCACAGAGAAGGAGCACTTGATTAATGACCTGGAAACACTTTTCCTTTTCAGCTGATTAAATAAAATTGACTAGATTTTTACATTTTTATAATAAAATGACCTGCAGGGCTAAGATGACACAGTGAAAGCAGCATGTTCACTCTTCAACAGATTTTTATTTTGTCACTTGTAAAAATGAAAGGGCTAACCACCCAAGCAGAAAAATGCACTTTATCACCGTCCACTGCCGACATGCTGACAATTGCTGCATACAAATACAAAAACATGGAGGAAACTAGGCTGTGTTTACACTCAGCCTGATTTTGTCTAATGATGACAAAAGGTCTATGACTTCTTGGGTTGGAGAGGTACTATTTAATTATTATGCAAAATAGATTTAAAACACTACTGGCAATCATAAAAAGCTTTAATAATATGGTCACTTAGAAATGATACTGCATAACTTTGCAGAAATTTGCATATCAAAAGAACTTTTTTTTTTTTTTAAGCAAAATGATACTAGCCACTCTTAAGGAACAGGTGAGATTTCAAGACTGTTGCCAGTTAAAAGAACTGGAGAACTTGCACCTAGCTATTGCAGAATCAAAACCAACAATCCTGTATAAGAAGTAAAAAAAAAAAAAAAGGAAAGAAATTGATGAAATATATTGTTTCAAGACACTTGTACTTGAATCCACAATGTTATGTAAGATGGTTTTAATTTGTAAAGCCATGTAATTAACCATTTACATCTAGCCTGCTTGAGAAAGGCTTGGCTGAAGGCCTCCCTTCCATTTTAGTAGTTTTCTTCCTTGATCTTTCCCCTTTGCAATCATGACACTGCTCCTGATAAATCAATCCTTAATTTCAGTCTGGATAAATAAGCAAAAGTGTTTTGCACTTTCTTAAGAGTTGGTTATGTGTCTTCCTAATTGTAATCAGTATCAATATCAATAACCACTTCTGGATTTAGTGGGATGAAATAAATGATCTATATCTAGTGAAATCCTGTATGAAATCTACTTTATATCACTTAATTCTCATCCTTCAAAACAGAGCCACTGTCTCCTAATTATTGGGATCGATCCATAGCTAATAGTTTGATCAAGCCTAGATCTTGGCTGAGAGTTTTAGATAAACCGAGCAATAAACACAGCAAGTTAAATGAGGTTTATGTTAAATGCAGTCTATTGTCACACACTTGAGTCTTGATAGAGCAGTAAATGTAGGGCCTCATCTCAGAAACTGTAAAAAAGAATAGACAAAAGCATACTTGCTGCATAAATTTGAAGGACACTCCTACTCCATTTCTCTGATATTTCTACACTTTACATATGTGAAGAAAAGCCAATGGAGACCTTACAAAGGTGCCTTAGGCTAAAAGCAAGGAAAACAGGTCTATTTCCTTAAGACAAATAAAATATTATACTCCAACCTTAGTCTTAATCTCCCTCTGAAAAACAANTTAAAAAAAAAAAAAAAAAAAAAACAAAAACCTGTTCCTTAAGATTATTTCAATGTTATTTGGAATCATCAAATTATATCACTTGAAGTTGAAGAATTTGATTTAATTATCTTCGTATAAAGCAAATTACTTGGCTCTCTTCTGGAAGATTGCTTTTACCAGGTAAAAAAACTCTTGATTTTGGACGCAGAAAGACAGAAATGACCACTTCTCTTGCTAGTATATTTCAACAGTTAAATACTCCTTAAAACACAGAAAGTGTTCTTAATAGAAATTAAAATACTGGCCTCTTTTTGTAATACTCTTTGACATATCCTATTGACAGAAAGTACCAGGCAAAGTCCAGCCTCTTCCTGTAGGACCATGGTCAGGTAGCAGAACCTGGTAGGTAGCTAGTCTTATAGGTTGATGACACAGGGGTTGGTATCTATACACTGTAAATACAAAGTATGGTCCTTAATTTCCACTAGTAACTAAAGAACAGACAGTTGTTAATTCAATCAGAGGTAAATGTATTTGGCATGAATAGTATTTTGCACAAGTGTAGACTGAGAAATTACTGGGTATATATCAGATCTGCAAGAAAAGACTTAGTAGATAACAAAATAAATGTGAGTAAAGAGTTTCATGATTTTGCTAAAGAGAAAAAATCTTACTATAGTAAACTATGACTATGGCTTTCTACAGTAGAAGTGTATTTTGCGTTCAGCTAAGCAATGGAGTATACTAGGCTTAGATATGTTAAAAGCAAACAAACAAACAAACAAAAACACATGTTTAAATAGAAAGAATCCAGACAATGGCAGCTAGAATGATCAGAAATCTGGAAAAAATGGATTTGCAAGAGCAGAACAGAGAAAATTAGTCTGTTTAGTCTAGAGAAGGACTGAGACATAATGCCTTTTGTATCTTCAAATAGCTTCCATAGCTGCTACAAAGAAGAATAATTTATTCCTTCTGCCTGTGCTGGATGAAAAGGTAGAAAGAAAGATTGAGTTGAATACTAGGAAATATTTCCTAACCGTGAGCATAGCAAAGTAAATGAGTGAGTTTCCTGGGGAGATGCTGAAATCTCCTCTTCTAGAAGGGTGACTCCCTAATTAAAAAAAAAAATTAAACGAATGTCAGAAAGGAACAACACAGGCATAGCTGATCCTGCCTTGGGGCACAGGCATAGTGTTATAGATCTGCTGAAGTTGTCCCCTGCTCTGTGACGCCTCCCAGATTACTACAGCCAGCTGTCAAGACAAGTAGTTGACAGGCTTCTCTGTTCTTTTGAAATTCCTGAAAAGCTACCATTTGCAATTGTGGAAGCATCCATTATGTCAACAAAAATATGGTAGCACATTGCTGATTATGACCAAACTTGGCTGAGATATAGACTCTGGAAGAAGATGAAAACAAAAGCACAAAGCAGTCAAACTTTTCACTCAAATAAAATAATGGTAAGTGATTTTAAGGTACACTTGTGGTTTTACTGCCAAACAGGTATTTTAATAATGTTTATATTAAACGTGATATTTAAAATATGCATTTATTATTATTACAATTGACTAAAATAAATACTAAGGAGACTGGTACAAGGCAAATACCTCAGAACACTTAAAATGTGGTGAAAAAAAGAGGAAATGCTATGCCTTTACTGTATAGAGGCCAAAATCCCTTCCACACCACTATTTTTATCTCTTTACACTTAAAAATATTACAACAATCCAGAATCCAAACATTTTCAGCCTTTTGCTTTCTACTTGTCTTAGATGACTAGACTGAATGCAGGTCTGTACAGTTTTTAATATGAGCTGTGTAGAAAAATTTCCCTTTATTGTTTATGTGGAAACATCATATGGATATTTGTTCTATGTTGTCCTATAGCTGCTACTGTATTCCTCCTACTTACCTCCATTTTTATATTGAAATAAAATTTAAAAAAAATCTCTTTGAATACTAAATCAGTGCGGACTTTTTTGTGTACCTGACATTTGGAATATATCTTACTTTTGCTTTCCTAAATATGACTCAGATTTTGCTCTGATTTCAGAGTGTTAATGTTCACAATATAAAATTAATATTTTTAACTTGATGAAAAAATATGAGCAAGATATTTGTTCTTTCTCTTTGTTCCAATGCCTTTGCTACTTAAGTAAATGAATGTTCTTATAAGCAAAATTTCTTATTAATCTAAGATTTTGGTAAAATATAGAAAACATGAGTAGAAGTGGTAAGAATCTCTATTGTTTGGGCTCCTTTTTTTTAATCTGTGAAATTTTCCTTCCTGTTTTTCTGCTCAACCTTAAAAACACCCATCAGATTTTTTTCTTCCTCAGGCACTGTATTTCTCAATATTGCACATACCTATGTTTATCTACACTTCCTCCTTGGAAACTACCAAAAATTTAGTAATTTCTTCATTTTTTACAATAGGTATTCACTGTAGAGATCATTAGAAGTAATCGCCATCAGCAATCGTCCCTAAACATAAGACATTCAATGAATACTAATTTGACTGAATTATCAAGTAATATTTAGATTTGAATATCTAATGTGTAATTGAATGTATAATTTCCATTCATTCTACATCACTGTTCCATTCTTTCATCTTCCGGTGGATCAACATCTTTGAGATGGATAAGTAGAAGAAATAGCATAAAATTTATCTTCTCATTCTTATCAGCAATATTTCTCCCATTGATTCATTTCATAATGAACTATCTTTATAGATACACATAAGCTCAGGAAGATTTATTGAATGGATATTAGGAAAAGGTTCTTCACTAAAATGGGTGTTGGGCACTAAGTGTGCCAGAATTCAAGAATTATTTGGAAAAGCCTATCAGACATAGGGTCCAAATTTTGGGTGTCCCTGTGTGCAGTCAAGAGTTGGACTCAGTGATCCTCATGGGTCCCTTCCAGATCAAGATATTTTATGATTCTATGATTTTTTTAAGCTCATTTTAATATCAGAGGTTGTAAGGTTTTAAATTCTATATGGACCTTGTCTTACAGTTAAAGCCACCAACTGTTGAAATAAACATCTCAAAAATTATTCCAATTTTTTTCCATCAGGTTTGCTATTGTTTGCTTCTGCCAGCCTTGTGTTTTAATTCTTAATGAAGTTATACCTTAAATTTTGTCTGAAATCAGATGAGAATAGATATCAGTAGTACAAAATTTGATAAGTATATTTTGGACGTGGGATGCACACAGAATCACAGGCTGAATTTTGTACGTTGGTATATACTTAACTTAGATATTGCAAGAAAAAAACTCAACAACTTCTGAGAGGGAATTTTTAATTTTAGCATTAAAATGTATCCAATAGATTCTTCCTTCTCAACTGAAAATTCCAATAAGTTAATACCATTTTCTTATTTAACAACTCTTGCATTTCATGACTGAAATCATGAAAATACAGAGCTAAGACATAGCTTTCCTCAGTGTGGTCATGAAAATCTATTTTACATGAAAAAAAATATGAAACAACTAATCTACTTTTGCTTCTGTCTTACAGAATAATTTTACTGCTTTCAGTTCCCTCTGGTGATTTCCTCAGTGTGTGTGTACATAAACCACATAAAGATAATTAAAGCTCCATATAGACTTACTGAGAGAAATTGCAGTCTAGCAGGTAACTGAAGATGATAAGTTTTGTGCTGTGCTACATAAGTTCTAGACTTCTACTCTGTAAAGATGTATTTCTTTTGCTAGTTGAAGTCGTTACAATCTAAAAGTACAGTACATAATTTCAGCCGGTGTGCTAGGAATACATTTTACAAAATTTTAAATCTTTCTTTTCTCTTCTAACCTTTCAAAAACAAGAGAAATAAAATGTAACAGGGAACTAAAAAAGCAAGGAGAGCCAAAGAGAATTAGCATAGAGAATTATCACTAATTAACTGTAGACATCAAAGAAATAACAAGCTCCAGCAGATGGGAAAGACACAAAGCAAAACCATCATCAGAAAAATTATACTGAGCTGTTTAGAATGCACCACGTTAGTATCACAGAATCACAGAATGGCCTGGGTTGAAAAGGACCACAATGATCATCTAGTTTCAACCTCCATGCTACGTGCAGGGTCACCAATCACTAGACCAGGTTGCCCAGAGCCACACTCAGCCTGGCTTTGAATGCCTCCAGGGATGGGACATCCATAACCTCCTTGGGCAACCTGTTCCAGTGCAGCACCACCCTCTGAGTGAAAAACGTCCTCCTAATATCTAACCTAAACCTCCCCTGCCTCAGTTTAAAACCATTCCCCCTTATCCTATCACTATCCACCCTTGTAAACAGCCATTCCCCCTCCTGTTTATATGCTCCCTTCAAGTACTGGAAGGCCACAGTGAGTTGGTTTTGGTTTTGGTTTTGTTTGATTGTTTTTGGCTTGGTATTTGTTTCGTAGAAGTACCTCAGTCTAGTTAAAACAAATTCAAGCAGTGAATGGAATGTCACTGAGGTGGCAGATGAGAGTTTTTACCCTGAAAAAAAACTCTCCTTGGATTCCAGAGAGGAAACTCAATTGTCCTGTAAAAGTGTGGTAGCAGTTCAGTGGAGGATACACCTCAGTGTCTCAGCTCAACAGAAACATAGATTTTTTTTGATACCTAGTGTAAGTTATAGAACAACATTTTATTTGCAAGTATGTAGACAAATCTAAAATCATATCCTTCAATTTGTAATGTTGATTATTCAGGTTCTGAAGAGCAGGAAGCTAAATGGATGCTTTACAGCTGAAGGTTGAACTCCTTGAAAGTTAACTGGGTTAAACACTAATCAAGTACATCAGCAGTGTCCCTTGTTAGTTTCCAGAATCCTCTATCATTTATCAGATTCACATAGGTAAAACTTCATCTTTCTCTGCAATAATTATTGTAAAAAGGAGTGCTATTTACAATCAGGTGTATGCATTTCCTGTAGCAATAGAATCACTGTATATTACAAAGAATATTAATGCATTTCTATTTTCTCTGCACAATAACACAAGGTCCACATAATGATTTCCTTTTACTCTAGGGTAACTCAGGAGCCACAAAAAATAATTGAATATAAGGGATTTTCTAAACATAATGCATCAGTGTTTCAATTTAAATAGATATTATGATTATAAACTTGATTAAAAATATTACTTTCTTTGCTACCCCGTAAAAATACTTGGATTATAGTATAACTTTAAATGTCTGGGGAGAAGGTGCATTTTGTTAGAAACTCAGACAGAAATTATGTAATTTATGGTCACCACAACCACAGAAATAATACCATTATCATTTGTACTAACACAAGTAATTTTGAATTGTGGGAGATTTTGTTCATTAGGATCCTTTTTTCTGGTTGCATTACATTGTTTTGATAACTGCTAATCACACAGATTAGCAAAAGCTGTTTAAATAGTCTGGAAGAATATGTGATTTGTTCAACTTCAAGAAACATATCATCTAGGAAATGAAAGGTTACCTATTCCTTTTTCATTTATACTTTCAAAATATAGTATCAAATTTCTCTAAATGCAAATGTATTCAGGTGTAAGTAAATCTAATGCAGCAACAAGAAAGTACCTACAAGCTATGGACACAGGACTCAGAAGGATTATACTTGTGAATAATAGACAAGTATCAAAATGCTTTTAATATAAAAACTTGCATATTGTCAAACTATGTCTTATTAATTCTGCATGCATTTCTACAATCTAAGTGTCTTTCACCTTGCAAAGACTTTTATTTTTAGCTCTATAACAAGGTCATTAAAGGAACAGCAATTAAGTCCATCTTTCATTTGCATGACTAGTAATATTTTAGTTCTGTTTTATTATAAAGTCAAAATAATTTATTTGGGAACAAATATTGAAAATATTCAGATTTTTTTGAGGAGTGTTGCTAAAATATCCAAAACATCATTCACTATGGAATTGACTAAGAAATATTCACAGTCTACAATCAATTATACAGCCTTCAAAAACCATGTATGAGGCCTCATGCAGAAATGCATGACATTAAAATTTAAAAAATAGATCATCATTATCTGTTTTCTTAGCAGGATCACAGCTCTGAAAGCATGTAATGAAACATTACACGGCATCATTTGAGGTAAAGGAGAAGGCAAGGACAGTACATAGATGCCATTGTAAGGACCAGTGAATTTAACATTGTGCATACAAAGCAACATCCAACTTTGAATTAAGTTTTGTTTTTATTTATTCTTTTAAAGAGAGAAACATCTCTAAGAAACACTTCACCTTCAGTTCTACACGTTAGAGTGAATCCTTAGATGTGGCATCTGTAACTCGTTCTCGAACAAAACAAATTGTACATTTTCAAGAAATACAAGTACCAACAAACTCAGATCTCAAAGACAAGGAATAGGTCAAAAGAGTATTTTTGTTTTTAACTAAATTTTCCAGAGGAATTATTTGCCAATGAATATGAGACGTTTCAGCCATACAGTTGTATAAGTCAGGTCTACGTATGCCTGAACTGCTCAGATCCGAAGTCACATAAATGACTGCTTTGCGGATTAAGTTTGCCAGATTATTAAGCAGAGAAAAACACAAGGTTCCTAAGGTTTTTAATTTATTTATTTTTATTGACCATTATCTAAGATGTCCACCAACATGGAAATATGTATTTAGTACGCTCAGTGTTTAGTTCTCAATTTCTCTCCAACAATAGCTTCAGGTGTAGAGACACCATTATGCCACAGTTCTTTCCCTTCAAGTTTAATAAGCAAATATTTTAAAGATTTGATAAAGAGTAGCTTCAACTGTCTAAATCTATCAGACCAAACAGATGGGGCAAACTAATATTGCATTCTAAAGTGCATTCTGTCATTATGGCAGTGTCATCTTGCTTTCCCAGTTATATGAAGGAGTCTGTCTTCATCCTCTCTCATCTCCAGCTAATCTCTCAGAGACATTAAATCTAACTCTAACAGACTTCTGTTTCAGGACTGAATCTGTACATCACTTTTATTTCTAGCTCCTTATAATGGACATGTAAAAAAACGTGTGAAATCTGAATTTTTGCAGAGAAAAGCAATGTATTAATTAGCCCATGTGAGAGGTACCTGGAAAAGCAATGTGAGAACAGGTAACGCTACCTTACAAACACTGGGTTTCTCTGCCTTGGAATTTTTTCAAGATCTCTGGAATCATCAGGCAGCAAAGCATGTGAAATAGCTGTACTCCATACCTGAGAACAGGGTGAAATGACTCTTCTTCAGAAGAGCTGAAGATTTATTTTGCCTGTGATTTTACTACCCACTGAATTGGTTTTCTTAAAGGAAAAGGCTGGACTATAACAGATTTACTAAACTGTTGAAAGAGCATAATAGAAAATCACTTAAAGAAACATCCACGCTACCACGCAAGTGTTGAACTTCAGCACTAGTAAGCCCATATTAAATATATAAATGAGATAAAATCTTTGGCTCACTGGCAATGAACCTTTTTAACTTCTGGAATTAATAAGCAATTTTTCATTATATAAATCCAAAGAAGACCTTCCAGTATCATTTAAACAGAATGGCCAAAACTGTGATGCAAAATTCTGTGATTGCCAAATTCTGTGATGGTTGCTCTTTTATGTTTGTTTTCACTTACAAAAATCTTCATATGTTCATTTAATAAAATCTGTTCAATGTTGCTTATTTTTTACAGGTTCATTTCTAAATGCTTAACGCAAATTATCACAGAAATCTAAGTCTTACATAATCATCAATCAAGCAACTTACCAATAAAATACACAGCTTGCATAGAGTCAGCCCAGGACACGGCCTCAAATTTGGAAATGTATCTCTAGTAAAAGCTCCTACACCTACTTGGGTACTGTCAGATTTATTTTTGATTCTCTATGTAGCCTTTTAATAAGTATTTCTTAATCAAGCATTCTGATGAACTAAAGTATAGCTGCTTAAACATTGTACAGTAATTTTATTTTTAAAAACTGTAAAAATTGATTGCTATGACTTAAGTTTGTGGCTCCTTTTTTAACAAACAGAAGTTTAGCAAGAATTCAAGCATTCTAATATTAAAAATACATATCTATGTATTTTTATTGTCCCCACGAATCAGGAAGGAAAGTCGCTGTAACCTACCTGCATAAAGGAAGTATGTGATCTTGCAATGTGCTTCATGCAAAAATATTTTCTAGTATAAACTTTTTCCTGTTTGTACATCTACAGGAATAAAGAAAAAAACAACCTTGCTGAAAGGTGGTAGCATTCACTGAAAATGACAGCAGTTCTCAGTAACAAGCACGTTCAGCTTGCACATCTCATGCAAGGGTATAAAAGACACAGACAATAAACATTAATAATGAAATAATTACTTCTAGTTATTGCAATAGAAAAATTTACCATTTTGGTTAAACCTTTGTTGCTTGGGCAAGTGAAAGAGTCCCTAACGAAGTTCTGTGTCTTCACATGCCTCTCACATTCCTTTCAGCTTGTCAGCAGTGCTTGCATTAATAAAACCATATCTGGCCCACATAGATGTAAGTAAGGTAAAAGACCTAAGATAGAAAGCAGAAACTGAAGCCAAAGAGCTATTCCATTACTTGTTAATGATTCCTATATAAAATAGATATAAAACTATAGCTGAACATTTTTCCTAGTTTTGAGTTCAATAGAATAACAAAAAAATTAACTATGTGCTCCTCTACCATGTGGCTTTAACTATTGCCAAGACAACTGCTTTGCAGAGTGATCTATAGCTGTTATGAAAGAATAAGTGAAATATTTTCATTCATCAAAACAATTGTAATTTCCCCCTTTCCTTTTTTGTTTGCTAATGCTTAATTTACAATGTTGTATTTTACAAGGAGACAAAATCTATAGATCATTAAAATGAAAGGATAATTTATACTGTAGGAATGGGTTTACGAAAATGAGTTGAATATTATATATATGGTGGTTTGGAAGGTGGGAACTGGGTGAGCATTGCCTCTCCTACTGTAGGTAAAGATTAGGTTTGTGACTGCCAGAGGAACCTGAACATCCATTTAGTCTACGGTTCCCAATGACTTGTATTCCAGAGTCCTGAGGGAACAGGCAAAAAAGACAGCAAGACACTCTCAACGGTATTGGGAAATTCATGGCAATCAAATGAAGTCCCTGGAGACTGGAAAAATAGACAACATCTTGTCCATTTTTAAGAAGGGTACAAAAGACAACCCAGGGGACTAATAACCTGTCAGCCTCACCTTTGTGTTGGGGAATACCATGGAGTACATCCTACTTGAAACTATGGTGATGCATATGGAACAGGTTTTCTACAGTAAGAGTGGTGAGGCACTGGAACAGGTTTCCCAGAGAGGTGGATGAGGCTTGGCCAGGCTCTGAGCAACCTGATCTAGCTTTAGGTGTCCCTGTTCACTGCATAGGATTAGGATCAGATGACCCCTAAAAGTCCCTTCCAACTCAAGCAATTCTACGATTTTATGTTGCCTAGAGACATAAATATGAAATCTGCAAAGGAAGAAATCAAAGTTTTATGACAGAAAGCAGTTCAGAACAGAAAGTACGGAAGAACTGCATCCGTAGGAGAATTACTACCCTCACAGTTACCCAGCTTAGGAAAGGCACAAACTCATGTTTTTCAAAGGGAGATCATTCTAACTTCCTATTTTTCAAAACACTTTTCTGTTTGGTGAAAAATAATTTTTGTCTTATGTCTAAATTACAATTTTCCCCAAAAGTTTTGTTCTTTCAAAATTCATTACCATATTCTCTTAAAAAACAAAAACAAAACCAAAAAAAAAAACCCAACCAACCAAACAGCAACAACAAAAAACAGATTTGTACAAAGGAAGTCAAAGAACAATTGACGTGCTCACTAGTAGCCTTTGTTTAAGACCTGAGTTCTCTGCCAGTCTTTCAGGTAGAAATAAGGTATTGCTTTATTTCCAGTGTGACTAGAGAGATTAAAAAAAATCAAAATAAAAAAGTTTGTCATGTTTATGTCAAGATGTACAAGTCCTGGCTTTCTTTAAATACTTTGAATTCTCTTCTACCCAATTCCTCTATTTAGATATCATTATTTTCTTTTAACAAATTTATTTTCTGGACCCCTGCAGCACTGTTATCTGTGCTGCAGAATAACCCTATCAAGTATTTAGCTTCAACTAAAGCTAAATGTCATTCTTCCTTTCAGACAAGTTCCAAGCATTAGCTACAATTACTGAGTCTGAAAACTATTTCAAAAGAGATAGGTTTTCCAACTAACAGAAAAGACAGGTTGCCAGAAGAGCTGCTGCAGGTTACATCTTCAAACTTTGAACTAGAATGGCAGTGTTAGCCTAACTATTTCAATCTGATACCTCTCCTTTCTTTTTTTTCTCCTTTTCTTTTTTTTTTTTTTTTTTTGTGGTCAAAAATAAACTTGCTGCCAGCGTACTCAATGCGACTGTCTATGTCATTAATAAAGATACAAACAGAATTATTTCCCAGGATGGACCCTCAAGGAACACAACGTCTTACTGGTTTCCATTTCGACATTAAGCCATTGACTACAACTCTTTAGCTAACCAGCCAATTCCTTATTTATTGAACAAATCCACCTGTCAAATCCTTCGCTTTCCAATTTAAAGGCAAGAATATTAAAGGTGCTTGTGTCAAAAGCTTTACAGAAGTCCAGGCAGAGGACTTCAGTCACTCTTCCCTTATCTACTGCTGTAGTCATCCCACCATAGAAGACCCTAGCTCTTTCCTCTTTGAAAAGAAACTGTGAACAAATCCTCCTCACTTTAATAATAAATCTTTCTCCTTAAGTGAAATAGTAAGCCTAAATTTTTCCATTCTTCCTGTGAACTCTGATATTACAGATTTCTTTCCCAAAGTTAGCAATAGAAGTCTCATAACCAAGCCACAAAATTTACACTTTTCATGACTTTGACTATTCAAGGATGTCATAGAATTGCCGCTGTCATATCAAGCCCATGGTAAAAATAAGAATGTGGCCATCCCAGGTGATGCAATGTGGTGCAAATATAATTCTATACTATATGAAGTCAAAAGATGCTTTTTTCTTCCTTGATTTTTGTAACAAAAGTTTAAACATTAAATGCCAGTTGCAGGTTCATGAATTAGTATTTGCATTCTGTATATATGCAAAAATGTTTTAGCACCAGTTTCTGTAGAAAAATAATTTTGCATACAGCGTATTGTAATCAAAGTTTTTGCTTCCTCTGCCAGACATAAGGAGTGGGTCTGCACAGGTAGACATATTTTTTAGCTTGCACATAATTTATACATGCACACGTATAAGTCAGAAAGCAACAGTCACGCTTGACCAGTTTGTTTTAAGTTTCATATCTGGAAAGCATAGCATAGCATCAATATTAGAGTCTCTGAAGGTAGGAATTTATTCTTTAAAAACCTTTTGAAGACTGACTGGGTTGACCTAGGACAAAAACAAAATCTTCCACCCATGGGTATTTGTAAACACACCTAGTGACATACAGTCATGTACATGCATGCAGTCTCACTCACAGCTCATTAGCGTCCCACATATTAATCTGTTTGACAGTTCTCCTATGTGCAAGTATTCTACAAAGATACAAATGCAAGGACTAGTTGTTACCCTAAAGTGAAATAATATTAGACTGTCCCAAGACATTGATCAAAAGGCATGCAGATCATTGCACTTTCAAAAGAAGTCTGTCTCTATCAGCATCAAAACCAGTGAACTGGGAAATCTGCAGTGTCTATATGATGTTTATAGTTTTGCTATTATGTTTCTATTTAGTGATACAACCCATGTGGCTTCCTTCTTTCATGTGGTTGATGTCTGTTGCTCAGCTGAAGAAGCAAATGGAAAAATTCTCTAATGTTGCATATTTCTTTTTCACTACTGATTTGAACTTTAAAAACATACTTTATTTTGGACTGAAAGTAGTAGGAAAACGATCATAATTTACAGGATAGTCTTGATTGGCTAGCATCCTAGGCTTCATTTTTACCAGCTGCATTTATTTGAAGAGCTCTATAGTGGACACAGACTTGTTCACAGAAGGCAAAACTTAAGGAGACAGTAATTCCCTCACACTCATTAGTACTAATTGCTGCTCTACATTCCTGTGTGAGATGATGGTGTAAGAGTATTTCTTTTCTCTCCTTCCTTTTTCTTCAGAAGAAAATAAATTATAGGGAATATGTAGGTTGCTCTGAATATATTGCCTCCTATTTATTTCAATGGAAAATACAACAGATAGAAAGAGCAGAGGAATACTAATAAAGCAAATTTTCAACTGTAAAACACTATTTTTCAACATAGTCATCTCCATTAGCTATTTATTTTCATCAGCAATGAATAAGAGCCTGTATGAAATGCTTTGAGAAATCTGCATCAGCAGATGTGATCCACTCTTTCACAGCTGCTATGAAGGCATTGTTGCTAGAAGAATGTTGCTCATGCAGTCCATTTTTCATTGGGCCAAAGAGTTGGAAGACGGAAGGAATCAAATCTGGAGAATACTGTGGGTGTGGGAGGACAGACCAGGCAAGACAGGAAATGTGTTCCACAGTCTTCAAATTGGTATGAGGTTTGGCTTTATTATGGTGCTAAAAAAAAAAGTCTTCCCTGGCCAGACACCAGAAGCTCGATACTTCAGCTAAGTCTGCATTATTAAGCAGTACTCAAAGTTCATGGATTGCCCAGGTTCCAGGAAATCCACAAGGATCACTCATTTTCTATCCCAAAAGACAGCGCACATGACTATACTTGCTGAGGGCTGCATCTTGAACTATTTCTTCAATGGAAAATTCACGTCACCGCTCCATGGACTGCTATTTTGACTCCAGTTTGTACTGGTTACACAATGTCTCATCGCAAGTAATAATGTAATCCAGGAAACTGTCATCTTCAGCCTTGTATTCATTCTGTAGATTCTGACAAACATTCATACAGTATCCTCTCTGTTCCTGTGTGAGCATTCATGAGAAGCATCTGGTGCAAACTTTGTGATATTCCAACATTGCCTCTATTGTTCTCAATGCATCGAAGCCAATGTTCAGCTCTGTACACAGTTCCCTGGCCATAATGAACCATTTCACATGGATGAACTGATTGAGACACTCTTCATTTTGCAGTTTGACAGTTGTGTATGGTCATACGGAATGTGGCTTGTCTTTTACGTCACTGTTGCCACTGCTGAAATGCACAGCCCATGACTTCACTGTGCTCACATCAGCTGTTTGGTATCCATAAACATTCAGCAATAATCAATGAATGTCAATGGGTGACATTTTTTCCATATGGAGGAATTCAATTCCATGTCTTTGGTTCGTATGCACTTCCATGTCAGGCGTTATTCCGTCAGACTGATTCTTTCCTGTCATCTGCTGCACAGCAACAAAATGCAGTGGAAAATGGAACCCTCGCAGGAAGGTTCAACCATTATTGCCATGCCACTAGCATCTGCCTCTGATATAGGGGGCCGACATAATAAAAAAGGAGGCATTCTTTTTGGAGCAGTCTTTGTATACAACTTTTTAGAATTATATCTCATTTTGTTGTTTCTCTTTATTTCTTGTTTTTAGTTTATATGATGACAAAAAGTACTTTCATCTGACTGTATCATTTGATCCCTATTTCTTTTACCTCCGTGCCTTGGTTTTTTTTGTTTATTTGTTTGTTTGTTTGCTGGTTGGTTGGTTGGTTGATTAGTTGTTTTTTTGTTTTTGTCATCTATGGACATGAAAGAAAAATATAGTATTTAGACTTGTATAGTCTGGTCTGGATGTAGTTTAGTTTTAAGAACAAAATTTAAAAGCCTGGTGCTTAACTCAGAAAGCCACTCCTCCTGAGGTTTGATGAAGAAGTCAGTGTAAGACACATAAGAATGTGTGCAGGAGGTAAATCTTGCACAAGCACAAAGGCTGATTTGCTGAGATGCGTAGTTCTTTCACAGTAGGTGTTCAGGACTTTGATAATCTTTTTCAGTAGACTGAGGACATAAATTTTGTCTTTGCAACAATTCCTGGAGGTTAACATATTTCACTGAAGCAAGAGAATGAATTCCAAGAATAAAAAGCTCTTTACAATAAATAGTACCATGTTTCACAGTGGGTAACCACATAAGAGGGTTGGACAGTCTGGTCATTCATCAAAATACCTATTTGTCTTTTTAGATTTCTTGATCATATCTATCCTCAGAATACTGCAGTCCCCTCTAAAACAAATGGCATCTATGTCCCTGAATTATGCATAATGCTCTCTAATTATTTGTATAGACATTTCCATATTGCTGATCGTTGCAATATATTGGTCTCCAGAATAATTTAGTTTCATTAACCTTCAACTGACTTTATATAAACTAAACCATGTCCTCTTTGACAAGCATGGCTAAATTTGATTCTTGTTCACTTGTTCAGTATCCACCTTTCCAGACAAGCAGTGGGAAGTGGAAACTGTGAAGCAGGAAGAGAAGTATAAACATAGTTTTATGTGACCTCTGAGAAATAATAGAAACATAATGCCTGTAAATCACTGTTTTCAATCTTAAACCTGGTTTGCTGATCATTTTTAGGTTGTCTTAATATATAGTAAATATCTACAGAGATATTTTTGACAGATGAGCACTCATTTTGGCAGCTTAACAGGAACTGTCAGCTCTGATCTCCCCCAGGCCTCTGTGAAATACATCGGCGATTTTTTGGCACCTATGACAAAGTGATCTGTTCCAAGTAGTCTGTACTCTCATTTTTAAAGAATTCTAGTGATTGTTAAGAACAATTTTGTGCAAAAAAATGGAAAATAACTTTGCATGTGAATAACCAAGAAGTGTGAATGAATGAACTATCAACTAAATCAAGCCTTTTTTTAACTCATTTTTTTGAATAATCACCTTATGTCCTGAATATGATACAAATTCCGACTAAAAAGAAAGAAGTAAATCAGTTGTCTGCTAATGTCTGGCCACTCATTGTGGAGTAGTTATTATCAGTTTAGGGCAGAAAAAGAGGGCTATCTGTGCATGCAAAGAGTGTGGTTTTCTATCTCAACCTGCAGTGAAGTACAACAGATTTTTAATATAGAAAAAAATAGAAAAAAAAAAAAAAGAAATTTATAGGAATTTAATGATGAGGTTTATTGGGAAAAAAAATGCCTGTTTCAGTACAGGAAAAAAAAATGTGTTTACCAATACAGTTTAAGTAAATAAAAGAACTCTTCAAAGAGAAGGTTGTATAAGACATTTCGCAAACTTGGGTAAAGTAGGGCTAAAGAGAAGATTGAGTGGTAGTGAAATAAAAGTCTGTATTTTGGATTTGTAACTTCTTCAAACTTTGGTGGCTGAAAACAGGTTTTTCTAATGGAAACTGCCAGAGGCTTTATTATTAAGATTACTCAGTTTTGTGGTTATGGCTTTAAAATTTTCCATGTCATTCACCCATCTCACTTTGAATATTTCTGTAAAACTAAAACCAGATGGTTCAATTTAATTTTTAATTCCTTTGTTTATTCGTTCATTCGTTCGTTCGTCCCTTCCTTCCTTCCTTCCTTCCTTCCTTCCTTCCTTCCTTGATAGGAAGAAATGGCCTCTTTGATTTTATTTGATTGAACATCATGTGCCGCTTGTATTTCAAGTAGTAACTGTACAGAGAAAATTTAAGCATTCAAATACTGAGTTTTTTTTCCTTGCACAGAACAGAAATGTATGATAAAACACTATGAAGACTTTTGACTTTAACATGTCGTTAGTTTTTCCTAAAATAGACTATATGCCTTAGCTTTCTGCCCTAACATTTATTTCTGAACTTTTGTCCGAACATCAAACAGCACTTCAAACACAAAACATACTCAATGAAGACCAGGGTCTACTATGTTTCTATAAATGATATAAAATTGAAGAAGTTTTAAAAACTGCAAAAGATGTCACTGAAATTAAGAGTTATTTTCTCTTTACAGTTTTGAAAATTCACACAGTAGATAAATATAAAAAAAAATATTTAGATTCCCATTTGACAAATAAAATATATTTTATTATCCCTTAAAATTTAGTGGCTTTGAGCTATAGGATCTCTGAGGTTGGGTTTGTTTTTTTTTTTTAAATGATTTTAAATTCAAAGTGAATTCTAAGATTTTTTATTTTTATTTTTTACAATGTGCAGTAGTCAGTAGGTTTTAATTTCAATATTGTCAATACAATAGTTCATAATATAGTTTATTAAGAACATATCATTCATATAGTTTAGTTTAATATAGTTTATTCCTAGAAATAGCAAAATAAATGACTTTCAGGTAAGATTAAAAAAAAAAAAAAGAAAATTTGCAGGGTAAATATTGCTTTAAAAGGAGTAGATACGACAGAATACTCCCTATAATAATGAAAAAATCAAAACAAATCAAATGAAAACAAATCATTGCTCTGTACCATATATAGGAGTGTATGGATTCCTGTGTATGAATAACAGAAATAGAACTGAAAAGGCTGATATTCTAAGAAAATTAACAGTTGAGATCTGTAGAGACATCTTTGTGTGCACTGCAAAGGGAGACCAGAGAACCGTGATATGATAGTGAACATGACTTTGTGGAAATACAAGTAATTTGGTAAAACTCTTATCAAATTAAAAAAAAAAAAAAAGCATTGCAGCAGACTCCACAGTCTATAATTCTCTAATTGTGTTAAAAAGAGATCATTTCAAATGGATCCTGACCTTCTGCTAAGAATGTGACGTGGAATGTAAAAGAGCCTTTAGAGAATGATCTAAATATATATACACCATGAATTTAGTTTGCTCCCTGTTTCACTCCAGGCTGGTTTATCTGATTACTTATGCTACCTGCAATAACTTTCTCCCACTCTCTGTAAACTTTTCCAAATGACACTCATTGTTCAAGTGGTGGAAGAGCTTGTCCACAGTCTAACCTAGAAAAATATCTTTAATAACTGTCAAAATTTTTGTCTTAGTCCCTGAATTAACTGCACAGGAGCCTCAATCTAGAATCTGTCACAATATTTCTCTCTAAGCAGAACTTGTCACTTGAGCAATATTTCTCTTCACTGTAGATCAAATTATCACCGAAAGGCCACGTATGAAGCTATTTTGAAAACCGGCCAATTAGCTCTCCATCTTAAATAATGACAATGATTCTGTCTGCTCAAGCTTGTTTACAGTTAGCATGCAATTCTAAAAAGATCTTGAGTGCCTGAAAAAACTACAGCATTACTACTTACAGATCAGACCAAGATATAAATGGAGCATATCAAATTATTTCTTGCAACTGAACAGCTGCTACTTCAAGTTGATGGAAATGCATTTTCTAGCTCAAAGTATCATCACTTTGCAGTATAAGACAATTATAGCATCACACACATTAATGTGCTTAAGTGGTTATATAAATATATAGAATATAAAGGAATAAAAATATTATTTTTAAAAAAATCTTTCCAATTCTGAAATGCAGTTTTTCAACAAGACATTTCAGCACTCCAAAGCAAGTCTTTCTGCAAATGTCAAAATTGTCCAATTACCAACAGCTATGGATTATCACAAGAAATATACAATAAGGCCAGATGAATAAGGAGAGTAGAGAGATAGTACTAATACTGTCAATCTGTATCCTGCATGAAGAAGCATGGCCAACAGGTCAAGGGAAGTGATCCTGCTCCTCTACTCTGTGTTAGTGAGACCTCACCTGGGGTACTGCATCCAGATGTGGAGTCCTCAATACAGAACAGACATAGGCCTGTTGGAGCACGTCCAGAGGATGACCACAGCTATCATCCAAGGCATGGAACACCTCCCCTACAAGGACAGGGTGAGAGAGCTGGGGCTGTTCAGCCTGGAGAAGAGAAGACTCCAGGGAGACCTGAGAAAGGCCTTGCAGTATCTAAAGGGAGTCTGTAAGAAGAAAGGGGACAGACTCTTTAGCAGGGTGTGCCATGACAGGGCAAGGGGAACTGGTTTCAAATATAAAGACTGGAGATTTAGATTGGTCATAAGGAAAACATTTTTTGCAATAAGAGTACTGAAGGAGTAGAGCAGGATGTTGAGATTTCATGTAATAGAATTCTGGAAACATAAGGATAAATCGACTACAGAATTTCATCTAGTCCACTCCTTACACAAAGGTAGAATCAGATATCCCTATGTCATCCTGGACAGATGTTTCTAACACGTCAGTGGACACTGATGTAGAATATACAACTTTTGTACAATATTCTATATAGATATCTGCATGCCTGAGTGGCATTAGCATTCATAAATATATATATGGGTATATATGTGTGTGTATGTATGTGTACATATATATATATATATATAAATGCAGTTCAAGCAAGAGGATTTTCTAAGCATGCTTTATTGTATTAAAAAATAACAATCAACTAACAAATACATATGGACCAGTCTTGAATAATCTCATTTTTTGCTGTCTTTCTAATAGTTGGTAGAAGGATTAAGTTGTTTGTTATTGTTGGTGAAGTGGAAACTCTGCAACCCAGCTCAGGGTTTAATTTTGGGGTTTGTAAGTCTTTGGGAGCACTACTTCTCAAGGCTGCCTACTATCAACGTCCTGGTGAACATTCATTTTTTAAGAGTCCTCTTCTAAGCAAGTCCTGTTCCTTTAGAAAGTAACTACCAACAAAATCTTTCAGCTAAAGATTCTGCAGTTCCTACAGACTGGGAGGTAAAATGCTTAAAATTTTTTGGAGAGTCTTCCCTTCTGCTCTTGCTGTTGTCTTCTTCCAATTCTCCAGCTATGAAATATACCTACAAGCACTAGTTTACTATTCCTATTATTCAAAAAGAGAAAGGAACGAAGTAAAAATTATCATATTGGAGGTAAGGGAAATTACTTCCTGTGTTATAATTGCATTTTAAAGCACTCAAAAGACACTTTTTTCTGGCTGTAGATTTAGAAAGAAAGTTGATAGTAACTAGCAGGCTGCTAATCACCAAGCGAGTAATCAAACCCAAATATTTAGGCGTACTTTGTCCTTACAGTGGATTTATATATCTTTATTTTTATTTAAAATAAAAAGTCTAAAATATCTGTACAAAAGATACTCATTTCAAATCCACAGATGAAAGTGAAATCTTCGTACATCTTTAGCTGACTCTGCTGACCTGAACAGATAGACTGTATTATTGGTTAGAGACGAAGGGTTTGTTCCACAAATGTTTTAGATAACTATTAGCAGCTTAATTACATCATCTTAGTTCCTACTTTCCTTCTGAACTGGAGCTTTTACTGAAGTAAGTAAAATCCAATAGGGCAAATGTTGAACTCTGAAGTGGATTCTGAAATTTTTTGTTTGTTTGTTTCTAATTGAGTAATATTCGCTTTTAAAAGTAAACTTGTAAGAAAGAAAAGAAATGTCTGTATTGCTCATAGGAGATTTTGCACCAACAAAAGTACAATAATAATGAACATAAAATATATTTTTGTGATGAAAAGGAAATAATTTTTTTAACAAACATTGAATGGTAAAGACAGTACTCAATAAATTGTTTTTCTATGTTTAACTCAGTAAGCAGACTATATTTACAGTGAAGAAATGCAAATCTAAATATTATTACAAAAAAAAAAAAAACAGAATTGTAGAATTGTGATATGTTGACTTCAGAGTAGAGACACATAACATTCATAAAATTGTTTTGGCTATGAAGGCAAGCACATTTCAAAGTTAAATTGTTTTGGTGATTATTTTGCTGTGAAGGACAAACTAGTCTTTAGAGTTTTAAAAGTTACTTGCTTTTCTTTCTTCATCTGAGCTGATGGCTTTGAGCCAGTATTTGCTATGGGCAGACAGAGCTCTGGATTCATAGTCTGAACGTTATCAACTGGGTTTAAGCTAGCATGTCATCACTTTTACAGATTACTAAAATATCTGTAGGATTTTGACATACGTTATCTTATTAAGATCTCCCTTTTCCACTCTCATTCAAGAATAGAATTCTCTGGGAAGTATTTTGAATTTTTCTTAAGTACTGAATTTATTCCTTTCTTTAATGAAGCACAGGTATAACTTCTTTTATTTTAATCTAATTAGACTCCTGCTTCAATAATATTTATTCCGTGAAATTTTGATCAAAAGAATGTTGCAAATTAATTGTTATTTATATCTTGCAGTCATGTTTAAATTACTACATAATGCTAAATTTAATTATTAAAATATAGAAGATTTTTGTAAAGGAATTCTTACATCTTTAGTTTATTTTGCCTTAAAAAACATACCTAGGTAGAAGGTGCGTATGTTTGAGCAAGAATGAGAAAGGAGAATGTTATACATGAAAAAGCAAATACATTCATATCTGTATATCTTTTCTCAGTGTTATATCCTTAAGATGTTTTACCTCTGTAGCCCTCCTCTTGATGCTCTTTTGTAGTTTTATGCCCTTCTTGTGCCCAAATCTACAAACAATGCTGGAGGTGAGGCTGCAGCAGTCAGAGCACAGCAGGACAACCTCTTCCCTTGCCCGGCTGGCAGCACTGGGCCTGATGCACCCCAGGGGATGACTGGCCCTTCTGGCTGCCAGAGCACACTGCAACTCATGGGCAACTCATGCCATCAACCAGAACCCCCAGGTCCCTTACCGTGGGGCTGCTCTCCAGTCTTCGTGAGGCTGGGGCCTGTACACACAGTCAGGGCTGCCCCATTCCAGCTGCAGATCCCAGCACTTGCTCTGCTTCATGCAGACAGTGACCACCCTTGAATTTGTCAAGACCTTGGTGTGAGGGCTCTCTACCCTCAAGGGAGGCAACACTCCTTCCAATTTAGTATCATCCACAAATTTATTTAATATATTTTTCAGATCTTCATTGGAGTCATCAGTGAAAACCTTAAAGAGAACTGGCTCAAAAAAGGAGCCCTGAAGAACCCCCCTAGTGGCTCTCAGGCCACAGCCTCCCCATGCCCAGCACAGCCATGTTTTGGTCATCATGGGACATTTTTAGGGTAACACTGCCGTGGCTTTCTGATGTCATGAGCCATCTCCCTGACAACTGCCATAAATACGGGCACCCTGACAACAGAACACCACTTGCTAACTGGCTAGTGTCTTGGCGGCACGCTTGTGGCCCAAAGAGCAATTTTGAAAGTCTCTTCCCACCATTTGTGCTGTCCTTCATGAAGGAGGTTGGATCCTCCTCCACCAAAGAAGCCAAGGCTTCAGGGGAGCAGCAGCAAATTGGAGCCAATGGATTTTGATCCACCTGACAGCAGCGTCAAACCCACAGAGGTGGACATTCCTCCAGAGGAAGAGCTCATGAAGATGGATCCACCTCCATCGGGACAGGGCAGGCACCTCAACATCATGTCTGCCTGGAGACGCTGCTACGTCTATCAGTGGCACACCGGGGGCTCTCAATTTTGATCTTGGCATTGAGCAGTCATCATCTGCCAGAGAGCCCATGTGCCAGCGTCTGCTCCCTTACTGCCCTTTCTTCCCTATTCTCCATCCTCATCCTTCCCCAGGACTTCTCACCTCTTCTTTCCCGAGCTCTGAGGAAAAGGAGAGGACTGGGACTGGCATCCTCTGAGCTGCTGTGCTGGGACAGCCGGAGGAGTCCAGCAGATGGACTGAGCAGATGGACTGAGCAGAAGGACTGAGCTCCCTGCAGCCTCCAGGTGATGACAGAGAAGCTACAGATGCAGCTGTTCCTTTGGAGAACCAGAGGACTTTGGTTTGGATGGGAAGAAGGACTGAAGTGCAGCATGAAGGTCCATTCCAGTTGCTTCACTAGGGCTTTTGTTTCAACATTTCAACAATTTTAAAGGACAACACAAAATAATAAAAACCTAAGCAATTTTTAAATAGCAGAACCAGTCCATTTTGGCACTTGAGGGTCTGCATGGGGACTCCCATGTCCATGCTGCTCTCCCCAGTGGGAACGACTCTGCCCCACAGGGTGAGGGCCCAGCCCAGTCCTCAGCACTGGGGAGGGGAAAAGGCACAGGGCAGCCTAGGGCAGGCTGCACACACAGCCTTTCCTCAGTGCTAGGCATAGAAGGCCGAGGGGGGACAGAGAGCAGAGAGGAGCTCTGTCACAGCCTCCGCCCGGCACAGAGCCACAGCACCTACATCCCTGTCAGCCTCTGCAGCCAAAGGAACGGCTGTGGCCACCCAGACAGAGCTCCACAGCCAACATTTTGCCAAATGGGGCTTGGGCTGCAGGGCGGACCCAGCTCTGTCAGCACCCAATATACATGAAAGAATGATTTAATTTTACGTGAAAAAAGTCGAAAAGACCAACAGGACTGTTATTCAGTGGTTTTTAGTTAAATGTTGATATTTACTTAGGCTCACAACATACCACATTAACAACAGTCTCAACTTCTTAACTAAATGTATCATTTTGATGATAATAATAGTAGACTAGGAGAAATTTACTGATGAAGACATTGATTCTTTTTCACTGCCCATATAATAAGAATTTGCTAAAATTTAAAATATGTTAAAATTACCATATATATATCTATTTGCTTTGTATGGGGACAGGCTGAGGGAGCTGGGCATCTTCAGCCTGCAGAAGAGAAACTGCAGGGGGACCTTATAGAGGCCTTCCAGTACCTGAAGGGGGCCTACAGGAAAGCTGGAGAGGGACTTTGAATAAGGACAGGCAGTGACAGGAAGAGGGGAGATGGTTTTAAACCGGAAGAAGGTCGATTTAAACTAGATATCAGGAAGAAATTATTTACTGTGAGGGTGGTGAGACACTGGAACAGGTTGACCAGTGAAGTTGTGGATGTCCCCTCCCTGGAGGCATTCAAGGCCAAGCTGGAGGGGGCTTTGAGCAGCCTGGTCTAGTGGGAGGTGTCCTTGCCTATAGCAGGGGGTTGGAACTAGGTGATCTTAAAGGTCTCTTCCAACTCAAGTCATTCTATTATTCTATGATTCTATGAAGTATACAGTAAATATGTACATATGTATATTTAGTAAATATATACATATTTACTATGTGTATATGTATGCATATATGTATGTATGTATATTTGAGCTTCTGTATCATGAGTAATTCTCATCTTTAAACATAGTTTTTAAAGCTTCTTGGGACTATAAGTTACCAAATATTTCACAGAAAAAGATTTCTATGTGTGTGTTTAAATTTGAAAATAAATTTGAAAATATTGAAGCATTTTATTGCGATCAAAATACATATTTAGTCTTTCATCTTTTAAGCAATCCTTTACTTAGGATATGGTCCAGGCTCCCTATATCTGTCATGGTTTTATGATTTTTGTTATCAGTATTCCACATCATAACATCATGTAAAGCTCGTGGAATTAAAGAGTTAATACTCCAGTTCCATGGGCTGAGTTCCGGATACCTGGTTCTCAGAAGAGAAGAACTACATATCCCAGAGGACTTTGTGTTTAGAGGGGAAGATAAGACCCACAAGTGATGGGACTCGCTCTCTCTCTCACTGCCTGGCAGTGTGTGCTCCTCAGACTTTTTGCCTTCAATTCAAAGTATTCAGTTTCAGACACTCCCTCTCTCATTTTATTTGATTTATTAGCCTCAATTCCAATTATATTGTATTCTATTGTGTAATCTTGCATTCCAATATCATATTCAGTAAAATTAACTTTCCTCTTCAGATCGTTGCTGCTGCTCTGTCTTCGGGCCCAGCTCCCATCTCCCCGCTCTCTCCCTTTTCCCTTTCCCTTTTTTTGGGCCAGTGGGCCTGCAGGCCTGCTGCCCCGTCATGGATACAGATTGATCTAGATAACTATCCTATTTCCTTATTAAAATATAGAGTCTTTCTGGATCATCCTTTCCAAGGTTGAATGTGGTTGTAGAAGCCTTATGAGAGCCTTTAGTTTTTTAAAAGAAGAGTTCTTCGTGCATTCTTCTTAATTTAATTTTGACTTCTTGGTCTTGGAAGAGTATGAGAGCACAGTTGAAATATATAGAATTTATTATTCTACATGGAAGTGTCTAAAATTTCAACTGACTTGAAATTAAATACCTTATTTTCCTTATAAAACAATTTAGAATATTTGTATTTCATTTATTATTGCAAAATATCAACAAATAAAATAGTTCATTTTGTAATTTATTCTGCATTTTCCAAGCTGAAAATGTATTTTCTTCTAATAGCCATAATAGTCACACTGTTACATACGTAACATACTATCATATAGCTGATACTTAGCCAATAAAAGGTCTCATTTCTAGTGATGTTTGGATAGCAAAAAATTCTCTAAAATATTACTGGTATAGAGATCCCAGCAGAATTTCTGTCAAGGATCTGCAGTGAAATGTAGTAAGTAAAACATACAAAACATGGTTTCTTCACTGTGGATTGAATAACAAAGTCCACCTGAAACTGAAACGGTTTTCTCTGAGCAACAGTGTATTATAAGTTATGTTAGATGTGTAATTTTTTTTCTGAAAACCTAAAATCTGAACATTTATACTTTAAAATCTCTTAGAAACAAAGTGACTAGACGTAATTCTTGTACAAATTCATCCACTGAAAGAAGGAAATTTTTCTGTTCACATATTTTGTTTTATTCTAATACTTTCACAGCATTATTGTTGTGACATCTGAATGCCAAATGCACCAAAAAGCATTAAATTTTACTTTCATTCATTGCTTCAGTAGCACTCCTAAAAGATCTGTAAAGCAAATAAATAGTAAGTGATTTCACAAGCAGTTTATAATATGGAATAAAATAATAAAAATATTTGATTATCATGATAAATCTACAGGAAAAGTGTTCCAATAAATGCTGCCTACTGGCTACCGCTGAAATATTATTCAATTTCTCATTTGAATCTTAGAATTACTGAATCTTTTAGATTGGAAAAGACTCATAAAATCAAGTTCAGCCATCACCTAATATTACCAAGTCCACCACTACAACATGTCCCTGAGTGCCACATCCATGCATCTTTCAAATGCTCCTTGCACAAACTGAGGCCATTTGCTCACATTCTAATGCTTGGCAACTGAGAAAAGAGATGATACCCACCCCACTGTAAACTTCTTTTAGGCAGTCTCACCTCAGGTACTGTGTGCAGTTTTGGGCACCACAATGTAAGAAGGATATAAAACTCTTAAGAGTGTGTCCAAACGAGGACCACAAAGATGGTGAAGGATCTGGAGGGCAAGGTGCGTGGGGAGCAGCTGAGGACCCTGAGTTTGTTCAGCCCATAGCAGAGAAGGCTAAGGGGATCCCTCATATCAGCTGCAGCTCCTCAAAGGGTGCATAGGGCAGCGCTGAGCTTTGCTCTCTGGTGGTAGCAGCAGGGCTGAAGGGAACAGCATGGGTCTGTGTGGGGAGGGTCAGGTGTGAGTTAGGGAAAGATTCTGCACCAGAGGGTAGACAGACCCTGGAACTTGCTGTCCAGGGCATTGGTCACAACCCCAGGCTGCCAGAGTTCAAGAAATGTTTGGACAATTTTCTCAGACATAGAGTTTGAATTTTGGATGGTCCTGTGCGGAGTTGGGAGTTGGACTTAATGATCTTGGTGGGTCCCTACCAACTTGGGACATTTTATGATTTTCTGATTGCAGGATAAGTTAGTAATTGTAGAGAGTTATGATGTCTCCACTCAGCATCCTTGCCACAAGACTAACTAGACCCAGTTCCCTCAGGATGTTGTGATGGGTAAATGACAAAATTTCCACAAATTACAACAAAAGCCTAAAGAAAATCAGTCTACTCCTTGTCATGAATAACAAACAGTTTTCATTTTCAGACTTTGCATCCACATTTCAAATTATCCAAACAGAAACACCAAAAACAAAAACAAGAGTAACTGTCCACTCAAATCCATATTGTGACCTCTACAAACTGTCTTCTAAACCAATGCCTGTTTGCATAGGAAAGTTGTTGTAAGCATAGTGATAATTTATTTTAAATTATTTACAGGTTATAAAATATGATTAATAATACACAGAATTTATATTGTGTATTATTGAAGATATTGGAAGCAGCTAATCCACTTGAATAGCAAGAAAAATTGATATTCATCTGGAGGCAGCAGGCACCAGCTGTCTTGAGAGAAGGCAGTGGAGAACCTGAAAAAAAAAAAAAAACTTAGAAAGGTGTACTGGTGTACTTATGTAATTTGTCATCCCACCAGTCTAAAAGTTTCAAAGAGCTCCTGATATACACTATTTGCTTTTGTCTCAGAAAAATATTCAGAGTCAACATTTGCCCTCTCTCAGTGAATTCAGCCTTTTTCACATAGAAGGGATATAGGTAACTTGGATTCTATTCATACAAAACACTACAATTTAGGAAGATATATAATTCTCAGTAGACTGTAAAATATTCAGTTTTTCAGATAGAGACTTAAAATGCTGATTGATGCAAAAATATGTATTGTCATACACAGTGTGGCAGAATGGAGTTACAACACACAGAATAATTTTAACTCCACACCTGGTATATTCTTGCCAAATAAGCTAAAGGCCAAACTGATAAAAAATATAGTAAAATGTATAATTTCTACTATACTTGCACAAACTGTATTCCAGCCAGTATATACTACACTTTTCAGTCTTAAGCAGAATGACAGAGAAATGTCACAAACTATGCAGAGGTTCATTAATGTACAGCTAAAGCCATTGCATCGCAGCCTAGAAACAATGCAATGCAAAAATGAGACCTCTCAAAGATTGTGTAATCCAACAAGCACATTGACCAGGAGCTGTAGTTCAAATAAACAAGCAGTTCATTAGTTTGCTGTTGCTGGTCCTAAATGTATAAAACTCTTCAAGAAAAAACAAGGCACGGTAGTCACAATCTGTTTAGGTCTGCTGAATCCAACCAAAATGGTTCGGAGAGTATATGTCGGTGCTGTGAGACTGAGGAATGCAAGTGGAGACACAGGATCTGAGCAACCCTCCACAGCCTGTTTTGAACCTGTTAATGTGCTCTGTGCACTTAATGGCATCTTATAAAACATCTGGTCTCAAACATTCAAATATTGATTCAGTATATGGAAATCTGGTATTACAGTACCGCTGTTTCTAGGAACAGCTTATATAAACAGATCTGACATGATTGTGCCATATGGCTTTATTTCTGGAGTGCTTCGACTACATTTTTTAGGGGGGGGGGTGTGATTAATTGGAGTGATTTATAGGTCCTCTCATTTCCTTCAAGGTGGATGATGACTAAGTTGTAAAAGCCACAAATTTTGGTGTCCAGGTTCATAAGGTTTTGCAGTTAATGGTCAACCAAATGACAAATCTCTGCTGTGCATTCACGGGTGACTCCCATGAGTGGGTGATAACGCCTAAATTCTCTATAGAGTACAAATGTGCAAGCTGAAAAGGAAGTATGTTTTATAGGTTCTATGTGCTTTTACCATGCCACATTTACCACACATTAGTGAAGGCAAATACAGGGAAATGAGAGGTTTTGAAGAAACAAATAGGTTGTGGCCCTTTTGCAAACACCAGTAACAGCTTGAATATTGTTCCTGTGTAAAGAATGAAGCTGCAGGCTCCTGGTAAGGTTTAAAGTCTAAGGAATTTTGTCCACTTGAAGATGCTGATTGTCCTGACATTCCTTCCTCACTAGCATAACTCTCTAAGGATGAATTGCAGGCCCTGCCATCTCAGACTCTCACAAAACTGCCACCTTTCTGTCAAAAATTTTGTTTTGCTCCTTCAGTACTTCTTATTCACACCAAAAAATATTGTTTTATTATTTGGTCAAATTTGATGGTATCTAAATAGGGGATGTACAGAGCGTTGTGGATGCTCCTATTTGACAAAACCTGGAACACGGATAATTCAATAAGAAGCGCTAAAGATGTGTGCAACTACTGGACTGCCTTCTTTCCTCCTTGTTCTTTTTGTCTCTGTCATGAATATCTGAATTCTGAAAAAAAAACATTTAATTCAACAACTTCTGACCTTCTCCCTATTCTCTTCCTGATTTTTGGCTTACATAGCTTCGTGAGTGCATTTCATCTCCATGCTTCTGCTATAGAATCAACAGGGGAGGCAAGAAGACAGTATCCATCTGGTAGTACTGGAAAGCCATGGATGCACAATATTCTTCTTATTCACAGTACAACTATACTATCTTTGCACTAGTTTTACACTTTTAATTATTTACATTGGACCTATTATTGAAACATATAAAATAGACTCAATTGTTCATCATTGGATGCTGTTAGAAACTAGGCATTTATCTATTTGCCTTCTCCTGTCAATGAAGTTTTTCCAAAGGAAATATCAAATGTTTTGATAGAAATCATTAATTACAAGGAGTTTCCAATGCTTAAACAGAGCATTTCAGCCAGCTCGATGATGCATTTTTGTTACAGTGAAGTCTGTTACTTGTCTTTCCTTGGGGTGACAGATTTATTTAGTTGATGCATTATTTTAGTATCTATATTTTGCCTTTCTTCCATTAGCCCTTTCCTTGGGGAAAAATCTCTTCATGTGGTGCTTTTCATTGCTGTTTTATGTTGGTTTCCTTTTTTTTATTTTGTTTGGTTTAGTTGGTTTGGCTTGGTTTGGCTTTGTGTAATATTTTGCTTATTTTTTTATTATTCTTACTTTTGTTTTTTAGCAACTTCTACTGTATATTTTTCAACCAGAAGTGATAAAGGGTAAAAACAGAATTAAGTATGAAATGGTACTTGGCTTATAAATGTCACTATAGATTTTAGAGTTTCCCATATTTCTGAAGCATGCTCTTCCTCATAGTTCAATCACAAGTTTCCAAAACTAATGCTAATATATTCTAACACTTCTAAGGGGGCATGATACACTGAACAGGTATTGTAATGTAAAAAAACTGTCAGTGGTTTACAGGCTGGTTCAGCCTGGTTCTGTGACTAACGGGGCAGAGTGACCCACGGACCCATGCCTTGGGAAAGGGGAAAAAGGGAAAGGAAGAAGGGCAGGAAGATGGGCCTGAAAACAAAATGGTGGCAATGATCTGAGGAGGAAAGTTAATTTACTAAATAAAGTATCGGAATGCAGGATAACACAATATAATACAGTATAATTGGAATTGAAGCTAATTAATCAAATAAAAGGGTAGAGAGAGTGTCCAAAAACTGAAGGCCTTACTCTAATGCTGAACTGGAGAGAGCTAGGGAGCACACACACACTGCAGAGATGAGCAGGAATCATAGAATCATAGAATTATGGAATCATCGAGTCATAGAATTATAGAATGGCCTGGGTGGAAAAGGACCTCAAAGATCATCTAGTTTCAACCCCCCTGCCATGGACAGGGTCGCCAACCACTAGACTAGGCTGCCAGAGTACCATCCAGCCTGGCCTTGAATGCCTCCAGGGATGGGGCGCCCACAGCCTCCTTTGGCAACCTGTTCCAATGCATCACCACCCTCTGAGTGTAAAATTTCCTCCTAATATCTAACCTAAACCTCCTCTGCCTTAGTTTAAAACCATTCCCCCTTATCCTATTACTATCCACCCTTGTAAACAGCTGTTCCACCTCCTGTTTATATGCTTCCTGCAAGTATTGGAAGGCCACAGTGAGGTCTCCCCAGAGCCTTATCTTCTCCAAGCTAAACAAGCCCAGTTCCCTTAACCTTTCTTCATAGGAGAGGTGCTCCAGCCCTCTGATCATCTTAGTGGCCTTCCTCTAGACCCTCTCCAAGAGCTCTGCATCTTTCTTGTGCTGGGGGCCCCAGGACTGGACACAGTACTCCAGATGGGGCCTCACAAGAGCTGAGAAGAGAGGGACAGAGATCTGGAGTCCTGTGTCCAGTTCTGGGCTCCCCAGTACAAAAAAGACAGGGATCTCTTGGAAAGAGTCCAGCAGAGGGCCACAAAGATGGTGAAGGGCCTGGAGCATCTCCCCTATGAAGAAAGGCTAAATGAACTAGGTCTGTTTAGCCTCGAGAAAAGAAGACTGAGAGGGGACCTGATCCAGGTCTATAAATATCTAAGGTGTGGGAGGCAAAGTGGCGAGGCCAGACTCTTTTCAGCAGTGTGTGGAGACAGGACAAGGAGAAACGGCCAGAAACTGGAGCATAGGAAGTTCTGCACAAATGTGTGCAAGAGCTTCTTTACTGTGAGGGTGATGGAGCACTGGAACAGGCTGCCCAGGGAGGTTGTGGAGTCTCCTTCTCTGGAGATATTCAAGACCCGCCTGGACACCCACCTGTGCGACCTGGTGTAGGGAACCTGATTTGGCAGGGGGGTTGGATTCAATGATCTCTGGAGGTCCCTTCCAATCCCTATGATTCTCTCCCTGCTGGCTAAGGTCTCATGATCTGCAAACAGTTTTTATCTTTCCCTCTGAACAGAAAATGGAAACACAAAGTCCCCTGGGGTATGTAGTTCTCTTTTCAGAACCAGGAACCCAGAAATATCAGCAGTCCCTGGAAATGGACCATTAACTCTTTAACTCCCACTGCACTACATGATGTTACGATAAAGAATGCCAATAGTAAAATATCATAAAACCATGACAAAAAATTTATTTATTTTCATGCCTTCTGTATTTAACATCTTGACTACAAACTTTCATTAACATAAGGATCTTATCTCTGGTTTTCTATTTCCTCCACCTACCCATGCAGCAGGAAAAATACAGGTCTTCAGGGTTTTCTGTTTCTCAATAGCTAGAGATTCTGCAGGATCAGTTGATTTGCCCTATGTATACTCACTGAAGACAGGAAAGAGGACCACCACTTCTCCATTAGGAAGCCCCTCATCTCCCCTCACTTCTAATTTGATTAGAAATGCCACTCTGTTATTTCTCCCTTGTAACTTCATGGCAAATACAAAGATTCCATTCCTGTATCCTCCATCACTCCAAGTGGGTTGAGCTATACCTGGAGTGGTTTGCTGGACTAAGAAGGAAGCAGGGAAACCAAGCAAGAAAACAAAATGAATATCTTCTCAGCCACTTGGTAGAGTTCTGACATTCTTCTAAAGGTGGCACTTTTTTTTTTTTTTTTTGATAGAAAATGGGTCAGAAAGTGTGGTTACAAATGCTGCCTATGGGGTCAAGATAGTTGTTTGATAAGTGTGCCAGCAGAACAAGTTTGTCCCTGAGGAACCTATCCTCTCCTTCAGGTACATCTGGTGTCAGGTACACTAGATATCCACTTTGTGAAACCATAGCCTCAGCAAATTGCTTAGCATCTCACTGTTGCAGGTTCCCCATGGGGAATGTAAGGAAAACTGTGTTTACTCTGCCAATTCCTGTACTCCTGCTGAGAAATTTTCTACAGATAAGGTATTAAGAAAAACAGTTTTATTGTTCTGAATGTTACGTGGGATGTATGTCCCAGTTTGGACAAGGAGATAATCCGTGGTCACTGTACACCATGCAGAAGAATTAGCAAAGCATGAAGGAAAAAGCACAGTGCTGTGACTTGAAGGACAGTGGAGGTGGGTGGCCATGGGCAGTTTAAATGGAGACAGAAATCCCCCTTGGGAGACTGAATTACTGATGATATTCTGGACGATTCTAACTTATCCTCTCATGAATGTCCGGAGGGAATCACTGAACCTTCTCTGACCCAACCGGACCCCAAGACTCCCATTCACTCCCCATTCCACAACAGCCCCAGCCATGGCCTTTATTCTTGTCTAGGGCCATGTTGTAGGAACTCAGTGGGGCTCAAGTTCCCAGAACACCTGGAACACTGTCTGAGATTTAGAACTTAGACTAAGTAGCATTTCCTTAGATATGCCTCACAAACACACCACCTTGTAAAATGATTTGTAATGATTTATTCCAAGTCCAATAGCATGGAATATCCAGTCAGTTAATTCTTTAGACATTACTGTAATTCACACTTATGTAGAAAAAGATGGGGCAGGTGTCAAATAATTTCTGAGAGAATTCAACAGCTGTGTTAATTAGTAGATCTCAGTTTACACTGCTGTCAATCTGCCAGCAGGACTTGCCAGTGCTTTGGTACAAGCATAGAACAATGAACTTCAAGGGTCATAATATTTTTTTCTTCCCACTGTGGAGAGATTATTTTCAATATTTCATATTTAAGACAACTGTTAGAATTAACATGGAGATGTCACTTTTACCAGAGGAGGGCTTAAATTTATCGACAATATAACATATTTACAGAGAGTCTGATGATTTCTATTTAATTTCACTGTACGCTTTGGGTGGAGAGAATCATAAGCTCTCAACAAATTCCTTTCCTTCCTTCTCTCTCTTTGTTTCTATGTAAATTGGGTCTTTCCCACTTTACATACACAAACTTTCAATCTGTGTTTTCCTGAAACACGTTGCAACCTGCAATTTTCTGAGGTTTTCACTGTTTCACACGTATTTCTGCTTCTTCTATCTTACAGCTTTTGCTTCTGCAGAGTGCTGGGCCTATAAATATGACTCAGACTGCAGCTTTCCAAGTGATCCAGAATTCTGCAGAAAACTTGGAAATAAGATTTAAAAGTAGTGGGAAGATGAGCAGAACTCAGCAGGTGTGGACACTTGCACATAAAGGAGAATCATGAAAATACATCATTTAAGTCTCGTGAAATATTTCATGTTAAAAAGAAAGTTACTTTCAAATTGTCAGCCTTTGGAATCAATCCCAGAAAAACATCTAGGGTGGAATATGAAAAGTAGATCATCTTAATCAAATTCTTACAATTCATCTCAGGATTTTTGAGAAACTCTTCATCCCTTTATCTTGGTTTGGTTTTAATTTATGTACAAAGCCAGACATTTTTTATATTCAGCTTGACTCTGGCCCATGATTATATCAGTTGCCCCAGATAAACTGATTTTAAAAGATCTTAACTGTTTAGTCAACATCTAATGATGATTATTCATGGGATTTCTTGTACCATCAGTTCTAAATGCAAGATTTCCCATCACAGGAGCTTGAATATGAATTCTAGCCAAGGCTTCTTGCTCTGTAGGCATTCAGGACTGAAAATATGCATAACAGGATTGGTGATGTTAACCTCTCTGTTTCGTTTCATGGGCACTTTAAGAAAATTCCTCCTGTGTATGTGGGCTATTTCATTGTACTCTTCCAGAGTATTTCATTCAAAATAGGCATTAGTTCAATTTTTGTAGAAGACGGACTGTACAGTAATAAACTTGTACGTAAAAGATCACTAACAAAATCCTTTTCTTGCAAATATTTCAAGAACTTTCCCAAACTGTGTTATACAGAAGAGTAACAAACTTAAATGCTTGAAAGACAGGCTCCAGCACCTCCCTTTTCAACATCATTGGTATTCATCTTCCTTTGGTATGACTTTCAACTCGTAACTACCAGGCAAGAATGTGACTGCTGTGAGAATTATCAAGATAAGATGCATTTCTGGTGAGGGAAGACTAGCTAATTTAATTCTGTACTACTCCAGATCCTAGTCACTCAAGAGGCTCACCCTCTTTAGCCCAAGTTTACATAACATCTGCAAAACATATGCAGAATATTGTACCCTATCATTCACATTAGGCTTAAGGGTGGTTAAGGACAGAGTATGAACTTTGACTTGCTTTATTCCCAGAAGTAGACTCAATGTCCCTAGCATTTTAAACTGGGTACTATGTGTATTATGAATGTTGAAAGTAGTAATCTTATCTCTTATGGTGGCAACACATTTTTTAAATATCACTTCTGTTTCCTTTCAAAAATGTAACCTGGTTGCGCTGGTAGATAGGGATGGGGAACAGAATAAGCCCTGCATGATCCATGATGAGATAGTTTTGGACGTGCTCCAAAAGCTGGACGCTCACACGTCCATGAGGCCGGATGGATTGCACACTCGAGTTCTGAGGGAATTGGCAGATGTGGTTGCCAAGCCACTCTCCATCATTCTTCAGCAGTCCTGGCTAACCAGGGATGTCCCGGTGGACTGGCAAATGTGACGCCCATCTTCAAAAAGGGCCGAAAAGATGATCCTGGAAGCTACAGACCTATCAGTCTCACGTTGGTTCCCCGGAAAGTTATGGAACGGATAATCTCGGGACCCATCATGGACCAACTGAAGGTCAACCAGGGGATCAGGCCCAGTCAGGGTGGGTTTACAAATGGTAGATCCTGTCTGACAAACCTGATCTCATTCTATGACAAGGTGATCTGCTTAGTGGATGAGGGTAAGACTGTCAGTGTGGTCCACCTGGACTTCAGTAAGGCCTTTGACACTATCCCCCACAACATTCTTGTGGAGAAGCTGGCTACCCATGGTTTGGATGGGTGTACGCTCCGCTGGGTGAAACGCTGGCTGGATGGCTGGGCCCAAAGAGTTGTGGTCAATGGAGTTAAATCCAGTTGGCTGCCGGTCACGAGTGGTGTCCCCCAGGGCTCAGTACTAGGGCCACTTCTATTTAACATCTTTATTGATGATCTTGACGAGGGGATTGAGTGCACCCTCAGTAAGTTTGCAGACGACACCAAGCTGGGAGGGAGTGTTGATCTGCCTGAGGGGAGAAGGGCACTACAGGGGGGACCTGGATAGACTGGATCGATGGGCTAAGGCAAACTGCATGACTTTCAATAGGGCCAAGTGTCAGGTCCTGCATTTTGGTCACAACAACCCCAGGCAACCCTACAGGCTTGGGGAGGTGTGGCTGGAAGGCTGCCTGATGGAAAGAGACCTTGGTGTACCGACGGACAGTCAGCTGAATATGAGCCAGCAGTGTGCCCAGGTGGCCAAGAAGGCCAATGGCATCCTGGCTTGTATCAGGAATGGCATGGTGAGCAGGACTAAGGAAGTAATCCTGCCCCTGTACTCGGCATTAGTGAGGCCTCACCTTGAGTACTGTGTTCAGTTTTGGGCATCTCAGTACAGAAAGGACATTGAGGTGCTGGAGCAGGTCCAAAGAAGGGCAACAAGGCTTGTGACGGGCTTGGAGAATATGCCCTATGAAGAGAGACTGAAGGAACTGGGGATGTTCTGTATGGGGAAAAGGAGGCTGAGGGGAGACCTTTTTGCTCTCTTCCAATACCTGAAAGGTGCTTACAGCGAGAGCAGGGTTGGTCTCTTCTCACCGGTGACAGGTGACAGGACGAGGAGAAATGGCCTCAAGTTGTGCCAGGGTAAGTTTTGGTTGGATATTAGGAAACACTTCTTTTCTGAAAGGGTTGTTAAGCACTGGAATAGGCTCCTCAGGGAGGTGGTTGAGTCACCATCCCTGGATGTGTTTAAAAACCGTTTGGATGTGGTGCTCAGGGACATGATTTAGCAGAGGGTTGTTAGAGTTAGGGTAGTATGGTTAGGTTGTGGTGGGACTTGATGATCTTTAAGGTCTTTTCCAACCTGAGTGATTCTATGATTCTATGATTCTATAAGCAAATAGTACATTCATTAAGAGAACAGCAATGAACAACAAAGAAATAATGGCAAACTGCACTCCCATCTGATTTAGTGACCAGTCTCAGTAGATACCAAGCAGGACAGCAGCATGGTGAAATGCTTAATATCTGAGCTGTATTCTTCACATCAAATTTCTGTTAACAACGATTATACTTCCATGAACCTGTTCTGTAGTACAAATATTTTATTCTACGTTACAATGGAAAGGTAGGACAATAGTACGAAGCTCACCAAATTTTAATCACGTTGGTATTTTCCTTCAGTGATAAGGAAAATATCCTTGCTTGTGAGCAAAGAAACATAAATCGGAGGACATTTTCCTTTACATACTTTCTTACAGTTTAAGCAATTCCATTCATTGGGTCCACTTAAAGCTCAGTAAAATGAGAGATAAGAGGAAATGTCTGTAGTGCTGTATTTCCCAAGGACAAGACATGGGTGAGGCTGGATGACGGGCCTCTTCACCCCTGTGCTCTGATTCTTTACTTTAAAATGGTAGTCAGCTGCTGACAGTGGGACTTTGCTTGTAGAGCATGAGATAAATGCCAAGTGTTTACCAAAGACACAATAAGAAGAACTATGAAAATATGTATATACCTTCTTGAGTCCCCTCTATAAAAAGAAAGAAGCCTGCAAAATATTCAAGATGTTGTTTTTTCTCATCTCATTACTATTACAGTCACTACATATCTATGTTAATTTACTTCAGAAACAGATTAAAATCATAGTTGCTTGGAAAATAACAGCTAAACTTTACTTGAATGTGGAAAATCAAACATATTCCACTCATACTGGTACAACTGTAGCAGTACCAATAGTATCTGGAATATATAATATATTATAATGTGTACCAGAATGTCCTGTTTTCAGTAAGTTCTGTTTCACATCTACATTTTTTTATCACTGTTAGTCTCAAAACTGCTCTGGGAATCAAGAGTTTTCAAGAACATAGAAGTCAGATTCTCACAGCTATTGATAAAAAAGACTTGAAATGTCATTGAAAGCATATAGTACAGAAAAATAAAGTTTCATAGTGGTGTAACAAAGCAATATTTTTAAAAGAGAAAATACAAGAAAATATGAAGAATCAGACAGTGAGATATTTTATGATGAAAATAAATCTCCTAAGGAAAGTAAGGAACAATCATGGATTATTACACCAGAAATTAACAAAATTTTAATTAGATTATTGCACATTAGTATTAGACATGTCTTTCAAAGGTGATTTCTATTTCCTGCCTGCTATATCTGCTGGTCAGAGAAAATACTTCTCAATTACAGTAATAAGAATTCTGTAAATTAAAGTCAAAATTTTCACACACGTGACCCAGTTTTCAAACTTTACATTAAGAAGTTGAAAACACATGCAAACTTTAATGTAACCATATAAATAAAATATACTTAATACTTATCTCTGCTGATATAAAATTTTCTATAGATTACTTCAGGGAACAGAAACAAGAAGATACAATTCCATCACAGTAAAAAACACAGTAATGAGAGGAGAAAGGCTCCACAACTAAGCATTAGCAAGCTGCTTTAAATGTTATGTAGTTCAGGCTAATTGAAACAGAACTCCTACTGAATTTGTAACACCAACTAATGATTGCGTTACTATTTCTATGTTTATACCTTTCAAAAACAAAGAAACTGCATGGAACAACTGAATAAATTGAATGTACTGTGTCTGCTAGTTCTTTGGTGAAGTGATTAACAACTTTTACAATTGCTTCTCTAATATGATAACCTTAAACTAAGTAGTCTGTGTTCTGTTTGGAAAGTTTTTGTTTGACTGGGTTTTGTTTTTCTTGTTTAAAATACATGAGGAAAACTCATGTATAAAAAGGAAGAGAAAAGAAGGATATTCAACCCCAAAAAATCTTCACTATAAGTTTGTCCATTTCTGCTAGCCTTACCTAAAGATAGGAAAAGGTCAGGAAAAATCTATGAAACACTGAAGGCATAACTAGATAAGAAAACATTTTAATTATATCTCATTTGAAAACTGTTGCTTGTGTTTCAGATGACTGAAGACTGAACAGCATTTTTCCATTCTGAGAGAGTGAGAGTGTTAGTAAATTGTTTTTCTTATGTTAAAAGGAACTATTATATTTTCTGCATATGAAGAATAAGAACTGTGGTTTGAAATGAAATGTTATTCTATCACTTATACTACATTATGACCCAAGAGATGTGTGTTACTTGGATGTGACACTTGCTGGGTAGTCACAGAAGACTCACCTCGGTGTAAAGCTGTCACAGAGGTTTCCGTATCGATCCCAGGAGAAGCAGGGCACTGCTAAAGTGTCGCTGGAACATGACAAAGTTCTCAGCTGCTGTGGCAGTCCCCCAGGGACATCCTCCTCCTCAAACTCACACTGAGGGTCTTAGTGGCATACAGACAGCTTAAGATCACGGGGTCACAAAGAAAGCTTCAAATCAGTTTTAGAGGTATGCACACAGTACTGTAATTATACACAACAAAAGCTATGTGCCTGGTAGCTTAACTGCAGGAATCTGTGGGCAAAGAATAAGGAGCACAGCTTTACCAGCTATGAAAGAAATTGTCACTAGAGTGATACATGTTTGTGTAAGCAGGCAGAATTAGGCAGTGACAATCCTTGGATTTGTCTGACATGAAACTTTTTAGAATTCAAAGACTCCCTACTTTCACAAGGGCTGAGGCCTTGAGAAGATCATTGAAGTGATCTTCTCAATGGAGGTGAAGGCAGTTTGAGATCAATTGCTCAGAACATATCCAAACAATCCATGTGCTTGCTGTTGTGGCAGTCCATGTTTAACTCTCACTTGCCCCCATGCATCTCTAATGCTTCCAGATGCTGTCAGATGATCAGCCTCAAACAAAACAATTTCAGGATTTTCTCAGACTAGCGCTGCAAAGTTGGTCTGGACAGGAAGCCTGAGGCTGGGCTTCCTGAAACTACTGTGACATGCTATAGCTGAAAGTAGATGTCCTAAAGGAGAGGTGCTTAATGCAAACAGAAAAGATCCTGGAGTATCATGCTCATGAAGAAAAACATCCTGCTGGATCAGAGCAGTGGTCTCTCTTCTAACCCAGTATTCAGTCTGATAATGGCAGTGGTGGTCACTTCAATCATGCATGCGAGCCCCACCATTCCATTCCTCTAATAATTCCCCAGTGTCCTGGAATTATAGAAATTATAAGCCCTGCTTAGTTTTTTTTTGTTGTTGTCTTTTTAAGGATCTATTATCACAAATTTGTCTAAACTCGTTCTAAATTTGCTATTAACATTCATCTCCTCAACCTCAGTGACAGTAAGCTCAAGAAATTTGTAGGCTACTGTATAAAGAAGTGTTTAGTCTACTTTAAATTGATCTCCTACAAGTTTCATAAATTTCACGTTTGTGAAAGAAATGTGAAAGGAGAACAACTGTAAGTAGACGCACATCACAGAGAAATTTACAACAGAGAGGGCAGGAGGAAATCTTCAATGTAAAAAAAATGGTACGTAGTTGAAATGAAATATACTTACTGAAGAAAAGATTAAAGTATTTAAAAAATAAGAAATATATGTTTCTGTTGTGTTCACCCTTTTTTTTTTCCTAAAAAGTCATATAAAATGAACTTATTTTAAATGCTTGATAATTTTGCTTTTAAGAAATGGGTTATCATTTGGATTCTTTTTAATATTTTTTTAATCATTACAATAAATAAAAGGAAATAAAAGTATGGAACAATAATAAAAAATATGGTTTTTTTATTTTCATACTGGATTACATGCATGTAAGGATTGACTGTGGCATAGGATGGACGCAACAATATTTCAAAGGATCCAAGTAGAAAGATTCTCACAAGTTTTATTCTACTTTTACATATAGTTTTAACATATATGTATAGACAACTATAGGCATAACATAATTTTTTAGCAAGCTACACAGAAATATGTTTGTAAGCCTGAGAGTCTTCTAATACCCTTTTGCCTGTCAACTGAATAAAACATAGAGGTGAAGGCAAAAAGAAGGAATTTGACAAAAACATAAAATAATATGCTTGTGCTTATGAAGAAGCAGTATTTTCTATTAGGGTCCTGTTTTTTCTTTCTGTGTGCAGGGTCAAACCCTATGCTGTAAATACTCTTTTTATCATTAGGAGCCAGTCCTCCATTGTGTTTGGAAACTTGAATTCAGAAGCAGTAAGGCAGATTGAGAGAGACAAATTTATACCTGATGTAATTCTTTGGCAGTAAACCAAGGATAAATTTGGCTCATGTGTACAAACAGAAGTAACTAAAAATGTACAAGTGTTATGGATCTAGATAAAGCAGCAAGTCAAGGGAGAACAGAGGGCATCATCTTGAGAGGTAATCAATATATGTGGGAGGCTGGTAAAGATAAGCAGAATCAATGTCAACAGAAAGTCAGAATGAGTGGGGCGGTAGAGAAATAAAACTGTCATAAAGTGACAAAATGAAAACTTTCTGATTCTCCCTACATTCATCAGTATATTTTGTTTTTCATTAATTATATAATTGCTTAGGTTTCAACCATGTTTTGGCTACATTAGTATGCAATAGAGGACATTATCAAGAAAATTTTGTGCATTTTTTAGTCTGGAATGAAGTCTTGATAGATTGTTTGGATGAAAGAAACTCAATTTGTATCTCTTCTTATGCCACGAAGCCTCCAGACTAATGAGACATTCTTGGATGATGTGCACAGTAAGGGCAAGGCAGCTGGTAAGGTCTTTTACTGATCCATAAAGGAATTACCAAAGATCTGTGGGTCAAACAGTGAAATGTACAATAATTGAAAGAAAGAAAATGCAGCCAGAGAAGAATGCAGTGATACCATCCTGACACACAGAGATGGGATCAGGAAAACCAAGGCACAGATGGAACTGAACTTGGCAAGAGATGTGAAAAATAAGAAGAAATTGTACAGGTACACTGGCCAGAAGATAGAGGCAAAGGAGAGCATGCCCACTCTGATAACTGAGAAGAAAGAACTATCGACAACAGACAGGATGAGGTACTCAGCAAGTTCTTTTCCTGAGTCCTGAGTCTGAGCTTGACTGGTTGTCAAGCTCCCCAGGTCTATCACATCCCTGAACCTCTAGAAAGAAGTTGGGCAAGACCACTCTCACTGTAAGAGAAAAGTAAGTCCAAGACTTCCTCATTAAACTAAATGTGTACAAGTCTACACAGATGGACAGGATCCCAGGATCCTGAAGGAATAGGCTGATGGAATTACCAAACCACTCTCCAAAATATTTGAAAAGTTGTGACTGCCAGGCAAAGTCCTTGTTGACTGGAAAAAGGGAAGCATCATTCTCATTTTCAATAAAGGGAGTAAGGAGGACCCAGAGAACTACAGGCTGGTGAGCCTCAGCTCTTGCCTGGGAAGATCATGGAGCAGATACTCATGGAAGATATGTCAAGGTACATGCAAGATGAGGAGGTGATTTGAGACAGTCTGCATATATTTACCAAGAGCAGATTGGTTATGACATAATCAATACTATGTCTTTCTGTAGAGTGATGGCATCAGTAGAGAAAGGAAGAGAAATTGATGTAATCTACCTGGACTTCTGTAAGGCCTTTGACATGGACCCACAGCTCATCCTTATCTCTAAATTGGAGAAATACGGATTTGAAAGCTAGACTATGTGGTGGATAAGGAATTGTTTGGATGACTTCAGACAGAGAGTTATGGTAAACAGCCCTTTGTCTAAGTGGATGCCACTCCACTTAGTGGTTATGAATGCCATCTCCCTGAAGTCTGTGTTGGAACCAGTGTCCTTCATCGTCTTATTCAACAACATAGGCAGTGAGATTGAATGCACCCTGAGCAAGTTTGATGATGACATCAAGATGAGTGGTTCAGCTGACACAACAGAAGGAAGAGATTGGCATCCAAAGGGACCTGGACAGGCTTGAAAAGCAGGCCCATGTGAACCTAATGAGGTTCCACTAGACCAAATGCAAGATGCTAAATTTTGGTTGGGGCAATCCCAAACATGATTACAGACTGAGTTAACTCACTGAGAGCAGTCCTGCTAAGGACTTGGGAGTACTGGTGGATAAAAAGCTGGACTTGAGCCAGCAGTGTGCACTTGCAGCCTAGAAAGCCGACTGGATCCTGGCCTGCATCAAAAGAGGTGTGGTCATCAGGGCAGGAAGATGATTGTCTCCATCTACTCTGCCCTTGTGCAGCTCAACATGTAATACTGCATCTAGACCTGAGGCCCCAGCACAAGGAAGATGTGGAGTTGTTGGAGAGGGTCCAGAGGAGGGCCATGAGAATGATCATCAGACTGGAGCACCTCTCCTACAAGGACAGGCAGAGGGAGCTGGGCTTGTTTAGTTTGCAGAATAGAAGGTTCTGGACAGACCTGTATGTGTTCTTCCAGTACTTGAGGAAAGCTTAGGAGGAGAGGCAGGAGACTGACTTTTTACACAGTCTGATAGTGGTAGGACAAGGGGAACAGTTTTAAACTGAAAGAGGAGAGACTTAAATTATTTGTTATCTGGAAATTCTTTACTCAGGAGGTGCTGAGGCACTGGAACAGGTTGACTCCATCCCTGCAGGTGCTCAAGGACAGTCTGGGTGTGGCAGCCTGATCTGCTGGGTGGCAACCCTGCCACTGCAGGTGAGTTGGAGCTAAACCTCTTTAGGTCCTCTTCCAATCTAAGCCATTCTATGATTCGATTGTTCCATCTCTGACCAGTTTGTTTTCTTGTGTAATAAGTACAATGATGTAGAGCTTATTTTCACTGTTTTTAAAAGTATGCCACAGCAAATGCCATATTTCATAAGCTCAGAAAGAGAAGACTGCATTTGAGCTAGCTTTTGACAAGCCTCAATAGTAATAGACCTTACTCCTATGATAGCATTACCACAGCCCTTTTTTTAGAAGCTTTGTCTGTACTGTAGTGTCATGGCTTTATGATTTTTGGTTGTCGGTATTCCACATCATAACATCGTGTAGTGCACTGGGAGTTAAAGTGCTCCAGGTACCTGTCCCAGAAGAGAAGAAGAACTACATTCCCCAGAAGACTGTTCGCTGTGCTGTTATCATTTCTGCTCAGGGGGAACAGATATAAGGCCTTGGTAGGTCATCTGATTGGCTCTTCTTTGTCAGTCTCTCTCCCTGCTGCTCAACTGGACTGCGCATCTCACCTCAGTGTTATGGTGAGGCCTACCCAGCTTTCGGACAATCTTTCTCTCTCATTATATTTGATTTATTAGCTTCAATTCTAATTATATTGTATTATAGTGTGTTATCTTGCATTCTGATACCATATTTAGTAAATTAGTTTGTTCCTCCTCAGATCACTGCCACTGTTTTAAATTATTTTGGGGTCCCCTGTTTCCCTTTTCCGGAGGCGCAGATTTTGCGAAATCCCTCCGCCCCACTAGTCACGGAACCAGGCCGAACCAGCCCTTAAACTGTCAACATGTAGGATGGATTTATGCTCTCAAGTGAAGTCCAAATCCTTGATCATTTGATTTACCCCAGCCAGAGGACCAACTCAAATGCATTGCAGTCTCTATTTCTCTGTCTACTCAGATCTTCTTCCAGTTAAAGCAGATTGTGGTGCACATATTCCATTGCTTCCATTCCAAGTTGTTTTAATTTGGCCAGTATGCATATATTTGTGACAAGAAATGGGAAGCTTATGATATGGTAAATTGTATATTGTATATTTCACAAATATGTATAATATATATATGTGATAAATGATATATGATAGACCATATATGTTATATACTATAAGTTATAAATACATGCTATATGTCATATATTATATCACATAATAGTTATCAATTATTATTATGTATAAATTATTAATTATCATATATTATTTATATATGACATATTATGTTAGAGAAAGGGACTAAAATATAGAAAGGTCTAAAATTACTATTTGCTATAAATGCTCTCATGTGCCCAGCAATATCGTTATTAGAATAAGTCAGTCAGTACTAAGAATTTCAGTAACTGATCGATTTTCATTAGTTCTGTCTATAAATGTTTACATCTTTCACATGGATATAACGTAAAATAGCAGTTTATGAAACAAACCTAAACCTATCTGATGTCATCAAGTGAAAATGTCATATTTGGAGAGAATTTGAGGATAAATTTTGAGATTTTGGAAGTGATATGAAAAATTTTCTCTCAAAGGTATAAACACAGGCTGAATTTTGTTCATCAGTAGTCCTTTTTATGTACAAAAAAGGAGTGGAGAACATGAGACATCCTGATTAATTGTCATATGTGCACTTCTAAATACTGCCAAACACTTCAGGTAAAGGCTACTTTATGTAGTCATCAAGACTGGTCCAGACTTGCTGCGGAATTAGACACTGAAGGTTCTGTCATTAGATGCAGTAGCTTGTAGTTACCAATAGTGTGCTTTAATTACTTGTTATTGTCCTAAATTTTGACATAAAGCAAGGTTCTTGACACCAACATTCCATTCTAAATAATCTAAATTTTTGGTCTCTGTAAAATAAACTGTTTTACAATATGCCACACTGCGCTTGCGATTATTATTTTATTTATTTTGTCAACAACATTAATGCTTAATGCTACTACGTAGCATATACATCCAGATCATGCAGGTGCTTCTGAACATGTTTATTCATACTTCTTTATCTACACCTGGAGTCCACATTAGTGCCCATTCTTTTTGTTTATCCACTAATTCAGAACAACACAAGCCACTTCCAGGACTCTGTATGCCATAGCTCACTGACCTTCCTTTAAACAAAACTAGTCTGAGATAGTGGCAATAAAATAAAAATGATACCACAAAGATTAGTAGCACCTTAGAGTTTTTCTTCTTGTTTTCAGTGAACTTGTAGAACCTACTCAGTGGAATTCAGACAAGATCTGTGGAAGGAGTCTAAGGATTATCTCTAGAAGACCTACTGAACTTGTTTTTAAAAATAAACATAAAAATCATGTTTACACTTACAGCATTTATAAATGATTCTGTGCTGCCACTAGAAATTTTAGGGGGTACACAAATCTCAGAACAGGGGGAAAATTTTAACATTAACAAATAGGATATTCAAATATTCAGTAAATTCTGTGTTAGACTTCCTGCTGGAGACAAACCACTTGTGATTTTTGTCATTAACTTCCCTGAGTGCTTTCAGAATTATATTCTAATATACATACATTGTGATCACAGAATCACAGAATCACAGAATCACAGAATAGTAGGGGTTGGAAGGGACCTCCAGAGATCATTGAGTCCAACCCCCCTGCCAAAGCAGGTTCCCTACACCAGGTCGCACAGGTGGGTGTCCAGGCGGGTCTTGAATATCTCCAGAGAAGGAGACTCCACAACCTCCCTGGGCAGCCTGTTCCAGTGCTCCGTCACCCTCACTGTAAAGAAGCTCTTGCACACATTTGTGCAGAACTTCCTATGCTCCAGTTTCTGGCCGTTTCTCCTTGTCCTGTCTCCACACACTGCTGAAAAGAGTCTGGCCTCGCCACTTTGCCTCCCACACCTTAGATATTTATAGACCTGGATCAGGTCCCCTCTCAGTCTTCTTTTCTCGAGGCTAAACAGACCCAGTTCACTTAGCCTTTCTTCATAGGGGAGATGCTCCAGGCCCTTCACCATCTCTGTGGCCCTCCACTGGACTCTTTCCAAGAGATCCCTGTCTTTTTTGTACTGGGAAGCCCAGAACTGGACACAGTACTCCAGATGAGGCCTTACCAGAGCAGAGTAGAGGGGGAGGATCACCTCCCTCAACCTGCTGGCCATGCTCTTTTTAATGCAGCCCAGAATGCCATTGGCCTTTTTGGCCACAAGGCCACACTGCTGGCTCATGGCCAACCTGTTGTCCACCAGGACACCCAGGTCCCTGCAGAGCTCCTCTCCAGCAGGTCATCCCCCAACCTGTCCTGGTGCATGCAATTATTCCTCCCTAGGTGCAAGACTCTACACCTGCTTTTGTTAAACCTCATCTGGTTTCTTACTGCCCAGCTCTCCAGCCTGATCATCTTTCTGGCAATGTTTAATTTTTCCCCTAACATTCTCTCTAGAGAAAATACCATGTTAAAAGAAGAATGACTCAACAAGATAGATTTGTTACATGAGCAATGAGTATTTCACCATGTGACTGGTACAGTAGGCAGGCTACAGCTATATTCACTATAGGACATGGTAAACAAGAGAATTTTGTTTAGCACTGTGAAATAACCTTAGATTCACTTAAAATTCAAAATGTGTAATAATATAGCAACATGCATCAATCAGAAAAAAAAAAAGAGTAAGCAAAGCTTTCTATCTGCTTGTTAGTATGTTTCATTAGCACTATTGGAAGACTCAGCACATGAAATTCAGATTGTTTACTTCGTGGAGCTATTGGCTTGAAATCATTTGGGAAAAAATGTGTTACTATACAGAAAAATTCTTTCTGCGTAGATATTGAATTTATATTTGTAGATTTATCTGAGTTCAGGAATACAGACTTTTTTAGTTTTTGTTGTTATTTTTGTTAGTTATTTTAACAGAAAAAAATATATATTTACCAACAGGAATTATAATTTGTTCCACTTTGAAGTAAAAATACGCTATCTAGCATCCAGCTTTTCCTTTATTTGTCTTACATTTGATTCATTTTAAATCTATTTTGAAACACTGAATATTGGAAAGATAGCACAGATGCTGATTCTGTTTGCAATGGCCTAGAAAAGAAAAGTGCAAGCTTTAATCTGATGTCTAGGCTGCATTAAAAAAATTGGATTGAAAAGGATTAGATTAGATTAGACCTTCTGGATTTAAAAATGTTAAAACTCCATTTATGCTTTAACATAATCTCCTTCCACTCTCTGGAGCCATCAAGCTGAGCACTGTCCCTTGCAAGTATTTATTATTATTATTATTATTATTAAATTTGCTTCTTTTTCATTTTAACATCCCACTTTCATATTTGTAATAGCAAGAAATCCTCTGAGACAGATCTAAAAGTTCTCTCTGACCTGGTGAGTGGAAGGGCAGGCACTTAAACCTCTGGCTTTTACAATGATTTTATGTATTTGTGCACAGTCACAAATGTAAATATTAATAGCTAGTTTTTAAAAACCAAATAAGAGTGAGTGCTTTTATGGACTTCAGAGGCTTGTGAGAGAGTGGTGATGCTTTACAGTATAATGATTTATTTACAATGCATTATTATGAAGAAATGCTCAGTTAAAAAAACAATCATGCACTTTGCTAAACCTGGAATACCTATTACCCACAGCATCTGTAAATAAAAAAGGTATTATAATATTTGTTAATTGCTGCCTGATACTTCCGAATGCAGTTTGGATTTTATTTTTCATAAAAATAAAACCAAAATATTATCTGGGCATTGTAAGACTTCATCTCCCAGGGGCAAAATGGAGAATAATAATATCCTTCTTGGGATCAGTACATTTTTCAGTGTTGATAATGATTCAATTGCTGAATTTCTGAGAATTCCACATCACAAGTGGGTCTGTTAGCTTTCCCCACATCACTCACTCTGTGTTGAGAACATCTCAGGCAGATCAAGGATGTCTAAAAGTATTAGATAATGCCATAGAATATGTGAGACTGTTTTAAAACAGCATTGACTCCATTTCTATTCAACTGGTAGGTCAGCCCCTCCTGTTCAGCCATGAAACTGCTATAAGTCATGCAACAAAGAGTATCACATGTACCTTATACTCTGCTTCTAGGCACAGACTCTGGATAACATCCCAAAGAGCCATTATCATGATCTTGCTTGACCTAGAGATACAAATAAGATGGACATATTATCAGAAGGGTGATAACTGAGCTGGGCTATAGGCTCAGGATGTCTGGTAGGACCCAGCAAGAAACTACATGCTTGCTTCAGTTAAAGAATCACACTGCAGAATCTGTTTCAAGACATTAAAAGTAGCCTATGCTAAGCAGTGTGTGTCTTTATGATGCCTTCTTAATCAAAAATCCTGTTCTCAATGCAGCCACTATTTTAAGATCATCCAATAACTGAAAATATGTAAACTGTACATATTAAAAAGATAATTCTGGGAGTTACTGAAAAGCATCTGAAAGACAACGCAGTCAGTGGTCAAAGCAAGCCCAAGTTTATGAGGGGAAGGTCCCATTTAACCAATTTAATCTCCTTTTAGTGCACTGATATCCCCCTACTTGACCAAGAGAAGCCAGTTAATGTATTATTTTTGAATTTCAACAAAGCTTTCAGTACTTGTATAGTTTCTCATGATATCCTTCAGGTTAAAATGTTCAGTTTACAGTAGGCTGACAAAAATATAATGTGATAGGCTAACAGATCAACCACAAAGGGTTATAGTAAACGGATTTGCATCAAGCTGGTGGCCATTCACAGGTGGGGTTCTACATAGCTCAATTTAAGAAACTAAAAATGTTTTAATCACTTACTTAAGTACTTGATGGCATACTAAGTAAATTTGTTGACAATAGTAAATTATAGTAAATTGGAAAGAGCTGTTTCCTAGCTCCCTCTAGGGTAAAGAGGCCTTATAGTGAGATCTTGACAGATTGGAGGGTTGGATAATCACCAAGTACATTAACTTTAATAAGAGCAAGTGCTGAATTGCACGCTTGGAATGGGGCAGCCCTGGATATAAGTACAGCCAGGGGGCGAGCAGCTGAAGAACACCCCTGTGAAAAGGGATCTGGGTATTCTAAGTGACAACCAGTTGAATTTGAATCAGCAGTTTGCCTTGGCAGCCAAAAGGGCAAGCCATAACCATGGGTGCATCAGGCTCAGCACTGCCAACAGGTAAGGGAAGGGATTCTCCCATTCTGCTCTGCACTGTGCGGCCTCACCTCAAACACTGTATGTAGTTTTGGATGCCACAATACAAGAAGGACAAAAAACTACCAGAAGGCACCCAAAGGAGGGTAACGATACTGAAGGGTCCAGAGGGTAAGACATACAAGGAGTGGCTGAGGTTCCTTACTTTGTTCGGTCCAAAGGGGAGGCTGAGGGGAGGAGTCATGGCAACCTAGAGCTCCTCATGAGGGGAGCTCAGATCTGCTCTCTCATGACAGCAACAGGAACCAAGAGAATGCAGTGGCATTGTGTCAGGGTCAAGGGTGTATTAGGGAAAGTTTCTGCACCTGGAACAGGCTCCTCAGGAGAATGGTCACAGACCCAAGATGTTGGAGTTCAAGAAATGTTTGGACAGTGTTCTCAGACATAGAGTTTGGATTTTGGATGGTCCTATGTGGAGACAGGAGTTAGACTCAGTGATCCTGAGGTATCAAAGTTTTATGGGCTGATTTGGCCCAGTTCCATGAATAGCAGGGTGGAGGGACCCGTGGGTCTGCACCTCCGGAAAGGGGAAAATAAAGGTAAAGAGAAATGGTCCCCAAAAATAACAGCAGCAACAATCTGAGGAGAAACAAACTAATCTACTAAATAAAATATCGGAATGCAAGATAACACACTATAATATAATATAATACAATATAATTAGAATTGGAGTTAATAAATCAAATATAATGAGAGAAAGAGTGTCCAAAAGCTGCAGGCCTTACTCTAATGCTGAGGCGAGATGTGCGGTCAAGTCAAGCAGCAGGAAGGAGAGCCTGATCTTGTGACTTGCCAGGAGCTTTATCTCCTCTCTGAACACAAAGTCCTCTGGGGTATGTAGTTCTTCTTCTCTTCTGGGACAGGTACACAGAACTAGATCATTAACTCTTTAACTCCCAGTGCACTACATGATGTTATGATGTGGAATACCATTAGCCTAAAATCATAAAGCCATGACACTGGGTCACTTCCAACTCAGGATGTTCAATATTACAGTGTAAATGTTATAGGTTAAAATTTTCCATTACCCAGTTTTATATGGTTTCTGAAGTTCAATGCTGTAAACAACATATAAAATGCAAGAGAACATTTTCCCTTAGAGAAAACCATATTTTTTATCTCAAAATTTTGGTTTTGTTAAATCTTGATTTGTTTGATTCTATACATTTTCTTAAAAGTCACTTTTGAGAAAACAGGTTGTTTATGTACCAGAATCAGATTTTTTCTAACAAAGTCCATGTTTCACTTCATAGAATCACAGAATCATAAAATCTTTTGATTTGGAAGAGAGCTTTAATAGTAATTTGGTTCAATTCCCCTGTAATGCACAGGAATATCTAAATTTACATCGGGATGCTCAGAGCCCCATCCAGCCTGACCTTGAATGTTTCAAGAGTTCGTTTTCATCTTCAGTTAGGGGTCATAATACTTTATATTTCTGCAGCCAAGAAAGAGCACAATATGGTATATTATTTAATATATAGATCCAGTACTGCTGGATAGACCACCAAAATACGAACATAATCACAGTGAGCCCATAAAAAAGTGTGAACTCAAATGTAAAACGCAGTCAGCAACTAAAAGTAGTCCCTATGCAGTCAAACGTAGAGTTACAAAGATTTGTGACTAGCTACATAAACAATTATTCATCCAAACATGATGATGAAAAACTGTATACATATAAGATGACTAGGGTATCATTACCTTACTTAACCAATTAATTTTATTTAGTACAGATAACAGGAGAATTGTGAGATTCCAAGATGTAGTGCTCCTAGGAACTGTATTTCTTAACAGCTATTATTAAATCAGAGACGGAATAAGCAGCAGCTAGGAAACTCCCATCAACACCAAATACAAAAAGATAGACTATCAGTATGAAACACTTTTCTGATTTGCAGCTCAAAAACTATTTTTAAAAACTTATAACAAACTGACATGATTTCTGCAGCCCACATCAATTAATGTACATCATAACCATAAATATCTAGTACTACAGTACATTGTTTATAGAATGGGAACCTTTACTCATATATAATCTTGACACTTCCGATGGCAGACTGTCAGACAGTGTGAATAACTACTTTGACTCATCCTCACAGTCAGAGCAGGTGGCTGAAGACTGTAAAGCTTAGGAGGTTAAAAGGCTGAGTATGTATTTTCAGACAAGAAAAAGTCACAAGGAGAAATATCAGTATATGCAAAGTCTAAAAAAGTCAAATGTACAACTCTGGGGCTCTTTGTCATCTCTTTCATAAAATCTAAAACTTGGTCACAGAAATGATGAAAGTCAATCTCATCCCTCCTTGTGTCAGCCAAGGTGGTACTTGGCTTCAGGAGACATTTACATTTTTCACCTAAGTAGAAGAAAATGCTTGGGCTGACAAGGGAGAGTGAGTAAGCCTACCACCATCTCACTGCTGCAATGCAAAATTAAACGTCTTCCTCTCTGTTCACAGCCAGGAAGAATTCCAGACTTCTACCCTTCAGCTATGAGAACCATGAGATTAGTTGAGTCACATTTTGTATTTCCACACAGCTCAGTTAAAATATTTGAATCAGACAAAGAAAGGAAGAAATTGCAGGCAGAAAATGAATATCTAACTAACGACTCCAGAAATGTTCAAAATCTACACACTATTCTGGGGGTGTCCTTGAGCAGAGTTTGGTCAAAATCAGGACCAATGGATAATGGACCAGAGAGTGAAATTTTTTTATTTGACAAAGGTAGGTAAAGCNAAAAAAATGGGTAAAGGAAGGATAAACCAGAAAAGTATATATATGTATGGGTCACAAGTTTTTCAGGACTCTTATCTCTCAAGTACATGCTGCACACTTTTGCTAGCCCTCTAGCTCTCATTCTTTGTGATGATAATGAGGATGGCAGGCAGCAGATGTTTCATCTTGTCCATGAAAGAAATGGAAAACTGTGACTCTGGATGTTCTTAAGTAAATGAAGATCCTGATCAACAGACACCTGGGAGATAAGCATAAACACTATCTTCAAACACACTGAAAAATGTGGAGAAACTCACTAATGCTATAGCACATGACTACGCACCAGGGTTAAAGAAATATGATAAAGTTTAGGTAAATGTAGATATGAGTGGACTACCAAGTAAATAATGTAATTAATTCAAAATCTCTCTCTCAGGGTTTATTATAAAGAACCTTTCCTTTATTCCTATTGCATTTCTTTATTCTTTTGTTCCATAGGAAAACAAATAGCTGAGCTTAGAGTGCATGTGCATTTGTTACCAGCACTTGTTTTCTGTGATCTAGAAGACAAGCTCTCTGAAGCCAAATAACATTAAAAGTGGGCAAGCCCTTCAACTCCCATGAAAATTAGAAACGAGAAAGAGGAAATGCAAGGGAAAAAGAAAGAATGACGAGATATATTTTAAAAGATGAAAGGAACCCAGAAGAGCAGGTCTAATTAAAGCAGAAGTGGATATGCTACAACCAGAGCACTCTTCTCTAAATGATACATAGTTAAAAGACATTAAAGCTTCTTTCCTGAAGAAAATTTGTTACTAGTAAAATAAGAGATGAGAAAAACATGAGAGAGAAACTATATTAATATTATAAACTCCCTGAGAATAAAGGTGAGGACTGGAAGAAAAATACCTTTTAAATAAACAACTAATTCTGGGAAATATCTGAGGAAATAAAAGATAGACTATTAGAATGAAAGAGAAAAAAAGAGTTCTTAGAACTATAATGCTGATTATAGGTGTTTTACTGTTCTACACATGTGATTTACACTCTAGATTTTGGTATCCAACATAAGACTTAAAAGAGGCCTGATTTCTGGGCAGTCTGAATGTTCACTATTCCATCTAGAGACTGCAGAATCTGCTGTGAGATCATATGAGCCTAAGACAGCACTTTCTGATCATGGAAAAAACAACAACAACAACAGCAACAACAACAACAAAAAAGATACATTCATTAACTGCTAGTAGGGGCTGCAAATCGTGAATCACAGATTACCTGGCAGGGGCAGAAGTAGAAGTATATATACCTGATTACTTCTTTTAATTTTTCACAGCTTGTTAATCCTATCAGGCTGCATTAATGGACCACTGTATCAAAAACTTAGGAAGCAAGTTCAGCAAAACACCACTGAGAAGATGCTATAAGTGACATGATGCTTTTGCTTCCCCTTATATATTAAAATGCAGATGTTCAAGTGTAACAGAACTATGAGATGCTGAAACAAGTTGACTAGTAACCTTAAAATCTTCAATAGCAATAATAACTAAGGTCATTAATAAACTGAATTTCTTCTATAAGTGACCCAGAATGGATAGTTATTCATCATAAGTCTATTCCAGAAAGATGGAAATAAATTTTCCCAAATTAATTTTCACTAAAGAAGCTTTTTTTTTTTTCAATGTAGATTTATTTGCTTGGCTGAGAACCTGAACTGCGGACTGGTTAAATATGCTGAACGAAAAGCAAGGATGTAAAAAAATTGTTTGTCATGAAACCATACTACTATTTCAAAATTAGTGTTTTAGAACAGTTAATCTAGGTGTGCTTGACATTGAAAAGAATCTTTTTTTTTTTTTTGTCGGTAGGCCACTAGAGGAAAAAGAGGAAATAACAGACACAGAATTCTAGTCTTTTTCCCAATGTGATGTACTGCAGCTCTATTCAACTGAAACAGCCTTCTCGAAGGTTTTTACAGAAAAATCTGGATGATATCCCCTTAGATTATACACTTTTAGTAAGAGTTACGGAGTTTCCCCAACACAAGAGAGTCTCGGGTATTACAAGAATACCAATAATCATAACCATATATTCACAGTAATGGTGACTGAGCAATGGAACAGGCTGCCCAAGGGGGTTGTGGAGTCTCCTTCTCTGGAGATATTCAAGATCCATCTGGATACCTATCTGTGCAACCTGGTCTAGGGAGTCTGCTTTGGGAGAGGGGTTGGACTAAATTACCTCTAGAAGTCCATTTCAGCCCCTGCAGTTCTGTGATACTGTGATTCTGTGATATAACTGATAAATAAAGAGGTACATTTAATTATTTATGTTAATATATAAATAAATAAATTTGAAGAGTATAATCATTAATTATCATGTTGATGTTTAAAAAAGTCAGTTTAAGCCTTCACAGAGTTCTCCAATGCCAGATGATAGTTCAAGAAATACCAAACCCAAGCATAGTTCTAGGTGTGTTACAAAGGTGATATAGCTGCCATGAACCAGGACTCAGGAAAGGTCAAGATCAAATGCCCAATATGTAAATCCTGTGTAAAATCATAAGCATGTATTTAATCTGTCAACTGAAATGCCTGTTGATAGTAAGCAGGCTGACCCACTCCATGTTAAGAGCATCAGAGGATTCATGGAAACAAAACCAAAATTTTGAACAGAGTACAGGGTGAAGGGCATGGAAAAGAAGCAGCAGTGAACAGATGAAAAGCTGATGCTGTTCACAAGATTTGGAACATCTTTATTGTGTAAGCACTATGGGGAATACAATCAGTTTTTCATTGTCTGCATTGTACGCAACTGAATTTTTTTGCTATTTCCAAATTAGGTTTACTTTAAAATGTTATTTTATATGCAATATTAGCATATATTATACAAGTACTCAGACTTTGCAAAATGTGAAACTGTTCAGCTGTTAAGCTACATTCATGATTTTAGGACTACTTTCAAGATAAGTAGTTGGTAATTTCTTGTATGCTACACCAAAANAAACATGAATCACTTTTTTTAAATATCTTAAATGAGAACAGTGATAAATACGTCTTGCATTTTGTCTTGTGACTCATTCTTTGACAGTAATTCTTCAGTGTAAAGGATTAATGTACTGGAGAATCAATACGCTTTCAGACACACTACATCAGTGTGCTTCCTTTGTTGGTCCATACTTTCATTATTAACAGTTTATGTCAGCAGTGCCCTCTGTGTGTCTGAGGTATTCTTAATTTATTCAATCTCTGTGGCATTCTTCACTATATGAGGGATCTCAGTTAGCATAACAGATTCAGGAACCAAAATTAAAATTAATATATTTCAATTAAGATTGCCAAACTAAATCACACATTCAGTGCAGTACTTAATTGGATTGCTTTTACACTTCAAGGATTTGGGTTTTGTTTTCTGCTTTTCTAATGAGTTTGACAAAGCTCATTAGAAATTGGTAATTCCAATTTTATCCTACTTATAAAATCTACTACTTTCAGATTTTTAAAACATACTATTTAATAAATGTTATCAGTTTTCTGGAAGTTAGCATGACAGAGATAGTTTTGCTTGCTAGAGAAACTCCTTGGAATCATGATTCTTTAACAATTGAACTGGAATTGAATCACCATTACCAGGAAATTATATTGTTATTTCAAAATGGCTGTACCTACGGTTCCCCAGATGAACAAAAAAAGCGTGCATTTAGGCAGAACTAACATAATAGGATGTTACAGCCCAGTCCACCCTGATTTTTAAGTGTGGCTCAACCTTCTAATTTCGGAATACACTGTGAATGCATTCTGTGCTGTATCTCCTGTGAACAGCAGCCATAGTGCTCACATCATTTCAGTTTGGCAGAAGGAGCACCCTTCCAGTTGTTCCTTGGCTGCACAGTCTCCCAAGACTGTCTGCATGTTGCCTATCTTGAATCTGATAAACTTGTTCATGTGCCACAGACTGCTACCAAGTCAGCCCTCACGGCACAAAACTGCAGTCAGCTATCATTCTGCCAGTGGTGTCAAGTTTCTCACTGCAGTGGGCTGCATGACATGTTGGAACTGACTGTTCAAATGAAGTGTAGAGTTCTGTAGGATAAAATGTAGTTGTTAGTTTCTCATTCGAGTTAACTGTTTAGCTCATTCACTGAGAAGTGGGTACTGTGTGGATGACAAGCATGCTTCTGCAAAATGAGGTGTTTCCAGCTTAGTAGAATAAAAATAGCTTTGTTGGTCAACACTGAGGTCCATTCTACTATAAGAAATCATGGAATCATAGAATCATAGAATCAGAAGGTTGGAAAGGACCTACAAGATCATCTAGTCCAACCGCCCTCCCATTACCACTGCTACCACAAGCTACTAAACCATATCTCGTGGCTCCTCATCCAGATGCCTCTTGAACACTGGTGACTCCACCACCTCCCTGGGCAGGCCATTCCAGTGCCTGACCACTCTGAGAGAAAAAGTTTTTCCTTATATCTAATCTAAACCTCCTCTGGTACAACTTGTGGCCATTTCCTCGGGTCCAGTTTGTTGCCTGGGACTCCTCATCACAGCCTCCTTCGGGAAGTTGTGGAGTGCGATGAGGTCTCCCCTGAGCCTCCCCTTCTCCAGACTAAACAATCCCAGCTCCCTCAGCCACTCCTCAGAAGGCTTGTGCTCCAGACCCCTCACTGGTTTCGTTGCCCTTCTCTGGACACATTCCAGGGCCTCAATGTGTTTCTTGTAGTGAGGGGCCCAAAACTGAACACAATACTCAAGCTGTGGCCTCACCAGTGCTGAGTACAGGGGGATGGTTACCTCCCTGCTCCTGCTGGCCACACTATTTCTAATGCAGGTCAGGATGCTTTTGGCCCTCTTGGCCACCTGGGCTCACTGTTGGCTCATGTTCAGCCAAACATCAACCAATACCCCCAGGTCCCTTTCCTCTTCACAGTCATCCAGCCACTCGTCCCCAAGCCTATAGCACTGCATGGGGTTATTGTGGCCAAAGTCCAGGTCCCGGCCTTGTTGAATCTCATCGCATTCACATCAGCCCAGTGATCCAGCTTATCTAGATCTCTCTGAAGGGCCTTCCTACCCTCAGGCAGCTTGACACTACCTCCTGACTTGATGTCATCTGCAAACTTACTGAGGGTACACTCAATCCCCTCATCTAGGTCATCAATAAAGATATTAAACAAGATGGGCCCCAGTACCAACCCCTGGGGGACACCACTTGTAACAGATCACCAGCTGGACTTAAATCTTACATCATCCCATATGACAACTTTTAGATGGTAAGGACAATAAGGACTACACCCTTGTTTTTACTGTTTCACCAAAGTAAAGGTGATTGCTTGCCCAATCTCACCCACATTGATCAAGTGGACAGAAAATACAATTGCACTCTCACACTGGCCAAAAATGCTCTGAGCTGCTCTCCCAAGAGGCACATGGATAACTGTCTTCACAGTGGAAGGAGGACAGCTGAATCCTTGTTTCAGTAACAACTCAGTCTCTGACGAGCTGTTGGGACAGTTCATATTAGTACTGCTTCTCATGAAAACCATTTGCAAGTTTATAGTCTCTTGCTACTCAAGAGATGAATCCTAAAATGCCCATAGCTGCAAGCTGCAAGCTGAAGTGCCAGTGGCCTGTACAAAAGTTCTGACAGATACTTTTCTTGTATATTTTTGGTGTGATTTTTAGATCAATTTTTCTGCTACATCAGAACTTTGACATTTGCTGTAGTACATTGTTTTCTGCTTTTTTTGGTGGTTTGTTTTTTTTTTTGCCCTTGAGTTTGCCCTTCCAAATCTCCCATATGTTAGAAATCATTGAAACTTACCACTGCATTCAGCTATCCATGAAATAATAACCTGTTTCCCTTTGTGCCCTTTTGTGCTTCCATTAGTTTTGATTTCACAACCCTTAGCAAGAGATCAATGGATTGAAGCTCCATTGCCAGTAAGCTCATCTGTCATATGGCATTCTGGAAAGATTTACACTAGAGGAAATAAAATTGAGTTTCGTAACACATGATGAGCTAATTAGCTTCTGCTTATCCCTCAGATTTGTGAGTTATAACCATATAGTACATTTAACAGGTCTAGAGCGTCCATACACAGGACAAAGTCTCCCATTGCTCTATTCACAAGTGCAGTGCTTGTTATTTGAGAATACCACACACTCATAAGCAGGATACTTTGCCTTCATATTTCAGTCCCTGGGCTTTTAAAGAAACATAAACAATCAAGTAGTCAGGAAAAGGAAGGATAAAAACAGATGTGAATATAGAAACTGACAGACAAAAGGGGGAAAGAAAGGGTGAGGAAAAAAAAGATGTTCACACTCCAGTGGTATTTGTGAGAGGAGGGAAATGCATTCAAGAGTATACAGCGTCCTTTGATACGAGCACTTTATGTAAGCACCTGTCCCCTAGGGATAATAGCATTGTGAAATGTAGAAACAGATTTCTACTTTTATTTAGTAAAGCTTGTGAATTGAAAGGCGCTCCTAGAAAAATCACTTCTCCCTGTTCCCTTTTCTCATTTGTCCCTAATAAATTAATCATCATGAATAACTAAATAGGTCTCAAATTATTTAAATTTTAAATCTTCAAGTTACCATCCAATCCTAACAGCAGTAAAATAAAGAGTCCAAATATTCAGCATGGAAACACAACTTCATCTCTTACTATCAAAAGTTTCAGCCTTGGCAGTTAAACATCTCTGAGCTGAAGACCCCAGTCTCTCAGGATGTGTAGATGAATGACTTTTCTTTTGCCCTTGCAGGTCTTCATCTTAGAAAAGCACTCAGAACAAGGAGTATGCTGTAGTTTAGCCAAGGCCGTAGCAGTGTATAGCACAAGCCAGGGGCTTAAATTTTCAACTTGGGTAGCAGCAGGTTCAATTTCCTCCTCAGCATGAAGATTAAAAACCGTGCACGTAAACAATGACCTTCAGGCAAATAGCCTTCAAAATAAATGAAAAGTGTGACTCAATAATTCTGCAAACTGTTCTATTATGTATGGCATTACATAGAAATCAGACAAATAGGAGATCTGACCAAGTTCTTTGGAAGGTCTGCTGAAAGGGAAAATGCGGACCCTAGTCCTTAAATTAACTTTCTGACCAGGCACTAACTTTCTCATATGCATTGTTGTGCCAGTAGATTAATAATGTCTTGAGTAGGAACATGACTGAGAATATACAGGAAGTAGGAACAAAATAAGAAAAAATGGTTTGGGAAAAAAAGGAAAGAAAGACTTAATTGAATCTGCAACTATTATTCAGCCATTTCGTGATAAACTTTCTAACACATGCTTTTTCTTTTATTCAAAGTAGATATTATATTTTCTGAAATAAATCCTTTTTTAAAAAAAAATAAATGAAATATACAATTTCTGCATGTTAGATTTGCAAAATCGCTCTTTAGTTTTTGAAACTACCTCAGGACCTACACTTCTGTGGAGAGAGTGATCTATTCTGATATCATTGTATGAGTTTCTGAAATTTTTCTTAGTTTCCAGTTATTCTTGACTGCCATTATGAAAAGTGCACATTGCATAGTCATCACTACCTGCTGTAACAAGCTTACCTGAAATACGGTCACATAATGGATCAGATCCAGTTCCCACCAGTATTGACAGTTTTCTACTGACTGCAAAATGAGTGAATACTCAGCTGTGCAGTACTTGTTTTTCTCATTTCTATATAAAAATATTTCTATTAAAAACAATTACTGGATCAGTTTCCTCTTAGATCCTTTTGATTTGTAACTCTGATAATATTTAATTTGAAGTTATGCTAAAGGAGAAAACAGAAAAACACTGCACTGAATGATGTGAGGTAAACTGTTTCAGGAGATGCATGAGGATATAAAGCAGAATCCACATAGTTTTCTATAATTTCTATATTCACTGAAAATCAAAAGCTTAGAAAAGACCTCTAAGCCATGATCTTGTCCTAAGGAGATGTGGATGACCTAACAGCTAGTTGTTTTTCTGCATAACATTTATCTATGTCATCAAAGAATCTAAGATTTATGTAAATCATCTGCAGTTTATTAAAATATCACTTTATAAGGAGATAATCACATTAATTTATGCATCAGAATATTGAACACTGCTTTCCAAATTATGACATTTCTTCTTTGATATTTTTAATGCACTAAAAAGAGAAGAAGATGCACAGCTGTTTCCAATCTCTATATTTCAATCCAAGTAGTAAAATGGGTATTTGAAATTCATACTTTTTCTTGGATTCACTACACTGGAATACATTGTCTGTGTATGTGAGGTGACCACATTTTTAACCTGATTTATGCTGATCATGTGGCAATCTCCAGCAAACACATCAAACCAGGCAGTATCGATGGTAGCAACTGAACTCCTTTTACCCTCCATTCCACTACAGAGGTGTTCATTTGAGACAGTATTCCTGAATCATGAAAAGCCAAATTAAAAGTGTTAAATTAGTAAAAAAAAAAATCATAAATGAATTTGGCTATTTATATTCTGCTGCCATAAAAGTGTGTGTCACTGAGTGGTTGTCATCACATATGACTAATGAACACTGGACATTTCAACAAAGCCATCTGCACTCATCCTGTCATCCAGCACTTTTAAAGAAATACACTTGTAAATCAAAGTCTGGTTTACTAATACATATATATATCACAGTTGGAATAATCATTTATTCTTACTTGTGCAGGTTATATTAATATCATTTATTTTAATTTGCTCTTGCTCTTTGGCTGAACACAATATATGAAAGACAGAAGGGATGTATGTTTTCTTCATTTGCACCTTGAATCTGGACTAATGTCAGTGAAATTTTGTGACCAATTATAATTTACAATATAGCACATGCACTAAGTAATTGTTCTGTGTCTTGATTGATATAAATCAGCTTTAGCTGAAAAGAATTTCCTAGACTTCAAATATTTTAGAAAGTATATGCAATACCTTTACGTAAAATTAGAAAATTCTTATCAATTCCAACCTACTTGTGAACACTTCAAAAACAATATGGATTCCAAGTATTAACTTTCATTTAATCACGTGAAAAGATATATGTGTATTTTTTCTTTTTTTTTTAATAAATTATCCCAAATACCACTGAGAGCACTGATGAGCACTGATGAGACAATTTTATAAAGTCCAATATTTTATAGACTGATTTTTAAAATCTCTGCAAGCCACTACCATCAATAATTCAAAATGAAGCTCAAGAAGAAGTTTGCTTGTAACCAATTCACATGCAATAAATATCACGACAGTCTTCTAAATAAAACTGAAATTTAGGGACAGAATCCACCTTAATTCAGATGGCTATCTACTTGTAAACAGAGTGCATATAGAAGGCAACAATCTTCCTTTGTGTCTTATCAGAAACAAACTTAACTGCTGTGATGTTGAATCTCTGAAACTGTTATCCAAACTGATGGAATTGTTTTATAAAATGTTTTACCAATAAAAAAACTGTCTGGCCGAAGACTGCTTAAATGTAATCTTAAATGCTATGAAATGAATGCTGTGAAATACAGGAATGATGCAGAATTCACTCTGGAATTCCGGAGGATAAAAAGTGAGAAAGAGTGTTGGAATATAATTTCCTTTTTGAAAGGCCCAAGAAAAACTATGCCTCCCACAATTTTTAGGCTTTTTTTTTTGTTTTTTTTGTTTTCCTTCCAAGTGCCCTTCATATTTCTGAGATGCATGACTTTGCTGTGTTTTTTGTTAATGACTGAATAATTCTAAGTACAACACCACGTCCCTCATTCATTTCCCTTTGTGTGAAGCAGCCTACTTTCATTCTTCTTCTTCCCCGGGATCGGTTTATTCTTAAATAACATTCTACTCTATGTTTATAAAAAGTTGAAGTCATGAATTCACCCCTTTAACGGAACATTTTGAAGTCATGGACAAAAGACCACACACAGCTGTCCAGATTTGCCACTTTTAATCCAGTAATTAAGAGTTATAGAGTTATACCAATGGTTAAAAAAAAAAAAGAGAGAAGGAGATTAATCATATTGCAAAAATTAACAAATAAGT
>JACDJE010000084.1:2211507-2246922 GCA_016647715.1 Pavo muticus | reverse complement strand
GTTATAGTAAACGGATTTGCATCAAGCTGGTGGCCATTCACAGGTGGGGTTCTACATAGCTCAATTTAAGAAACTAAAAATGTTTTAATCACTTACTTAAGTACTTGATGGCATACTAAGTAAATTTGTTGACAATAGTAAATTATAGTAAATTGGAAAGAGCTGTTTCCTAGCTCCCTCTAGGGTAAAGAGGCCTTATAGTGAGATCTTGACAGATTGGAGGGTTGGATAATCACCAAGTACATTAACTTTAATAAGAGCAAGTGCTGAATTGCACGCTTGGAATGGGGCAGCCCTGGATATAAGTACAGCCAGGGGGCGAGCAGCTGAAGAACACCCCTGTGAAAAGGGATCTGGGTATTCTAAGTGACAACCAGTTGAATTTGAATCAGCAGTTTGCCTTGGCAGCCAAAAGGGCAAGCCATAACCATGGGTGCATCAGGCTCAGCACTGCCAACAGGTAAGGGAAGGGATTCTCCCATTCTGCTCTGCACTGTGCGGCCTCACCTCAAACACTGTATGTAGTTTTGGATGCCACAATACAAGAAGGACAAAAAACTACCAGAAGGCACCCAAAGGAGGGTAACGATACTGAAGGGTCCAGAGGGTAAGACATACAAGGAGTGGCTGAGGTTCCTTACTTTGTTCGGTCCAAAGGGGAGGCTGAGGGGAGGAGTCATGGCAACCTAGAGCTCCTCATGAGGGGAGCTCAGATCTGCTCTCTCATGACAGCAACAGGAACCAAGAGAATGCAGTGGCATTGTGTCAGGGTCAAGGGTGTATTAGGGAAAGTTTCTGCACCTGGAACAGGCTCCTCAGGAGAATGGTCACAGACCCAAGATGTTGGAGTTCAAGAAATGTTTGGACAGTGTTCTCAGACATAGAGTTTGGATTTTGGATGGTCCTATGTGGAGACAGGAGTTAGACTCAGTGATCCTGAGGTATCAAAGTTTTATGGGCTGATTTGGCCCAGTTCCATGAATAGCAGGGTGGAGGGACCCGTGGGTCTGCACCTCCGGAAAGGGGAAAATAAAGGTAAAGAGAAATGGTCCCCAAAAATAACAGCAGCAACAATCTGAGGAGAAACAAACTAATCTACTAAATAAAATATCGGAATGCAAGATAACACACTATAATATAATATAATACAATATAATTAGAATTGGAGTTAATAAATCAAATATAATGAGAGAAAGAGTGTCCAAAAGCTGCAGGCCTTACTCTAATGCTGAGGCGAGATGTGCGGTCAAGTCAAGCAGCAGGAAGGAGAGCCTGATCTTGTGACTTGCCAGGAGCTTTATCTCCTCTCTGAACACAAAGTCCTCTGGGGTATGTAGTTCTTCTTCTCTTCTGGGACAGGTACACAGAACTAGATCATTAACTCTTTAACTCCCAGTGCACTACATGATGTTATGATGTGGAATACCATTAGCCTAAAATCATAAAGCCATGACACTGGGTCACTTCCAACTCAGGATGTTCAATATTACAGTGTAAATGTTATAGGTTAAAATTTTCCATTACCCAGTTTTATATGGTTTCTGAAGTTCAATGCTGTAAACAACATATAAAATGCAAGAGAACATTTTCCCTTAGAGAAAACCATATTTTTTATCTCAAAATTTTGGTTTTGTTAAATCTTGATTTGTTTGATTCTATACATTTTCTTAAAAGTCACTTTTGAGAAAACAGGTTGTTTATGTACCAGAATCAGATTTTTTCTAACAAAGTCCATGTTTCACTTCATAGAATCACAGAATCATAAAATCTTTTGATTTGGAAGAGAGCTTTAATAGTAATTTGGTTCAATTCCCCTGTAATGCACAGGAATATCTAAATTTACATCGGGATGCTCAGAGCCCCATCCAGCCTGACCTTGAATGTTTCAAGAGTTCGTTTTCATCTTCAGTTAGGGGTCATAATACTTTATATTTCTGCAGCCAAGAAAGAGCACAATATGGTATATTATTTAATATATAGATCCAGTACTGCTGGATAGACCACCAAAATACGAACATAATCACAGTGAGCCCATAAAAAAGTGTGAACTCAAATGTAAAACGCAGTCAGCAACTAAAAGTAGTCCCTATGCAGTCAAACGTAGAGTTACAAAGATTTGTGACTAGCTACATAAACAATTATTCATCCAAACATGATGATGAAAAACTGTATACATATAAGATGACTAGGGTATCATTACCTTACTTAACCAATTAATTTTATTTAGTACAGATAACAGGAGAATTGTGAGATTCCAAGATGTAGTGCTCCTAGGAACTGTATTTCTTAACAGCTATTATTAAATCAGAGACGGAATAAGCAGCAGCTAGGAAACTCCCATCAACACCAAATACAAAAAGATAGACTATCAGTATGAAACACTTTTCTGATTTGCAGCTCAAAAACTATTTTTAAAAACTTATAACAAACTGACATGATTTCTGCAGCCCACATCAATTAATGTACATCATAACCATAAATATCTAGTACTACAGTACATTGTTTATAGAATGGGAACCTTTACTCATATATAATCTTGACACTTCCGATGGCAGACTGTCAGACAGTGTGAATAACTACTTTGACTCATCCTCACAGTCAGAGCAGGTGGCTGAAGACTGTAAAGCTTAGGAGGTTAAAAGGCTGAGTATGTATTTTCAGACAAGAAAAAGTCACAAGGAGAAATATCAGTATATGCAAAGTCTAAAAAAGTCAAATGTACAACTCTGGGGCTCTTTGTCATCTCTTTCATAAAATCTAAAACTTGGTCACAGAAATGATGAAAGTCAATCTCATCCCTCCTTGTGTCAGCCAAGGTGGTACTTGGCTTCAGGAGACATTTACATTTTTCACCTAAGTAGAAGAAAATGCTTGGGCTGACAAGGGAGAGTGAGTAAGCCTACCACCATCTCACTGCTGCAATGCAAAATTAAACGTCTTCCTCTCTGTTCACAGCCAGGAAGAATTCCAGACTTCTACCCTTCAGCTATGAGAACCATGAGATTAGTTGAGTCACATTTTGTATTTCCACACAGCTCAGTTAAAATATTTGAATCAGACAAAGAAAGGAAGAAATTGCAGGCAGAAAATGAATATCTAACTAACGACTCCAGAAATGTTCAAAATCTACACACTATTCTGGGGGTGTCCTTGAGCAGAGTTTGGTCAAAATCAGGACCAATGGATAATGGACCAGAGAGTGAAATTTTTTTATTTGACAAAGGTAGGTAAAGCTTTTACACTTTTCAGAATTTTTTTTTTTTTTTTCCAGGCTGTAATGTTCTTTATATATTTTTTCTAATTTTTAGAAACGGAATCTCTGGAATCATAGAATCACAGAATCATAGAATCCTTAGAGTTGAAAGGGACCTTTAACGGTCATCTAGTTCAACTCCCTTGCAATTGACAGGCTAGATCAAGTTGCCCAGGACCAGATCCAGCCTCTCCTTGAAAGTCTCCAGAGATGGGGCATCCACCACATCTCTGGTCATTCTGCTCCAATGTCTTACCATACTCACTGTAAAAGACGTTTTCCTTATATCTAACAAAAATTTACTCTCTTTGAGCTTGAAACTATTTCCCCTCGTTCTGTCACCACAGATCCTGCTAAAGAGTCTGTCCCCTTCTTTCCTGTAGCTCCTCTTTATATACAGAAAGTCCACTATCAGGTCACCTTGGACCTTTCTCTTCTCCAGGCTGAACAGCCCCAGCTCTATTAACCTGTCCCTGTAGGAGAGGTGTTCCATGCCTTGTATCATTTTTTTGGCCCTCCTCTGGATGGATTCCAACAGGTCCATATCTCTTCTGTACTTAGGACTCTGCATCTGGATACAGTACTCCAGGTGAGATCTCACCTCTGCAGAGTAGAGGGGCAGGATCACCTCCCTTAACCTGCTGTTCACATTTCTTTTGATGCAGCCCAAGGTACGGTTCGCTTTCTGGGCTGCGAGGTCACATTGCACACTCAATCCTTCAGTCTGCTTACTATCTAGCACCTTCAAAATATGTCAGAGAAATTAGAACATCTTCCAGTTTTGGCTTTCTGAATCATGTGGAGAACTACCATCACTGAAACCAAAATAGGAAGTAGTGTGTTTGATCAATGCTGTTAATCAGGAAGGATGTCTGGAATACAGTAAGACTTTGAGGAGTGAGCTTAAATATCTAAAGTGCTCAAGGGAATTTTTGTCATATCCCAACATCTTCTGCATTTGCAGTTTTTTTTTAAATAATGACTTTTATTTTTTTTCTGCCAAACTACCAGTTCTGTTATTTCCATTAAATGTAATTCAACACAGGGCTTTCTTCCATGTCTAAATGGCAATGATGTAAGATTTGACTCTTAGCAGTTTTCATTAAATCTTTGCAAAGGGCAGCCAACAGTAAATCCCCACAATAATCCCTTTTTAAAGTTAATTTTGTAAGAAAAACAGCAAAACTGAAAGATATAAACTCAGAAGGCATGTACAGCCTTTCCCAATGTTTTTCTTTTTTTCTGGTTTAAAATGTTCATGTTCATGTTAGACAGGGTTACTTGCTTTTCTAGAGAACTCTTTAATTGCCTATATCCTAAAAAGGAATTGTAATTTATCTGCAGCATCTAATAATTAGATAGGGGTTTATTGCTTTTCTGTCTTTTATCTATATGTATTTACATCTATGTATACATAAACATTTTACTAAATGTTTTACATGTAATATCACAGTGGTCTGTTGATACATATTTTCTGAGAAAGATCACATATTTTGGACTTAAATGTGTTAAAATACAATAAATCANCTGATATTTTCTCTATCACAAATTGATAGGGTTTTTAAGAGCTTGAGTTATACTGTATTCTTTTGAGATGCTCACTTCTCCTTTTCACCACAGTTTTTATCTGCATAATTTTCACAAGAAAGCTAGATACTAAACTGTATGATATGAGTAAAAACCTGGGTTGTGAATAAGCAATTTGAACAGCACAAAAGCATTCTCCAGCACTTTAAAATGGAATAGTGGGAGCTCTTATGGCTTGCAAGGATGCAAGCATAACGTGTAGTTGGAAGACTGTCAGGCAGAGCCTGACAGAGAAAAGGAGCATGTGCCAAGGGGTGAGGAAAATTGTGACAAAAACACAAGCAAGTAAGACAAAGCAGAGAGTGAAAAAAATATAATAAGTAAACCACAACAAAAAACTCTTCAAGACAGAATGGACACATGGCAAACCCTGACAAAAAGAATGGAGTCAGTAAATCCAATAGTGATGAAGAAATTCAGCTGGGGTCAGATTATATTGTACAATAAAGGTGAAATAGGCCATGGCACAGACTGAAACTGCAGTCAATTGTGGAAGGAATCAATTCCTCCAGTACTGCACTTATTGATATTAGTTCATAAAAGTAAAAGGAATTTGTTCTATTCTGAGATAATCCATACTCTTGTTTTAATATAAATACTGTGCTGCAAATGTGGCTATGTAATACTTTAAATTGGATGTAGAGCTTTTGGTCAATGTAAGCCTTTCCTTATACTGTAAAGAATAAAGTGTTTTTCAGTGAAGCAGTTTAGTGTTAATAAAGGTATCAGTGAGAACGGCTCTTGGTCCACCGAGTAAAGTTTGATGAATGTTCCTAGGGATTTTGAAAAATTATTATTCTTTTTCCATATCAAGAGTTTTACCACTGCAGAGAATTCTGTTTTCCACTTCTATAAAATAACAGATTGTTGAAGATTTAAAATTATCATTAAAGATCAACAAAGACACAACGTCTAGGTTTCAGATATGTTCTAAGATAAATTACTTTGAAACAAAAATACATGCTGTGATTTCTTAAATGACAGTTCTCCAAGTACAAAAATATCCTATAGGATTTATAATCTCATGGAATGCACAGAAACAAATAAACAAACAAACAAAAAAAAGAAATTCAGAGGAAGTTACATCAAATTTGTGCTGCCTTTCTTAAAATCTTTCTTATAAAAGTAGCATTTTTATTATATGGAATCTCAGTCAGAATATAAAAAGTATAATTCTCCGAGATGTTATCTTCCAAATTCTATTCCTTTTACTCATTCATGGAGGTGAAGGACTAAGAAAAGAGGGTAAAAAGTCATTTCACAGAAGCGTGTTACTAACTGAAGGACATCAATCTGTGGGAAATCTAAAGGATGTCCTTCTTAAAATGACGCCTAATAAGTCCTTCAGTCTAAAGGTCTTCATAAAGCTTTCTCTACTAGTATTAGAGTCTACAGTGTTAGTTTATCCTGGTGACCTGTTTTGCTCTTTGTCTGTAACTGATGTAAAATAATATAGCTTTGGAGTGATAAGGATAGTTAATGTTGTTAATGACTTCCACTGCAATGACAGAGCATAACTTATCTCCGAGCACTTTATGAAACTGAGCTTTATAATTGATTTTTATAATCAAGTAAGAAAGAAACATAGCAATCAGCAAAATATATTGCTATATATAAGTGGTGCCTCCAAGGAGAATACATTGCTACTCTTTGGTACACAGTGATTCTAATTCCTCATTTCGTCATGTGCTCTCTCTTGGTCAGTGCTGGCTTGAATTTGTGTTAAACTGACAACAATTAGGATTCACTTTCAGCTGATGGCAGCTTTCTCAATCTTCCATATCAACTCTTAGTTTTGTCTAGTTTCTAGAGTTGAATGTCCTCCTTAATAGTGGTTCTAATATATCTTATTAAAACTCACAGTAGATGTGACTCTTATGTAGACTATGTCAAGTCTATCACAGACTATCCCTTGCAAAGAGCCCACACTTGGAAGAGTATTGCATTTGTTTTACTCTTCTGTACAGATTCTGTAGAGAAATAAATATCAGAGGACCCTCTCTCATACTTGCATTATTACGTTTGGAGATGCAGCCTTCAAGGAAACAAAGAAAGGATCTCACTTAGCTGCTGAGACTTTCCACATTGCCAGCTGTCTCAATGAAAGCAGCAGACTTGTCAGTCACTAAGCAAAAGTGGGACTGAGAACACAGTGGAGAAATAGCTAAGATCTATCATTAAAAATCTTCCTAAAAAGGACACACAGCATGTGTCAGACCTACTGTTGGCCCAATGGCTAGGTGAAATCCTGCAATCAACTTTAAAAGGGGAGAAATGAAAGGGAGAGAAGCGCTACTTACAATGCCTTGTTACCTGCATTGTTTCAATAAATTACACTGCTTCTTCATACAGATGGTAAATGTTATCGCATCTATGGACTGTAACTATGCATCCAATGCTGATGTTCATAACATGTCTGCTACAACTGTAAGGCTGAACAGTCTGACATCTCATTAAGCCCTCTGGAGACAGTTATGCCTCAGGGGGCTCAGTCAATCAACAGCAGAAGAGAAGAGCTGCATTTCAAAATTTGTTATTTATAGGACTTGAATAAGCAATGAAAGGGGGTGCAAAATACTTTCAAAATAAACGTGCAATCATCATCATAACTTTAAATCTGAACACATGACATTCAAAGTTGAGCAAATTGCCTATGTTCCAGAAGACTCACCAGAGTTAATCTGTAATCAGGGACCACTCAGCTGGGATCAAAACAAGAAAGGGGGAAAAGGGCTGCAAAATGATGAGGGAAAAGATGGAGGTGAAAAACAGAAAGAGATCGTCCAATCAGTAATATCACCACCAAAAGGTGCAATAAGACTGTTGTCTTCAATTGTCTTGTGTACATCAGCAGGGGAATGCTCACAGAAACCACGACTGCAGCATGGTTACATGCAATCTCAACAGGTACCCAAAAGATACTGAATATAAAATGCTCTGTTGGAAGATGCAGAACAGGCAGGACAAGACACACACTGTTTTAAACTGCTACTACGCACCTGTGGCACTGGGATAACTGATGGAGAGCTGAATAACATTGCTGTGTGATATAAACAACTTTGGGATTGAGATTTTAGTTTCTTTTAATGATAGACCAAGTATGTCTGCCTGAGCTTTCAGGTCACTGCACAGCATAATCTTTCTGGTCCTGAATGTACAGTGCCTACAATACAATTTTAATCTGTATCTCGAGGTTCTAGCTTTGTGTGTATAAGAACTTATTAAGTAATATGAGATATAATTAGAGTCTGTATTCATTATCCTTCCTATACTTGGTAAGCATGTGTACTCAGTATACATGTATCCTGAGCAAATACGTTACACAGAGCATAAACTTTTATGTCAAAGGCAGCATTCCATCGCACAGCTTTTCTTCCTCCTTACACAAAGTGATGCCAAGCACTTCTACCCTTTCTGCAAAGACCAGTTTTTACTCTGTATGAATGTGGCAATGTGGGAAATGGGCCAGTCAATGCATTTTACTCCTGCACAGTTATACTGCTTGTGGTCTGCAGTTTTCGGGTGTTGAACTGTGGAATGAACAGGTCATATCCTCAGAAAATATTCATCAGTATAGCTCTATATATGTCATGAAGCTACAAGGTAAAGAATACTAATCATCCAAAAATTTTAGTATGTGTAGCATTTCCAAGGTGACAGAATAAGTTTCCTACTCAGTTTTTCTTCCCCTGAGGCCTAGCCCACCTTAAATCACGTTTTAAATCCTGACAGTTACCACTTCTGTTATTGATTTGATCTTCCCTTTGTTCTGCCTCAGTGCTATTATTGCACAAATTACATTGTATGATGTATCTTAAGAGCACACAAAACATTCTGAGAGTATCAGTGGAGTTTCTCTTGATTTGTAAGAATTGGGCTTGCATCTGAGTGATTAAGTATATAATCACCAAAACATAACTTTATCCATATCTACTTAGTTTTGTGGGATTCAGTATCAGGAACTACATCTGAATTTCATCTGTGAACTTTACTTTTATTTAGTAATATGCTCTTACACCCAGTCAGCACGAAAGCTTAAAGTCACAAGAGGAAAAATGAGAAACATGAGAAGAAACCTTATTATTAGCATGGAATATATATTTTTATATAAAAGAAGTTAAGATCATCTGTTATTTTCTGTAGAAAATAAATGAAAGTATTTCTTCTCCCATTGGTAAATGTTATCTTCTGATTAAGAAAACATGAATGTCAGGCAGTCTGTATTGGCACAGGGACAGTTCTATGAGGAGCCAGCTGAAAAAAAAAGGAACTGAGAAGAGTACTTTATGCTAAGAATATTATTTGGCCACTAGACAGGGAAAATAAATCATGTTTTTCGGAAAAAGAGAAACAATCGGTCATCAGGGTGGTGAGGCACAGGCACATGCTGCCCAGAGAAGCTGTGGATGCCCCATCCCCAGAAGTGCTGAAGGCCAGGTTGGACGAGGCCTGGGGCAGTCTGACCTGGTGGGTGGCAACCCTGCCCATGGCAAGGCTGTTGGAACTAGATTATATTTAACAATATTCTATGATTGTTACACAGTATTTTCTTACAGCAACGCATCTCAGGCGAAAAGTCATGGCTATAGAAAAGTTACATTAATACTAAACAGCTGTGAAAGGAACATCAGTTGGAAATTATGATCAACTATGCTGAAATTGAAATACATTATGTTACTCAATGCTAAGACTGGAATTCAGGCGTGGTATCACCAGTGGGTCAAGAGAGGTGATCCTTTCACTCTAGTCAGCATTGATGAGTCTCTCACTAGAGTACTGTTTAGTTCTAGGCCTGCTAGTGTAAAAGAGACGTGAAAATATACTGGAAATTAAAACAGAGGGCCAACAAGATGATGATGGGGCTGGAGATTCTCTCCTCTGAGGAGAGACTGAGAGCCTGCATCTGTCAGACAAGTTGTAATGGATAAATTATTAATATAAAAAGAAAACTGCATTGATCTCCATGCTATTTGGGATGAAGCTGAAAAATTGAAAGGTTATAAAAGGTTGTGTAAAGGGAAAAGCAAGCCTGTGCTGTCTGTTAGGAAGTTTACTGTGAGCCTCAATGGAGAAGTTAGGAAACAACAACAACAAAAAAAGCAATTTCAAAAGGCTATACAATGCATAAAACATAAAATACATATCCAGAAAATCAGAATAGTATCATAACATCAAAACTGTACCCCAAATTTTAGCCAATGCCCATATACATAGTGATCACTTAGTATGGTCTATTCATAGATGCTGCTGAAGTAATGGCTCTTACATGCACGGAGGGTAATGAAAGGTCAGAGGAAAAAAAAAAGCAGCTTGATCTCCATTCTCCTGATCCTCCTCACAATGACTGAGATACTGAGATGATCTGGGAATAGAAATAATGTAGTAGTGTCTACTTTCATGATAATAATTAAGTAAACACCAGATTCATCACACTGAACATCTGCAGAAGACTTTAACTGATTTCTGTGTGTGCTGAAATGCTGAGGGCTGGGATTGTTCAGCTTGGAGAGGCTCAGGGGAATCTCACCAGTGTGGACAGAACCACACTCTTCTCAGTGGTTATCCGTGCCAGGACAAGAAAAAACAAGAACAAACTGGAACAAAGAGGTTCCATCAACATATCAGGAAGCACTTCCGTGCTGTGCATGGGAGTGCACTGGCACAGGCTGTCCTGAGAGACTGTGGAGTCTCCTCCTTGGAGGTCTGCAAATGCTGCATGGACATGGTCTCTGCTCTGTGCTGTGCTCCTGGGCTTGCAGGCATTGTAATCAGGCAGCAAGTTTGATGGCAAGCGGTCTGCTCATAAAGGCGTTTATCTTTGAAAATAAAAAAATGACATTGAGTAAATCTGGAGATACTCTGGACCAAACGCATTTAAAGGATGAAGAACAAGTATTCTATGTGCTTCTCTCCATGAAAATTATGGAAGGCTTTTACTCTTTTACTGATCTTAACTATAAATATGATAATAATCATTTACATAAGTGCAATTATTTTTATATTTCTATTGGAAGAAAATGATGATATTTCTGTTGGGAGAAAACAGTGAAAGCAATGGTGGAAGACGCATTACAGAAAGCTTGCTTGAAGAACATTCCAAATGGAGCACAAAACCCAGGTGAAAAGTTTGTCTTCTGTCTGTCACTGTGTTCCAATTTACAGTCAAACAGTACTCAAAGCAGTTCTGATAGCGATTGACAGGATAAGATTGACAGCCCAGATTCTCTTTTAGATCAGAGAATTAATACCATTAAGAGTAATCAAAAGAATACAGCAAAGTATTCAATTCTACTTTAAGAATTTCAGGTGCAAACAGATTGCATCATCCTGATAGGTGGGCCATTGGACAGAGTGATCTTGTAGGTCTTTTCTGACCTTGGTGATTCTATGACTCTATTATTCTATGATCTTCAGAATAATGTACTTTGCCATAAAGTTGGACAATCATAAACAGCACGAAATGCAACAAAGGAAAATGCTGGATGCTGCACCTGGGACAGATCAGTGCCAAACACAAGCATGGATGGGAGCTGAGTGTCTGGAGAGCAGTGCAAAAGGAAGGAACCTGAATGTGATGGTGACAGCAGGCTCAGCATGAGCCACCAGTGTATCTGGGCAGGCAGGAGGGCAAAATGCACTGTGGGGTGCATTGAACATAGTAGAACTAGTTGGCCAAAAGAGCCACTGTATTTAGCATTGCTGTGGCCTCACCTTGGACACTGTATATATAGTTCATAAAAGGATGCTGAGATACTTGAAAGCATCCATGGGAGTACAACGAAGTTGGTAGCTGGGCTGGAAGTCATGTTCTGTGAGGAGAGTCTGAAGATGCCTAGTTTGTCCAGTCTGGAGAAGAAAAGCATAAAAGGTGACCTCTGCAGCACCCTGAGTAGTGGAAACAGAGTGAGGTGCCAGGCTCTGCTCCCCACAGGAGTAGCTCAAAGCTGTGCAACAGGAGGTTCTGGATGGGCATTAGGAAACATTTCTTTATACCATAACGGTGTTCAAACACTAAAACAGGCTTCCTGGAGTGATGGTTAATGCTCCATGCCTGACACTGTTAAAGAGGCATTTGGATAATGCCCTCATTAATAAGATTTAACTTCTGGTTAACCATGAAGTGGTCAGGCAGTTGGAATAGATGGTCTTCGAATGTCCCCTGCAACTGAATTATTCTATTCTATTTTTTTCTATTCCATTTTATTCTGTTCTGTTTTATCCCTTGAATTTCAATCACAGACACTGTATGATGATTTATTCAGTTTTCTAATGCCCCAAATAAAATTTAAAAAAAATAATCCAAGTTCCTTATCAAGAGGTCTGAGGCAACATCACAGTGTGAAAAAAAAATGATCTTCTATTTATTTTTTCTCTACTCTAAGCACTGAATATCTTTCATTCATATTCAGTAAGGAAGTACTCTGCAGGCATCCAAATCTCATACTCAGATTTGAGTTTGAGATTTGATTATCCACCTTAATCCCATTAAATTCTGATCTTTTAAACAGCAGGAAAATTGCTGACAGAACGCCACCAAGAAAATTAAAATTCCATTCACAGGGACAATTTAATATTACAATTAGTTGCAGTAGCAACATAAGCATTTTAATTGTTTACATTTATTTAGCTACAGAGTGAGAATTAAAAAATGTTGAAGGAAATATCAAAAGCAATCATCTTATAAATGAAAAATGGAGGAGGAAAACAAAACAGTTTTAATTTCTAAACAACAGGATGAGGATCCATTTGTTTTAGCTTAAATTTCATTGATAACTTACACCTAGTTATTAGAAAATTGAACAACTTCTCTGCATAAATTAAATATGTGCATTTATATCAGAGTAACATTTATCAGAAAGAACTCCTTTAAGAGTTACATGATATAAGGAAATCTGAAGTTTTCCATCATTTGGAGAATCAGCCTGAAGACAAATGCATTTAGTCCCACTCACAACTGCTCTTGGGGGATCTTCTCTCTGCTGCTCTTCACCAAATCTTTTTATCCCAGGACATACTCATTCAGCTCTATGTCCTTCTTGCCAGATGTTTGCCTAATCCATTTGAATCCTCTAATGACGAGGATTCCACAGTCTTTTGAAATACAACGTTTAGGTGCTTCACCCTCATTACTACTTGACTTGTCTCCCTAATATCTAAACTAGATCTCTTGTTACGGTTTAGGCCATGATCTCTTTTACTGCTCATCATGGGTACAGACAGTACATTTCTTCCTTCTCTGTGTATATTTGAAGGTCATCATGCTCAAATTTCATTAAACTAAGTAATCCCAGTTCATTCAATCCTTTCTTAATGGTCAAATTTCCTACAGCTTTATAATTCTTATGAGTCTGTTTCAGCCGCTACTGGAACAGTCCACAATTCTCTTGAAGTGCCATGTCCTTAGCTGGATGTCTAACTGCAGCTAAACAGAGCAGAAGGATTTTCTCACGCCATACATACATTTTTTAATATATCTACGTATAGTATTTGTCTTTTCTCAAAATAATGTTGACTCATACTCAGCTTGTGATTCACAGTAACCCCTGGGAATTTTTGAAATTATTTCTGCCTAGTTTTCCCCACATTCTGTTCATGTAATTGAACATTTCTGATCACCTGGGGACTTTTTTCCCTACTGAATAATATTCTAATCCAATCTTTCAGGATGACTTTGAGTTTTAATTCCATAATTTAGCATACCTGCGGTTTTCCTATCTCAGAGAAAACAGCAAATGGGATCACCATCCTCTCCATTTCATCATTCAGGTCATAAATTAAAAATTAATGTTAACATTCTAGAAAACTCTTCTATCCCCCAAAATTCTTTAATTTCAACTGACAGCCACTGCTACTGACTGTTTGCACTTTGCCTGTGTTCCCCAATCTGCACATAGAGAAACTGTATGTAATATAAGTCTCACCAAAGTCAGAATATAGGGTATATGTAGGCTTCTCTATAGCCTTGAGGTCCCTTTTAATTCTGGAATAGAACATAACACCAGTTTGATAAAATTTGTTCTTGACCAACCAGAGATTATCTCTACACCTCTCTGTTTTTTTTCCAAATGCATGCAGTCTGTTGCATTTAGTTTTTGTTCTAGGAATATCCTATGAATTGAAGTTAGCATTTCAGGTCTGTAATTCTCTATCAGCTCATTTTCATTTTAGAAATACAGACACCATATTTTCATTTTTCTAGTTTTCCAGCACAGTCTTTATTCTTCTTCTTGGGTTTTCAAATTGTTAGTAGCACTCAAATCATTAGCTAACTCTTGAAAGTTTTCAGGTTCGGCTGATATGAAATAAAGAACTTTATGAGTGTTTTAGCCTATCTATTCATGTTCATAGCAGATACTTGATTTTAAGTGAAGATCAGTGACAGAAAATCATCAGACGCCATAGTGTTTACAGTTTTTTGAAGTAATATCTTTCTTATTCCTGTTGAATATGGATAAGGCCAAAACTTTCCTTTGCTATTGTATCTAATAATCTTATAGATCTTTGTTGTCATTACAGACATCCTTTAGATGACTTCATTTTAGATGGTAGAAAACACAGATTCCTTTGATAAATAACTTGAATTCATGACATGTGAAGAGGAGTCAATAAGCTGACTCTTCTGAGAAGTGCACAGTGAGAGAAGGAGAAATAGTTAAAAATCTAACAAGGGAAATTCCTAGATAGACATACAGACAATTCTTCCCCAACACTGGGATGAGTTGCCCAGACATGCTGTGAAATCTCCATTCCTGTGGGTTTGTAAATCTCAGCTGGATAAGGCCCCAGGTGACCTGTTTTACGTCTGAATTTAGCCTTACTCTGAACATTTTAGATAGGAATCTGAGGCTTTTCCAGAAACCTTCAGCCAAATAACAAGTGAATTAACTTTCAAAAAATCCAAATGCTTTTTCAGGAGATACATAATATTAATACACTAGAAAACAGACTAAAAATGGATAGGCTGAGAGCCTTCTAACATGCTAAACATAGCATCCTTGACATTTTTTAGGCTATATTCCAGTTCAGTAGTAAAATAAATTGTCAGGCAACTGAGCAAATGCATAGAATTCAAACACTTCAGCACTATAAGAATTTTCTAACATATACATATTTCAAGGTGTTTTATTCATAATGCACAATATGCCTTCTGACGCTAGCTTCTATCCTTGAGAGGGATTCCTACACACTTTTCTATGAAATGCCTCTCAGTCAAAGTGAGGTAAAACATCTTCAACATTTTGTGTCATTAATTTCAAAAGACTGCACTACAACAAATCACTCTAAATTTGAAAAAAAAAAAAAATCCACAATATCCTAGAGTTCTCAAAAATCCAAGTTTTTGTTTTTGTTTTTGTTTGTTTGTTTTTGCCCAAGAAGACAGGGACACAGAGAGATGTTTTCAATTAATTCCTTGCTTTTAGGTGTCTGTTGGATTTTTTTCATTTCTTATATTTTCTTGTAAAGACTGACTACTATTGTATTGAGCATCCATGCAAACAAGTGGAAAATGCAGTAGCTGAAAGGAAACTTACAAAAGCATGCATGTGTGCAAGACTAAAAGTGACAATACATAGTTGCTGTGGTGAGGGTTATCATACAATCTTTAGAAGAAAGAGTAGTGTGAGCAGTAAAATATTCCATAAATCTTTCTATGTATCTGCCATTTTTCATGTTTTCCTCTGTGAAGAAGCAACATTTTCATCTCAATGCATAAACTTTTCAGAAGAACATTTTAATTTGATCCTTTTTTTTCTGTGCAGGCTTTCTGAAGCTGTACATTTGTTCCATATCCCATTTTATGTACTGTAAGAAATTAAAATCTATATTGCAAAACATACCTTTTTCTTTTCTTCTTGCATGAATCTTTGGTTTGAAGAGGGTGACTGTTTTCATACTAGGTTTTCAATATTTTAATGAAGCCAAAAGATGAAGGAAATGTAATATGAGCATAACAGAGCGTTTGAGAGATTATATTCTGAATTGCATTCATTATTTTGTTATCTATTCTGAGCTGTATTTTGCCAGAGTGGAATAAGATGAAGTCCAGCATACATTGTCTTCCTTATCCTCATACTTTATTGACTGCAAAGATGGTCAATCCGTTTACATCCCTTTCCCTAAATTCCTTTCTAACCAAACAAGCCTTTTAAAATATGGGTATAGAAAAGGTCTGCACGGCTGCCGTCAATGACCACTGCTGACCAGAGCTGAAGAGCACCAGATAGGCAGACATTTGCTGCCCTCTTTTGGAGCATGTAAGTGAAGATTCAGCAGATGATTTAATGTTTTGATTTCATAAAATGTTTCCCTTTGCCACATTGTTCGCAATCAATTGATGTTTAGTCAGCTACTTGACCTACTGAATTAAAAATTCATCCTAGTGTTAGACACTGAAACTTTTACAGAACAAAAAAAAATTACTGAGATGATAGATTCTTCTAAAGCAAGAAAAACATCCATTTAATTTATCATTTATTTTAGTAGATAACTAATATTTTTTTCTGACAATTTTAATAAAAGGGGTTTTATGCGAGTGTTTTAAGTTTGAAGAGTCCTTGAAAAAATAATAGACTTGTTCTTTAAGTTGTAATAACAAAGAATTAATAAGGAGTGAAAATATCTCTTTATCAGCAATAACTGTTATTTATTATTTCTTCTTTGTTTATTTTGACTTCAGTTTGACCTGCCAGTCATATCATGAATATTAGAACTAATAAACTAAGAATTAAAGGAGTTGTATTGTAAAATTTTAACCTGTAATACTGTAAAAGTATATGTAGCTTATCAAAATTTTCATCACATATAAACACAGCTCAGAAAAAACATCAGCAAACTACGAGAGAGCCTAACTGGGGCACTAGGACAATAGAAACAGTATATAATACCCATCAAGGTCATCAGAAACCTACAAGGAAAAAAATGGTTGTTTGAAAAGAAAGCATGGAGGGCTGTTTTTGAAGCAGTTACATTTCTAAATTAAGGAGATTCTGCTAAGCAGGACAGGTTGCTAAAGATAACATTATTGCATGCACAAAGAAAGGTCCATTTACACTACAAACAATCACTGTACACATAGCTTAATCTGTACCAGTGTATTTTCCTGGATATTTTTTTAATCATTATTATAAAAGAGAAATACAATTTTCACTGCCATTATATTTGTGGACAGGAAAACATCAAGTAAATCAAATGGCCCATTTTAATTCTAAATAAATGTTGTCCCAAACCATTTCTATACACGATAATTGTTTGAATGTAATGCTTTAATGGACATGCTATGTGTTAAAAACAGAATAGGGCAATTTCAGCTTTTACCAAATCCTCTGTAAAGGCAATCCTAAATAGATTTCACTAAAATCAATTCTTTTTACTTCTTAAAATATTTCAACCCTGAAACTAGATCCTGAGCTTGGTATTCTCTGCATTTAGGCAGGAGCGTTTTGAATTTCATGTAGTGCCTATCAAACTCTAAATTACAGTCTGAGAGAAATTTTAAAATTTGGGTAGTCATGTATGGTCTGGCTTGTTTGGAGTTAAAGAATAAAGTTACTGGGCTGTAAGAGCCTAGGATGAAGTATATTCCTTGGTGTGATTTCTGTCACTAAGACAGAATTAATTTATCTAATTAATATGATACGACACAGGGAGAGAGGATTTCAAGTGACTGCGTATCTTTTGAAAGATAACTATGTGGAGATAAATTTGACACATTCAGTGTAATGGTTCCACAGCCTCAGTCCAGCTAGGTATCAGAATTAAGCAAAGCACATGGTTAGTTCCTTTACAAAACGAGAGGAATAGAGAGGGAACTACTGAGGTACACAGGAGTTAAATCTGGCTTGGATTGTACACAGTGTTAAAGTACTCATTCTCCATTACTTACCTGTTTATTAAGCTTTCAGTCTTAGAAAGTCTTGGCCATAAAATACAAGTGATCCATTACATGTTTTTGCAGTAAAAATATATCACTCCTTGCCCCAAAAAAAAAAACCAGGAGCTGGATCAACACTTACAATTATTCTGACATTTTTCTGGACCTAGTGAAATTAAAGGAGGTGTGAGGTTTGTTTCTTTGTTTGTTTGTTTGTCTGCCTTAAAGTATTTGAACTTATTCATCTTTTCCACTTGTTTTTTTTTTTTTTTTCCCCACAGTCTTCTTTGCTGTTTGCAGCTAATTAAACTTATTCAATTAAATTTGAGCATGTGTCTTCAAGTTGAGAATATACTTAAGACTCTGTTTTGGAAAACTTGGAGAATGTTTCTAATGCCCACTGCATCACTATTTACTGTGCCTATTTGCTATCCCTGATAGTGTGTTTACAAAAGTAGGCACAATTCTGACCAAAATATCTAAGTTCATTAGCAGTTCAGGGCTATAACGTATTAGTGGATTCTTGCACTGCTTCCATAATGCTAGCTGATCTGTCCTGAAAACTCTTCATGAAACTCTCTGAAAAAAACAGTAGAATAAGCTTGTATAGAAAAATCCAGTGTATCGGATATACCATACAAAACTAATACAGGGCATCCAGCATATCACTGCAGAATATCTTCATGAACAGAAATTCTTTTTTATTCTGACAAAATGAGCATTTATTTCAGATTGAATAATTTTTTATTATGCTTGTTTTGGCTTATTTTGTAACCCGTATCATGTTCATTATTCGTAGAATCACAGAATCATAGAGTCTTGAGTTGAGTTGGAAGGGACCTTAAGCCCACTCACTTCCAGCACCCAACCTGCTAACTTCCAGCAGAGTTGCCACCCAAAGATAAGGCTGCCCAGGGCCTCATCCAACCTGGCCTTTAATGCCCACAGCTGGGGCACAGGTTCTCTTGGCAGCCTGTGCCAGCACCTCACCAGCCTCTGAGTGAAAAATTTCCCTCTAACTTCTGTCTAAATCTCCCATTTTTTCATTTAAAAACATTCTCTCCTGACCTACTAGGAGGTCAAGGAGACCTATGATATCTTGGCTTGTATCAGAACTAGTGCAGACAAGAGGACCAGGGAGGTAATTGCCCACCCTGTGTACTCAGTTTTGGTGAAGCTGCACCTCCAGTACTGTGTTCAGTTTTGGGCCATTCAGTAGGAGAAAGTTATGAAAGCACTAGAACGTGTCCAGAGAAGGGTAATGAAGCTGAAGAAGGGTCTGGAACACAAACCTTAGGAGGAGTGGCTGAGGGAATGGAGACTACTTAATCTGAAGAAGAGGAGGTTCAGGGGAGAGTTTATAGCTCTCTACAACTACCTGAAAGAAGGTTACTGTGAGGTGAGGATCAGTCTCTTCTCCCAGGTAACTAGCAATAGGACAAGCAATGGCCTTAAGTTGTGTTAGGGTGGTTTAGTTTGGATCTTAGGAAAAAGTTCTCTGAAAGATTGGTCAGGCACTGAAACAGGCTGCCCAGAGAGGCGGTGGAGCCACCGTCCCTGGAGGTGTTCAAGAAATACTTAGGATATGACTTAACAGGCAATTGGTGGTAGACGGATGTTGGTCTGGATGATCTTAGTGGTCTTTTCCAGCACTAATTATTCCACGATTCTATGATTCTATTGCTGTCAGACCACGCAAAAAGTCAGTCTCTCTCTTGATTATAAGTTACCTTTTAGGTACAGGAAGGCCATAATTAAGTGTCCCCAGAACCTTCTCTTATCCAGGTTGAATAAGCCCAGCTCCCAAAACCTGTCTTCAAAAGAGAGGTGTTTCAGCTCTCTGATCATCTTCATGATTCTCCTCTGGGCCCACTCCAACAGCTCCACATCTATTCTGTACTGGGGGCCACAGGCCTGGATGCAGTGCTTCAGATGGGGCCACACAAGGGCAGAACAGGGGTGTGGTGATCACCTCCCTCTCCATGTTGGCTAGCCTTCTTTGGATGAAGTCCAGGATACTGTTGGCCTTACAGGCTGCAAGTGCACATGGCAGGCGCATATCAAGCTTTTTGACCACCAGGACCCCCAAGTCCTTGACAGGGCTGCTCTCAAGGATTTTTTCTGTTAGTATATGCACGTATCTGGGATTGCCCCAAGTGCAGCACCTTGCAGTTGGCCTTGTTGAACCTCATTAGGTTCGTGTGGGCCCACTTAAGCTTGTCTAGGTCCCTTTGCATGACAATCCCTTCCTTCTGTCATATCAGCTGCACCACTCAATTTGGTGTCATGTGCACTCAGCGTCTACATCATTGATAAAGATGTTAAAGAGCATCAGTTCCAAAACAGACCCACGAGGGACACCACTCATCACTGGCTTCAATATGGGTATAGAGATGTTTACCACAACAGTTTATTCACAGGAGGATTCTGAGAACAGTAAACAAATTGCTGTCTTTAGATGATCAGTAAATATTGTTAGTCTAAGCCTACCAAAAAGAACAGTGCACATCATCTACCATAAAATGACTGATTCTGATCTAATTTGAGAAGGGAACAATAATTTTTTCCTACAGTAAAAAAATCTAACCTGTTCTAAGTGAATTCTGCAATGATTTCTCTCTCTGACAGCAACTAGTATTAAAACTTCCTTGAAGAGATTTATCAGAATAGAGGATAATTTTACTTTACTTTAATTCCACTTCCCCTATACTGCAGAAATTTGAAGTCTTTCTCCATCATAAATGGATAGTAACTTCTGCCATTGTTGCTTCCTAACATGTAATCAGTCACCACCATCCATAAACTATTATGTCTTCAAAGGTGGTATATAGGAAAGAGGACTTAGGAGCCACAGCATGATGATATAGGACAATAGATTCTTACAATGTTGTTATGGTTTTATGATTTTTGGTTATCGGTATTCCACGTCATAACATCATGTAGTGCGCTGGGAGTTAAAGAGTTAATGCTCCAGTTCTGGGTACCTGTCCCAGAAAAGAACTACATACCCCAGAGGACTTTGTGTTCAGAGAGGAGATATAACCCCTGGAAGGTCATCTGATGTGCCTTTTTACATTGCAGTCGTTGGGCTCTCCTCCGTGCGCTGCTCGTCCCAACCACACGCATTGTCTCAGCATTAGTGTAAGGCCTTCAGCTTTCAGATACTCTCATTATATTTGATTTATTAGCTCCAATTCTGATTATATTGTATTATATTGTTTTATATATGAAGTGTGTTATCTTGCGTTCCAGTATCTTACTTAGTAACTTAGTTTGTTTCTCCTCAGATCGTTGCCACTGTTTTGTTTTGGGGCCCATCTCTCTACCCCTTTTCCCTTATCCCTTTCTGGAGGCGCAGATTCACAAATCCCTCCACCCCGCTAGTCACAGAACCAGGACATACCAGCCTGTAAACCATTGACAAATGTCCTTCAAGGCCAACAGTGGAATGGCTCTTCTACTGTCTCTAAAATTCCCCATGTATCTATTCAGCTGTACTGATTGTGATAAAGATTTTATATAGGTAATATTAGAGTTTCCATGAAACAGGCTATTATTCATTATTATGAATGATGTAATTATGACAACTAAGATAGACTTACTATTAACCTGATATGTTTGTATTTTATATTCTTTCATCTTCTGACTAAATATAGCTTCAAAAATTTTCAACATGTAATAATTATCATACTATAAATTTATGGGGTTTTCTGTTTATTCTACTCTTAATAATTTCCTGCTCCTATCAGGAGATATTTTTTTGTTACGAATTTGTGGGCTTTTTTTTTTTTTCAAATAGTTTAGTTGGTCTCACAATTTATTTAAAAAATTGCATGCTGCCTGATTTTCATTCAGCAGCAAATAATATGGATTTCATAATTAATGTACAAATAAGGATACCATATATGCTAAAAGCTTGTCATACCATAGTTCTTTGAGTAATGTTTTCATATCTTGAGGTTTATGCCTTTTAGTAGTCGCAATAGCCTAACAGAAGGAAAAAAGGACATACATAGTTCACCTGCAGGGGACACGTGATGAGTGCTGTTTCACCACACGTGCAGTATGAGCTGTATCTCTCTCCAGAGATCTTCAAGGGTTTAGGATAATAGGAAGGCAAAGAGAGACAGAGAGAGGTGAACCACAGCTGACAGCTTTTTATTCTCTGATTCTAGTTTTCTTAAGGGGTTTAAAGCTATCAGTAAGATCAAAAGCTTAGCACTTAAGATAGCCCCAAGGCAGCCGAAGGAGAACAGATTCATGTCTAGTGCCTCCTATCAGAATTCATAACATAGAGGTTGCCTATCACTTCCATCAGTACAGCATTTTCTTATCGGCTATAATGTTTATTAGCAGATGTCTATGTCATCAGCTATCACACAAACTTTTCTTTTACATCTGTCCTTCAAAAACACATGAAAATATGTGCCAGTGTATTAAGGAATATTGCAAGATACTGCAAGTGCTGCTCTGAAATTAATGTCCTCTACTTTATCACATTGGCCCAGACATAAGGGGCGGAGGTTGGTGGTATGGCATTAGAGGTTGAACCTTCCCGCCAATATTCCATTACATTTTGTTGCCATGTGACAAATGGCAGCAGAGGGGCAGTCTGACAGAATGGCATCTGACATCAAGTGCGTATATGAAGCAAAGGTGTGGAACTGAATTCCCCCATGCAGAAAAAAATGGCACCCATTGACATTAATCAATGCTTGCTGAACAGTTATGGAGACCAAACAGTGGATATGAGCACAGTGAGGCAGTGGTGACAGCAACATGAAAGACAAGCCATGTACAGCTGTTACACCACCAAATCAAGAGCATCTTAATTCACTCACTGGCAGATTACGACTGGGGAACTGTGTGTGAAGATTAATATTGTCTTCAATGCATTGGAAATGATGGTGGTAGCATTGAAATACAACACGTTTACGTCAGGTGGGTCTCATGAATGCTCACACACAAACAGTATAACACTTTACCAATGTCATCAATTTGAAAAGTACTCCTCAACAATATTTTGAAAAGTAGTAGACTACAGGCAGCAAATTTTTAGCATGTTTCTCATTTGGGTGATTTTTAGTACGTTAGCTATCCTGTTATTCCCTGGAAAGCTTCTTAATCAGTAGACATATAATGTACACTCCATGAATCAGACCAAATAGTATATATTCACCTCTCTGATAGCATTGCCTGTGATCTACTCTTGGCCACTCATACTGAACAAATCAGTTCATTATGCTCTTCTGTAAAACCAAGTCAATACTGTTACCTCCTTTGAAAAGTTCTACAGCATCTCTTCATGGTAAAGAGAATGTTATGTTGTAACATATTCTCATCAAAACCTGATTCATTTCCTATTGATTCCCAGTGAAAGCAGCTTTAGGGACTTTAAATAAAACCAACATTCTTCCACATTTCAATACATTCATTCTGATTTAGAGACTATATTTGCCTGTATATCTATACAGCACCTAGAATTGAGATGTTTGCATACTGATGGAGTACAACAGGGAGCATAATAACAATAACATATAAATTTAGATGCTTTTTTGTAGTCCCATATTGGGAAAGAAAACTGCTTTTCAGACTTCTGAGTTCTGAATCATTGTTACTCAGAGAATCCCATTTCAGAGACACTTTTAAACCCTTCTTGGAACCACAGTTTGAATCATGATGACATTTTGAATGAGGAACAGTCCTAGAATCACTGTGAGAAAACTGTTTGTGAAAATGAAATAATAATTGAGGCACAAAATTTATCTCAAAATCATTTAGTTTTCTGGTTTGCTTTTCCAAGACCTAAGCATCATAGTAACTTGTGTCCTCACTGACTTACTTCTGTCATGACATATTAGTTGTGATGTAATATAGGAATTGTAGTGGTACAGTAAGGCGGTAAAATCCAGTGAAACACAGTATATGGGAAACTTAAGTGATCCTTTAACCTTCTGTAAGGTTTATACCATCTGATTCCTTGAGTCATCCCAGTCTGAAAGAATGAATAAAAGGCAGTGGAAGGCAAATGTTATTGGAGGATTTGAAAAGAACTGAATACCTCAAATTGAACATAAACATCCAAAAAAATTAAACCCTAATATATTGAAAAGTGAAAGTGTGAAACTTTCAGTTGACTGGAGAAGTCAGAGAATTTTCTTGTAAATTGTGGTCTTAGATTGACTTTGTACAACCTTCAAACTAACAAATAACGTGAAAGAAAGTCTTCAAGTCTATCTTTTCTGAGATCCATTATAGCAAATCACAAATAAATATTTATGTAATACAGTATCTCCTAAAAATCAATCAAATTATATTTGTCAATTGACATATATTAGAAATAACTGTATGAGAAAAATGAGAATGACATAACTGTCATAACCTTTGTTGAATGCAACCATTATATGTAATTATTTTAAAAGGAGTTTTTCCTTATGAATTATTATTTTATAGTGTCACACACAGTTCAAGAGATTTTACTCGATATGAGACTGCAGAATTTTATCATGAAAACATGACATTTTGGCATGCTTAAATAAAAAAAAAAAAAGCTTTTTTTTAAAAAAAATTATTCAAAATCCTCCGCTACAAACTTGTCCTGCTGTGATCCACTAGAAAATTTGTCTTCCTTTCAATCTGTACTGCCTGAAATCTTCTTGGAAGTGTGAGGTGAGTGAGAAAGCAAGATGCTTTAAAGTATAAATTCTAAAAGAATTTTGCATTTAAAACTATTACATCTGGAAAATATCCGGGATATCTGCAGAAGCCATTTATCCCTAATCATATTACAGTAGCCTGTGGTCTATAAGTCCCAGCTGATGGTAGAGAGCCTCATTGTGCAAGGCAGTGTACAAGCAGTACTGTAAAAGCTTCCAATGGAGATATTTGAGAGGCTACTGGTACTTCTACAGACTGCAATAAAAGACAAAATGGGAGAACTCAGGTAGGAGCTCTGAAGGAAGAACACTGTGTCATGTGGCCCAACTGTAAAACAGAAAAATTGCATGCAATTATTTCCCAAACTTAATGTGATGATGTGAAAGGGAAGAACTAATGATGCACTCTGCTTGTTAGAGGTTATTCCTTCCAGGAGCTCAAGGTTACAAGAAGTGCTCTTAACTTGCATTATTATTTTTTTCTTCCTTCCACCACAGATTTGATGGTCACAAATAAATTTTGTATAGAGGGATCCAAAGATGCTGTGAAATAATTTTATTTAGTAATACCAGACATAGAGTCTTGGCAAAAAAAAAAAAATTCCTGACTTCCAGCATCCTGTATTGATTGATTAATTATTCTACCAATGAACTAACATATATTGACCTTATAGAGCTGAGCAGCATTTAGCCAAAAGTCAGTAATCTACATCGATCACTTAATGGAACATCAAAGCTCAGCATCTCTGACAGTTTTATGTCATTCAGCAAAAATCTGTCTATGCTTTGATGATACCTTGACCTTTCTTATTAGGCATCTTTGGCAGAAAACTAAAAGCAATAATAAAATCAGACTGTGCATATTGCTTTTCTATCTGGAATGAAACACCCACTGCCACAGGACACTCCATGCAGATTTACCCATCAGCAACTGTAGTGTTTCTTTTCCAAACAAGCAATATCACTTTCTAGATATATGACTGAGTAACATGATAGACAAATATAATTTTAATCAGGAAAACAATAGGGAGAAAATACCATCAGCTGTACTAAGGAAAAAACAAATCACCTACACAGAACTTCAAAATAGGACTGAAGCCCACAGGCTTCTTAGCAGCCAAGGCTTTATCTACGCAGCTGTCACAGTAGCAGTTCAATTCAGCTTTGGCTCTGAAGATCTAGAAGAGAATTTTCTATTTTCCTCAGAGAATTCACTGTCATCTCCTTGTATTTATCAATTAAGTACTACTTGCCAAGAGAAAAATGCTGTGGAAAGCAGCTCAGAAGTGACAGTTTCTTGCTTGTAATTCAAAAGAATCAGGCAAGAGGTATTTTCTCACTATGAAAACTAATATTTCACTAGAACCGGTTTACAGGCAAAACTAGCTGTCCTTTCAGTGCTAGTCTAAAATCAGTCAAGGTATGTCATAATGATGGCTCCTACACAATAATAATGCAGAAAAAATACATGGATACAGTCCAATCTGAGCTGTGAGAACTATCCATGGTCTACAGAAAGCCAAGAGACAAAGTGAAGGCTTTCACTTTCAAAGTTGTATAGTCACTACAGTTGAGGGATAGAGAGTTCAGATCCTATTCCATTGAAGATGTTAGTAAATTTTTATCATAGAATAATAGAATGGCTTGTGTTGAAACTGATGTTAAAGACCATCTTGCTCCAACCCCCTGACATGAGCAGAGTTGCCAGCAACTAGGTCAGGCTGCACAGCACTTCATCCAACCTGGCCCTGAACATCTCCAGGGATGGGGCGTCCACAGCTTCTCTGGGCAGCCTGTGCCAGTGCCTCACCTTCCTCTGAATACAGAATTTCCTCCTAACGTATAAGTATTATCAGTAGAAGTTAATACTGTTACTGTAAAGGTGCTTTAAAGATATTTATTTCTTATTTGCTGCCATGGCAATTCATAAAATTAACTCATATTCATTCTTCTTGATTGTTTCACTGGTATCTTATATGAACATCCCTGTTCTTAGTAAAATCTTCCATTTTAATAAGATTAAGTTTCTTGGCTGTTTTTTGGCTTTGAGTGGCTGCCTTTCAGTGATTAGTCTTCATTCTTCTTTTTTACCTGCACTGATGATGATTTCGTTCTAAATTCTCTTACTGAAAAATATTTTGCCAAGACTGCATTTTAACTTGGTTGCCAATTGAACTAAGTGCATGACATAACAAGAGAAAATCGCACAGTTCAGTGTGAATCTACATTATGGTGTTTATTTAATAAGACTCTTAATATTTAACTTCTACACCTGCTAATGATGTAGTTCTATTTTTTAAAGTACCCAAAAGCTAGCATGCTCCATTCTTAAAAAAAAAAAAAAAAAAAAAAAAAAAAAATTTATTACTGGGAGCTGAACTTTTAGACATTCAAAGCCTAAAACCAGTCACACAAGCTTAGAAAATTGAACTCCCTCAGTAGAAGTATTGGAACAAACATTATTTGTTTATTATTGTTCAGTTGCAAGTAATTTAATAGTTAATAAAAGATTACTGTGCTACAGAAATCCACCTTCTGCACTAACCAAGTACAAAAACAATCTCACTGGAACCTGCATTCTGGTTTAGGGATAATTACCTCTTGCAAAACCTTTTATAAAGGAAGGAAATAATAGAGAAATGAGGTGCAAGTCCATCGTACCTGCCCATCTCTTAGCCTTAAATAAGAATCAACTCTAACTTTGTCCATAATGCATAAATTGTAAGAGTTAAACACAATTTAGAGAGCAAAATGTTTAAAATTACTTTGATCTCTGTCAAAGCCTTCTAAATATTAAAGGAAAGAAATAATAAACCAGCAAAAACAAGTGCTGTTCTGAAAATTCAATCACATTCTGTATTCTACTTGCTCAAAACCAAAAATTTGTTGCTTTTGATATTCAAATTATATGGAGATACACAATTCCCCATTTGTTACTTTTGTTATATTTAAGTAAATCACCTTATTTATGTTTCATCTGAAGTGACAGCATGGTGCAGAACTCTTGAACACAGATAACCTGACTTCATAAATTGTCTATAATCCAGAATAATAACCAAGCTATTTTACCACACAGAGTATAGATGAAATTCTATGCTATTATCAGTATCTAGAATAAAGGACGCTATTTGTCTACTACTTTATAACAATGTCTGTGTATTCACTCACATGTACATACACACACATGCACACACACATCCAGCTAAGAGATACATTATTTAAAACCACTTCCAAATGATGGAATTATTTTTTATCACCTATGTGTTTTCATCATCTATAAAGTATACTTTTTGCAGAGAACTATACTGAATAAGGAAAATAATCTAAAATAACTTGTGTTGTTTTTCTTTCTTTGAGTGTTAATTTACTTTTAAATATTCTAGGCGTACCCTCTTTAAAATGGTACATTCTGTTTCTATTTTACTGTATTCAGCAATCAGTGTCGATTACTCATGGTAACCATGGCAACAAGGCAGCTAACTGTTCTTAAATCTTCATTTGTCCACTACTTTTATAAAATACTGCGCAGCTGAGCATGCTTCCGTACTAAAGACACAAGAAAAACATGGAAGGAGGGAATGCATAATCTCTTTTAACTGATAATGAGATGGGAATATGTTCTTTTTTAAAGTAAACATTCTTGCAGGTATAAATGTTCTTTAAGATCCACAGTAACAGCAGTTTCACAGTTTTGGGGATCTTCAAGGCTTCATTATACTACAGTATTGTTCATTTCTTACATGCATTTTAAATTTTCCTGTTGGACTTCCAGGATCTTTTCTGACACTAGGAGTTTTTGCCTTCTGTAATAATCTGCTTCTGTCCTACCACTAGTACCAAAGATAATAGCTGGAGAGCCTTGCAACAGCACAGTTCTCTTCTGATTCTTTTCTACAGCCTCAGAGGCTAATAATCTGTATGACAATTCAGAATAATTCCAGCTGTTTGTATGATTCATGTGAGCTTCAGCTCAGACATAAAGGCAGAGTATTACTAAAGAACTGGGGACTTGGGATGGATGGGGGAGACCAACCTACAAAGAAACTGTGAAATGAGAACCTACTAGCTCTGAAGAGTTAATTAGAGGCTTTATTTTTCTATAATAATGCAAATCTGCAGGGAGTTATAAATAAAGAAACTTCAGAGGAGAAAAATTTAGTCATGAATTATATACAACTTTTCCATTTGGAGACAATAGGAATCTCATTTTCTTTTGAAATAAAAAGCAGTGAAGAAATTAAAAAGTTTAAAGAATACTCTGACATAACGTTTTGCATGAACTTCTTGGGAACACAGTATTTTACCATTGTTGATGATACAATAAATTAAGCAACCTTTGTAGTGATTTGTGTGAGACATTTTCTTCTCGCAATAAAATTACAAATGCGCCCAGGATAGTATGTTTACACACAAGACAGGAAATGTGGTCCAGTATTTTATTAACATCTTACTAGCATCTTTACCTTCCTCTTCTTCACATATATGCTACCAGAAAATCTGTTTCTCCTAGACATGCTCTTTCTACCTCTGTGGCATGTGTTTTTTCTTTAATAAATGCTTGGTTTCTTTTCATATAACAATATTTCTGCCCCCTTTGGCTTCTTTTCTTGAGCAAAATTGTTGCCTTCTGCACATGAGTCTACAAAATATCAGTGTGCAAGGTAAAGGACTGACAAAACTACAGTGAATTGAAATCAGCCTTTCAGAATGGAAATTTTTTTTAACTCTAAGCAGATACTGCTATGCTCAGTCCTTAGTATATTTCATGAAGTATTTTGGATCCAATCAAAAGAAAAATCTCTTGTACTATTTCCATGACATTTTGAAGACCAGTATGAACAAACAGTTTTTGTTTTTCCTAATTCAGGTGAAATTTCTTGTCCCTTAAAGTTAGGTTCTAGTTTCCTCTTGTGAGAAATGCCATATCTTTTAAGGTATTTTGCTTGGCTCCACCAGCAGAACCATAGCTGCCCGGCATCCCTATATATAATGTTTTACCCAGTCTGCACAAAAATGTATGTCATACTGCGTGCATAGACTTTAAGACCTCATCCAAATTATTTTTTCTTCTCTTTCAGATTTGTCTGTATCACTTGCTATGATTATTAAAACATCACTGATTGTTCCTTAGTATAACAAATCCCCATTACATCCACACTAACAAATATGAGCACAAAATAATATTGCAAATTGAACAGCCATTGTGATCCTTTTTCTGGTGCATTTTTATTCTATACACAATCCAATTCATTAAATTAGCCTCCAATTCCTACCAAAAGAGATACTACTTTTCTACTCTTCCACATCACATTACACATTTTCCAAATGCAAGAGTAACCAGGTCTCTCAGAAGAACTTTGTTTCATTTTCTTAACTTCTTCCAATCTTTAATTTGCTAACACCAGAAATGCTTTCTCAGGGACATTGTTAATTAAAGAAAAAGATTATTCTAACAATATAGAATTTCTACTTTATTAAAATATTTTAGTTTTACTTTTTTTTTCTTTCAAAGGGAAGTACTCATGAAGTTGCCAGCTCTGCTATTGAGGTTACTGTCCTACATTTAATAAACTGAAGGGAATGAATTTTCCATCTATCAAGTGCTCCCTTATGTAATGTTTTTGGGGAAAAAATTAAAACTCTAACTGGACTACAGCCGATTTCTTTACTATCACTGCAGCTGAGCTACAGGCATGAAATATAATGGTAAAATATACATTGGTAGAAAGTAAAAGGCCCCCATAACTGCCATTGTCATACCATTACAAGGACTTTATAATGTACAGCTACTGCTTTTCTCAATTGACATCATATAGAGCTCAGCTAATGGAAAGAGACATGGAACATAATGCACCAACTAGATGCTGGCCAGGAAACATTAAATGGATCATGAATCCAGCCCCTCTAGCTAAAGCCGTCAAAACTCTGAATAGCAGAGAGACATTATAATGTTTTTAGTCATTCTCCCTTCCAGATATAAGCCCCAAAAAACGGCACTGGAGTGTTTTCATTTTCTGGCTGCCCACCCTATAGTGAACGCCAGCCAGCCATGCTCTAAAGCATTTTCTTTTAAATGAATCATGGCAATACAATAAAGATGCAACATGCAGATTAAGTTCAAATCAATGACAGAAGCTGGGGCTCACATCAGTATGTTCCAAAGTGCAAAAATTGCTCACAGTCAGAGAAAGTTCATCCAATAATATGCCACAGGGGTTGCAAAGAGAGCAATAACTGAGTTAGGAGCAATGGCCTTGGTGCGAGGGCTGCTCTCCTGAGCAGCTTTTGGAATTTAGTAGTCCTGTCAGCACTGATAAAATTTTCACCAAAACAGGGCAATGGATGTTTAAAGCAGTAAATCTACCATATCTTTTTATCTCTTTGGCTAGGGCAGGGACAGTAATTTTCAGGCTTCAGTTATCCAGTACATGAATAAACTGTGCTTTACCACACTACTGGTTTTAGACAGTGTGAAAAAAATCTTGCTTAGAAAGTGATCATAGCACAGTTGTCAAAAAGATCGAAGCTTGAGAAATTTAAGAGAACTGTAAGTTTTCATTTAGTTTCCCTAAAGAATCAGTAGGTTCCCACAGTACATCTGTTTTCTCTACAGCTTCATCAAATTGAGCATATATAATCCCAATTTGTCTTTTATCCTCTCCCCACTAGCCAAGAATTTTATATTCATTCCAGACCAGCAACTGCTAGTGTACTCTGTTGTAATAAAGCAATCCTTTCTTTGCTGAAAACATATACTGTTACCCCAGAAAGTTGATGAGTACTCATCTGAGTCAAGTATAACTAATGCTATTGCTGAAATTTTCAAAAGACAGTTCTGGGAATGAGCCACAGTCAGAAACCATGTTCAAAACTAAAGTTCTTAGTTGATTTACTTCCTTTCACTTTACTGACTTTGACCATATCTAACATTTTTACATAGTGCTTACAAGAAGTGTTAAGAACAACCCCAATTTCTTCAAATTTGAAATTAAGCACTTCAGTGCTAGAGAACTTTGCAAGTTGCCTAGAATATAAAATATCTGAAAACTGAGCTGTGTCGCATCTGATTCTAAACAAGTTTTCAAAATTCAGCCCTTAACTAGAGAGTATATGGAAGTAATGATCTAAATACAAACAATAATGGCACCACAAATTACACTGACTCTCACATATGCTGTACTTTCCTGGAAGCTATAAAACGAAGCTTTAATCTGTCCCTAGAGTTAATTAGGGGAGAAATGCAATTCTTCTGTTAATAAATCTCCCTTTGAATAATGTTTTCATAACAAAATAAATCAAAGATAAATAGCACCATCATCCTTCATTTAAATATGTGTTTTATCTTCCAAGCAGAAAAACAGGTCTTCCAAAAAGAAAGCAAGCCTTTTCTTTCAGAAAACCACTATTTTTCCCATGCCTCTGAATGATTTGCTCTGATTCTAAGTGTCTGCATTAGCCCTCAGCCTTCCAAAAGCTGTGTTATACACAGCTTACTGCATATATTCCATCGCACATTTGTTTTTAATGCTTGTGTTAGTAAATTTCTCCCCTGCTGAAAACTGAAGTAATTGACTTTTGCAACCTGCATTTACCTTTTTCTTAAGTTATATTTATAGCATATTTTGCAGTCCTTGTGCTCCACTGCAGCCTGAAAGGAACAAATATTCCCAGTGTTTGCAAGGATTTTACATTTAATTATTTTAAGAGATTTTCTACTATTTACTGTTTGTTCTGCTTGAGAAAACTAAATGGAACAGAACTCCCCTACAAAAACATATTTCCATATTCTGTCCATTTTTGTTGTATTATAGGTTGAATCGTTGTGCCATTTTGTAGCAGTTAATATAAGGAGCAAAAACAAATTGCATTTCAGAAAGAAGGGTGTTCTATTCATTTTTTTAAATAAAAATCTAACATAAGAAAAGTTAAACAAAACACATTGACTGAACACAAGCTCTGGTACAGGAGTCATTTGATAATGGCGATTCTGTTTCATAGATAAGCCACTGAGGGGCAGCAGCATTTGCTCTCAAATTAGGCATCATTAAAAACTGGTAGAAATTTTTACATCTTTAACTGCAGCACCAACTTGTTTGTGTTTTACAGTTTCATGTTTATGAAATTATAGAGTATGCTTAGAATATTTATTTCCTTCAGATTTCTGTTCTAAGCAATAATGAATGGCTCACAGGCTTAAACTGCCTTTTGTCATGTTGTTTGTACTGAGATCATGTTGTTGTTTGAATTGAGATCAATTTAAGGTCTGTGTGATGAGGAAGGCTTCAATCCACAAACAAAATAAAGCAAAACAAAACAAGGAAAGAAATCTTTACAAAATGTTGATAAACAGAGGGGTGTGATTAAACGGTATATAATTATTATTCTCTTTCTTCACCAAATTGTATTTCTGAATATACCAACACGGATCATGTTTGGTTATGATCATGCATAAAAATAAATTGCCCAGACTGAGAATGGGCATCAGTTTACAAAGTTCTCTGCTTGCAGACATATTCTTTCTCTTCTTATATTAACCAAACTACCAAATATCTTGATCCTAATTAGCTGTTTGTTAGAAAACTGTAACTGCTTCATGAAGACTTTCTTTGTTTTCCTCAGAACTGAATACACTGTGTACATATTCTCCTAGGATTTAATGATCTCTATGAAAAGTCAGGACATATGGCACTTTATTCTTTCTGTGAGTACTGGCCTAATTTACTCCTATTAGGAATGCCTTATCAGATTGAGATGGAGTCTAACCTCACCACTGAAAAACACCTGTAAGATAATTTGGAGTCATATTACTAATAAAACTGCAGACAAAGATTTCCTCCCTAGAAAATTAGCATTTCCATCCGTCTCTGAATGAAATGACAGGAGGCAACTCCTCTGCATATCAGATATGCCAGAAAGAAAAACCCCACTGCAGTAAATCTGAAGAAAACCCAGGAGTCACCATTGAGCTAATTGAATCAGGGATGATGTGATCATAAGAGATAAAAACACATTAAACAAATGAGGATATTTTACAATATGCTTCATGATTTAAAATTCACCTTTTCCCAGCACAAGGTGAACCATGTAGCTTGAATATGGGTGTTATACTACTAGCAAAGTTTTAGATTTCAAAGTGCAATTTAGTTAAGAGGAAACTGCTTTTGAATGAAATGCTGGAATAAAAAAAAGTCTATTTTAAAACCTGATGCATCTTTTCTTTTCCTTTTCTGCACACTTTTTAAATTCTTATTATTCAATCAACATAGATTTTTTAAAAAAATCTTCTCTTAGTTTATTTTTTATATTTTAAGACTTAAATTCCCATCCCTCTTTCCCTTATTCTTGCACTAACCACTTTCAAGAAACCAAAACATATTTTGTTAAGTTTCCATCATAATGTACTTATATTTTACAGACTGCATCCTTCCTCTTTGTTTTTCAGTAATGTCATGCTTTGTAATGTGATTACATTTATCCTTTGTTGTTCTGGCCTAGGCTCATAAAGCTCATACCAGTCATTTTAAGGTCCCCAGCCACCTGCTACCCTAGCAATGACTTTTCAGAGTAAATCCAGGATACACAGACAAGTCAGGCACTCAGAAGACGGCTTTTTCCCATGCTAGAGAGGGACATATGAAAGAGATAAGAAAAGATACCTTACTCATCATTAAAGAAGCTCAGTGCTCCTTTGCGCCATCATGATTTTGACTGTTTCACTTCAGAATGAGAAGAACCAAGTGGAAGATGGAAAATGTGATAGAAGGGCCATAACTGTAGGGAATATCTTGAAGTATCCACAGTATTCACACAGGCTGTCCTCCAGTTTCATTGTCTCAACAGACTGGTATTTCCTTTTGGTAGCTAACCCTGCACTAACTATAAGACTGAGGACAAAATGGGAAATTATTTGGCTCATAACTGTGTTTCTCTGACAGCAATGGCCTAGAGATATCTAAATATTAAGATTTCTTCCTTTTTTAGAGTTTAATTCTTAGGTATTCCTTCTCTTATGCTTGGGAAAGTTTGGCTGTGGGGGTGAGGGGTTTTTTCTTTTTTCTTTTTTTTCCTTTTAACCAGCTATATTTCCTAATACTCGTACACTAAATGCAGAAGAATTAGGATGTATAAGAGCAACCAGGATTTAAACTTTTTATTTATAGTTCCAAATAATTGCTACATCCTGTTTAAATATGCTTCTGAGTTAAATCCAGGAGGATGCATTTTCATAAATATCTCAACTTTGCATTTCACTCTTTCCTTCAGCAGCAGCAAAAACTGAGGCAGAATTCTGAGTTCTTCACTTCTTATATTTCATGCTGCTTATAAATGTTTGCAAAGCCCAAATGATTATGAAACAAGTTAACACATATTCTTAAAAAATAAATGCAAATAAAAATAGCAATGATGAATATTTGACAAAATATGGAGTTTCTAAGGCAAAAACATTGCACATTAGTATTCATTTGCAGAGATAAGAACCTGGCTTGATGGGGAAATAAAGAAATCCAGACACAGAACTACTCCTGTGACTATCTTCTCTCCTGTTAATTAGTTCAGATGTGGCAACTCAGGGGAAAAAAAAGCTATATTATCCTGAAGCAAATGTACCAGAATTTCAGAATAACTGAATTCTAATTATTAGGTGGTAAGCATAATTACAATTAGGGCTTCTATTATTCTTGTGAATTAATTATAGTGAAAATATATAAAATAATAATAGAACCATACTGAACTTAGGGTGTAATTACATGGTAATGGGTATCAGTAGAATGCACTTGCCCTTCTGTGACTTATTCAGAAGTCCTTCTCTTTTATTACACAGTTCCCCAGTTCTGTGCCTGTGTCCAAATTTAGTCTAGAGAGTGAAGGAATTTAGTCTATTCAGTGATGGATGGCACATTTCAGATGCATTTTATTTATTCTATGCTTGTATAACAATGCAAACGGATGGAGAGATGGTCCAGGAAAGATAGTAATTAAGAGAAGGATAGTAACACTGCCATCTTCTTTGTAGCGTGATTCAGAGCTCAAAATATCCCAGGGCAAAA